>CM038052.1:33322500-33786448 GCA_021397845.1 Areca catechu | reverse complement strand
TAAGGAGATCAGAGCGATGGTGAAGTTGTGCTTGCACTGCCATGGGTCCAGATTGGAGGTGACACCCAATCAAATAGGTTCTTTCCTTCAATGAATGGAGATACTTTCTTTCCAAAATGATGTTAAGTGTGAACTCTTCGACGTAGCAGATAGTAGAAGAGTCTGTACAATCACTTGGATCGGATTTACTGCTAGGATAGGCCAATTAAGTCGTCTTCGAGGCGTCTATCGATAACAGAGTGGGTTGTTTGGATCCACTTCGCACTTCTGCGGATTTACCGTAAGAAGGATGCTTAGACATCCATGTGCCTTCAATTAATGTTAGGGCAGATTGATTAGGCCCACCTCGGTGCGTCTTCAAATTTACCGTAAGGTAGGTTGTGTAAACCATCCCTGCGCCTTCAGTTGATGTTAAGGCAGGCTAATTAGGCCAACCTCGGCGCGTCTTCGGATTTACCGTAGGATAGGTTATGTGAAACCATCCCTGCGCCTTCAGTTGATGTTAAGGCAGGCTGATTAGGTCCACCTCGGCGCGTCTTCGAATTTACCATAGGGTAGGTTGTGTGAACCATCCCTGTACCATCAGTTGATCATAAGGTGGCCTGATTGGGCTTTCCTTACACTTGTTAGACATACCGATAAGACGAGTGGATCAGACCACCTTTGCACTTTTTTGTCGGTCTTATCGGGCGGGTTGTCGAGATCATCCTGTGTCATTGACTGATGATAAGGCAGGCTAACCAGATCTATTTTCAAATGGACTTTTATTGAAGTCTTCCATGATGGAAACTTTCATTGATAGTACTTGCGAAGATTTTGTACATTCCAAAGCTGAGGTAGCACAACACCATCCAAAGTCTCGAGCCGATACGTCCCTGGATGTATGACTCCTTTGATTTGGTAGGGGTCTTCCCAATTAGAAAAAAATTGCCTTGTTCCGTCGGCCTGAATACTTTGAACCTTTGCAGCACTAAGTCTTCAGGATGAAAGATTGGCTCATTTATCCTGGACTTGTAATATTTAGCAACCTTCTGTTAATATGCCGCCATCTTCATTTGAGCCTGAAGTCTGGTGCCTTATAGTAGATCTTCCCTTCGGTGCTCTGAATTTTCAGTATCCTTGTACTTGTCGATCCTTAAATGGGGACTCGCTGGTAGCCGTTCTGAGAGTTGTTGTTGTTGGGTGCAGGGAGATCCAGTTTCTTGTTATCTTCTTCTTCGGAATAGATTTCCCTTTAGCCAGTCATCGATTTGCCGCTTGCTCTTCAGCATCGGCATATTTCTGAGCCATTGACAGGAGCTCAGCATAGCTTGTTGGAACTTTTATCCAGGGAGAAGGTAAGCCTAGATGTCCGGAGCCCCTTCTTGAGAGCGGACATGGCTACGTACTCGTTGAGATCGGGGATCTCGAGAGTGGCCGAATTGAATCTGGAGATGTAATCTTGAAGGCTCTCTTCCTCATTCTGGTAAAGGAGAAATAGAGTGTCCGTGTTCCGGGATATCTTCCGGCAAGTCCTGAAATGCAAGACAAACAGTTTTTCCAACTCAGAAAAAGAATTGATAGTACTTGGACATATGCTTGAATACCACATTCAAGCTGCCTTCTTCAGAGTAGCAGGAAAGGTGAGGCAATGCAATGCATCAGAGGCCCCTTGAATCATCATGTAGGCTTTGAAGCTGTCCAGATGATCAAGCGGGTCGGTAGTCGCATCATAAGGCTCCATTTAAGGACCTTAAAATGCCAAGGGACTATTTCGGCAATGATGCCAAGAGTGAAGGGGGGATGCGAATCGTAAGCCACGAACTCGTCATCCTTCTTCTGATCATTAAGCCTCGTAACTTGTGATTCGAGAGCCCCAAGATTTTCATTATAGTCAAGGCGGGCTTCTTTCGGTACGTCCCTTTTGGAAGTAGAATCTTTGGAGGAGAGCGAGAGAGATCATCTAGATCTCTTCTCCCTTCGCAGGGTGTCGATCGGCTTCGGGTGCCGAGAGCTTAGGCCTTCGGGAGAAAGCCGATCATGGGGAAAAAGTTGGGTAGACCCATGACGCTGATTTCCCCTCCCTTGGGATCGATGACTGTATCTGGAGGTGGCTGGCGGGTGCCCCACTTAGAAAGCTGCATCCTGGAAATTCTGAGCTATGGTTGTCAGAGCGTCAACCTGGTTCAGAAGAGCCTCGAACTGCTATTGTCCCACCATAAGTGTGGGAGGTGGAAGATTGTTCTCCACCGGATGTCATTCCTCTGAGAGGGAGGATAGCCCCTGCTCGTCGAAGCGTTTTGAGTTTTTCAATTCGCCATCAGGGCTTCTTCACTCTCACTCTCCTTTCTGAAGCATGGGAGCTACCAGTAGATGGTGAGTCCGAGCTTGACTGTTAGCTTCCTTTAGCTTCCCTACCTGGTGCGCCAATTATTGATGTGGACCTTCGTCAACCGGGCGGAGCCGCCGGATTGCCAGTTTGCTTCCCTGGATCCTGCAAAATAGGTCCCTGACCGGATTTTTTCTGATGGGGACACACTCCGATGCCTAAGTTAGAGATAGGTTCCAGCCACAGAATGGAGAGTTTTCCGAGGAGGAGGAAAGATGGTGAAAGTATTCTCTTTTCCAGGTTTGCGTAGCGTACCTTGAGTGTCCGCTCTTACCAATATTTATAGTTGCCATGCCAATATATAGTTAGGCTCACCTACCTACGGTTAAGACGGGATTGATTAACTTTATCCCGCGTATAACCATAAATGGTTGCCAATTGATTCTGACCATTCTGGAGTCGTTGGTGTTGGATTAGTAGCTACGTGGCCACCCTGATGTGGTTGCGATTGGAGGTAGTGCTACGCGGTCGATTGTAACCACCGCATCCACATTTGAAGATTTGAGATCAACCAGAGATTCGCTTTTAGGTCTCTTCTTCAGGAGGGACCGGTATTGAATTGGCAAAATGTCTTCGATTTGTCCTCTCTGGGATAAGTCGAAGACACCTCTGTCGTTTGCGGCGGAGTCTTTCCCTTTGAAATGGATTGTGGAGCGAAGTCGGCATCATCTTCTGACCAGTCTTCTTCGGATCGGCCTTCTTCAACCGGTGTGCAGGAGATTGGTCAATGGTGGTCGTGGTAGAACTCTTCGGGACTAACGCCTTCGGCCAAGGCCAAAGACTGATCCTACGATATGACGAAGGCAGGATCGTCACTTTGTCTATCCACGTAGTTTCCTACGAGTGCTCCGGTTTAGATGTTTGATTCAGAAAGAACTTGGCAAGCGGTTGACCGGTAATTAGCCTATGCTGAACCGACATATCGCAACAATTCCAAATGTGGATGTTGGTGTATACAATTCATTAAGTTGGTTTGGTTGTCACTGCAGTGGTTCTCTGAACAAAGATTCATATCATTGTTTACTAGACCAACACATTGCTTCAAGTAAGAGGATGCACATCCCTCAAAGCAGCTTCCAAAATGGAGCAATAGGTTAAGTTTCCAGGTGCATATGATGACATTTGCCTAGCCTGATCCCAACATATGATTCATGGTTATCTCCTATTTTCTAGCTGATCGACTTTATACTTGCACCAAGATGCATGGCTTGACCTGCCCACTGTCTCTAATGATCCTTTTATCTTTACTAAATCTGCCGGACTCACTTTTAATGCAACCATATGAATCAAGTTCACTAATCGTGCACGGCTTTAGCTCACAAAATTTTGAGAAGATTTCAGTAGAAACCATCATCGGAGATATTTTTAAGAAGACTGCAATATCTAAGTTCTAATAAAACAAGCAAGTGCAGCTGTTTATTTTTTAGTTTTGCCATAATAATCTCATATAACAGCGGAGATCACTTATATTATACTCCTGTATGCTGTTTCACTTGTTCTGAAGTGCTTGGCTTGCAACCAACCTGCAAGCCAACTTTATAGGCCTAAATCCACACTTTGTAACGTGGTTTTGGACCAGGATTTACTATATCATGGCTAATAATAAAGTCTATGAAAACTTATTGTATGTCTGGCCTATTTGAAGGATGCAGCGAAATGTTGGGGACTAAACTGAAGACCGAAGGGACACATGCAAATTATTGTAGTGTTGCCCCTGGAAACAAACTACAATGCCTAAATAAAGAAAGAAATTTAAGCCGCAGGTAAAAGTAAGTGCACCTGGTGGGGATTGTACTCCATCCCTATTCCATGAATAAGCTTGTGCCTGTCACAGAGACGGGATTCCAATAATTGAGGGAACCCCTCCCACTCTCAACTTGTTCAAAAGAATATATCATTGTCCCCCCATGGTGTTACCTCCATCATGGACTCCACGGCTCATCCTCGTCCTCTCGACAGAGAAAAAGGCATTGGGGCCACAGCCAAAGGTTCTACAGGATAAAAATAGGTCCAGTGTACATGCAGTACAGGAGCATATATATTAATATTTGCATGTAGCTCCTGACCAATTTTGAAGTTTTATATTAAACCCTTGAGTCTCTAAGACTAAAACCTAAGGTTGAATTAATCCTCTGAAGGCAGCATCTAACTTGTTCGGTTGGATGACATAAATAATTGTTGAGAGAGGGTTTCTTGCATGGCATATGACCTTAATTTATGTATTAGACTTTTTTTTACAAAAATGTCTATGACCAACTAGGGGCAACATATCGGTCAATGCAGGATTTGGCCCCCTTTTCAGCCAATGCTTGATGAAGCTTTGAGCAATACTCTATCAAGCTCATAAGAATGACGGATTGTCATATCTATAATTTAGTGAGAATTATTTTTCTATTTCCTTCTCATATTATAAATGACCAGCCATGACAGGGACGGAACAAACAAAGATATGAGTACAATTAACGATTGCCACTCAATTCTTCAGGCCCATGCGATAATTAAGAATTGATGAAAAATAGCTGTGATAGGTGGGTGCCAAGTAAAGTTTGCATTTGCCATTCCTAGAGAAACACATCAGCTCCTGCTTGGAAATTTCACAAACCAAACAATATTTGAGAATCATTAGCCTTTTTCATGGAGTAGGTGGATGGCTGTAAACAAGGGATATCCAAGTATTAGAAAGCGTTTGAGGGCTAATTGCAAATCAAGGCGATTACACGCCAGCCGGCTGTCATCGGGTGGACCTGATTCTTATGGCCTTTGGCCAAAATGCTAAAAGCTAGTGTCTCCTTATAAATTTAAAACGATTAGCGCCTTAGCGGGCATTAACGAAAGAAAACCTTTTTTAAAAAAAAATAGGAACAAGGTACGACTCCTTGGCGCATCGCTAATCAGGCGCCAGAGGAATCAGACGGTGGAGAGGGGGACCAGCCGCGGAACACGGGGCCGCCCCCGCACCCCAGGACCTTGGAACCTTAATCCCCCACCACGCCCATGCTTTTAACCCCGAACCCAAGGCGGTTACCGGACCACCATTCCACCACGCTTGCCTTACACCAGAATCGAGTTAGGCTAACCCCGGTGTCGGTTATATAATACCCCCGCCACCCGCTTCGACCCCGTCCCTCATCCTTCTCCTGCCTCGTTATCAATGTTCCTTGCTTGCCAAGTAACTAGTAGGAAAAAATAATATTCTTTTGTTTTTTTAACAAAAAGTTTTAAGAGAGAGAGAGAGAGAGAGAGAGAGAGAGAGGAGAAACAAACTCTGACCCGTGGGGAGGAAATCTCCAGCGATCTAGGCTTAGGGTTTGGTTGCGTCTCCGGCGCGATCGGAAGGCCGGTTGATGAGATCTCGCCGCCGAGAGGGGAGGGGAGGATGAGCTGCAATGGCTGCCGAATTCTCCGGAAGGGGTGCAGCGAGGCCTGCATTCTCCGGCCGTGTCTCCAGTGGATCGAGAGTCCCGAGGCCCAGGGGCATGCTACCGTCTTCGTCGCCAAATTCTTCGGCCGCGCCGGCCTCATGTCTTTCATCTCTGCCGTTCCGGAGGCCCAGCGCCCTGGTTTTCCCCCTAATCCCAATCAGTTCACAAGCTTTCCCCGAGCACCGATCGGTTTGATTTCAAGTTGTTCTGACCTTCTCTATTTGATCTTTAGCTTTGTTCCAGTCGCTGCTGTTCGAAGCGTGCGGGCGGACGATCAACCCGGTGAACGGCGCGGTGGGGCTGCTGTCGAGCGGGAACTGGCCCTCTGCTGGGCGGCGGTGGAGACGGTGCTCCGCGGTGGGACGCTCCGGCCGCTGCCGGATCTCGACGACGACGCCGCCGCCGCGGGCGGCGGACTGTATGCCCGCCCGAAGGTGGCGGGGTGGTCCTCCGCGGTCAAGCAGCGAAAGGCCTCCACTGCCAACGACGTGCCGGCGCCGCCCTGCGATCTGGACCTCTGCCTGACGCCTGGGTCCGCGGCCGCGGCGCGGGAGGAGAGGCGGCCGAGGCCGGAGACGCCGTCGATGACCTCGGAGGGGTCCGTGACGACGAGCGGCGAGAGCGTCGGCGATCTCCAGCCACGCCTCCTCAACCTCTTCGTCTGAGATGAGCTTTTGCTCGGAATTATGTCGTTGCTGTGTGGGTCTTGATGCCCTGGTGAAAATTTTCGAGTTCCTATTTGTAGCCGGCTAAGCTTTTTATTTGGCTGTCTTCTTATTTTTCCTCTTGTAAACTACCGGTCTGGATTCCCGCTACCAGGGGAAGATGAGAGTCCGGTGACCGCACCGCTCTTTTTCCTGACCATGAAGTGTATTATCTCTAATTAAATTAAATAAATAAAAAACTACTTTACTTTGCCCTGCCTTTGATTTATTCAACTTTTTCTTTTTTCTTTTTTTTTTTTTTACTTAACAACCTTCAGATTTCATTACCCGTGGGATCGAGGAAAAGAACAGGGAAAGGAAGGATCCGGTGCTCCGCCGACCAGGGCCTGAAAGGCCACGCTTTGGCACAGCGCCGCGTAAGTATCTTTAAGGCCACTTGATCCTAGTGAGGACCCAGGAGATGACACGTGTACTTTAGAAATCAAGCTAAAGCGGCGAGTTATTTAGAGGGTTCTATCTCTCTCGTTATGATCCAAACCTTTAGATTTTTTTTTAAACGAATAAACAAGAAGAGAAGGATTCGGAACGGTGATGGTGAGAATTTGAGTCGTAGCGAGGAGAAAGATCTTGTGTAGGAGAGAGTGGGAGGGGGGACGGATCTTGCGTAGGGAGCAACACGGAAGGTTCCCAGAATTTGCACGTGTTGCTCCACGGTCGGATTGATCCACTAACTCAACGGATGGATCAGATCTAAGCGGAAAGGTATCGAATGGTAGGGCCCACTCGGCAGCAGGTCGCGACACAACAAAAAGGCTGGGACTCAGAGGGGATAGCGTCACATCAGATGTAGCAGAGCGGCGAGCAGCACAGGTGTGCGGCGGACGTCAGCGTCGAATTGGGCGGGGCGAAGGTTCCGCTCTCTCTGTCTCTGGTTGTGGGGGATGACCCGGTGGTGGGGCCCAACTCCACTCGCCCGAGCTAAGCGGGGCCCCCATTATTTCTTTCCCCCTTTAGCTAAAGTTCCGCCTCTTTTCTTGCCATTTTTTTTTTTAAGGGCATTTCCATGAATTGTGCTCGCTGTTGGCCGCGTCCCGCCGCGTTCCCTGACGTGGGCCCCGCCGCGCACGAGGGACGGAGAGCTCCAACCACGCTTCGATCTTTCCGTCCGCTTTCCCATCCAAATATTCGCGGCCGGCTAAGAGATAGGGTCGAGGAAAAGCGTGTGCAAGCGTGTCCCTCGCGTGGAATCCATCGACTTGGGACCGTCCTTTTAGTTCTGTGGCGTGGGTTTTTCGGATCGATCGATTGGAATCGCTATATTACAGGATCGTTTTCTGTTTTTTTTATATAAATAGATTTTTTGTCAGAATTATTCCGGCAATGATATTTGATATCTAAGTTATGATGAATTTGATCACGAGGAAGATATCGAGAATGGAAAAGAAAAATAGTTATTGAAAATTGAAAGTATCGAAAGTGGAAGAGAAAAACAGTTTTTGGAAATTGAAAGTATATGTAGAGAGTCATTCACAACGTACTTTCTTGAGCCATCCTTCTATCCATATTTAAAAGATAGCCTTCAGTCTATAGCCCGCTCTTTTTCAGAGATCATGGAGAGCCATCTCTCCCATGATCGGCGATCGTGGGTGTCAATGAGCGGTTCTCGGCCAAATTGGAAGCGTGGCTGCAGGAATTGCATATCATGATCATGGCAATGATAGTATCGATTGTAGCCGTTGGTTACAGTTTTCTTTTTGGAATAGATTGTGGTTCAAGCTTTGGGTTTCCCCTTGCGTGGCCGAGGCTTGATATTTTCCCGAGGCCGGAGATCATGTCTACGGCGGGGACCGAAGTTCGTGTCTTCGAAAGTCGATGAGTAGTTCAGACTTCGGCCGGGCCAAAGGTGCTACCCGAAGGACTAGCCTTCGGATGTTGTAGTTCGGTGTGAAGCCTTGAGTTGCTTGTGGTTGGCCTTCGCTTAGTCCGAAGTCCGTAGTCTGGAGAACCGGGCTTCGATAAGTCGAACCGGAGCTTGGTTCGTAGCTGAACCAGGATATCCCAACAGTTGCCCCCCTACTCTCAGTTGTCGAAGCGAAGATCTGCCTCGAGAAGTGAGAGTATTATGGTCTTATCGTTTTGCTCCTGAGAGACGGTGCAGTGAATGATTACGGGACCTCTATTGGGCTTTCCATCATGATATGAAAATCAGATGGTAGATAGGTGCCATTCCCGGATTGGAAAAAAGTAGGTGGCCCTGAGGCTATCTCTTTTTGTCCCGTTGGATGAAGGATAGATCTTATCCTGGCGGTCAGTCGCAAGTGGGCTGCCCTAGAGCCTCTGCCGACCGGAGTAGGACTTTCGGAAGTGGGCTGCCCTAGAGCCTTTGCCGACCGGAGTCGGACTTTCGGAAGCGGGCAGCCCTAGAGCCTTTGCCGACTGGAGTCGGACTTTCGGAAGCGGGCTGCCCTAGAGCCTTTGCCGACCAGAGTCGGACTTTCGAAAGCAGGCTGCCCTAGAGCCTTTACTGACCGGAGTTGGACTTCGGAAGCGGGCTGCTCTAGAGCCTTTGCCGACCGGAGTCGGACTTTCGGAAGCAGGCTGTCCTAGAGCCTTTGCCGACCGATAGAGAGGAAAACAGTGGTCCTTTTAGGCACGTGTTCAGATTTTCTGTAGGGTTGGGTGTTTACACCATCCATGTGCACTTTCTGTCATGATTAAGGTAGGCTGTTCAGGCTCGCCTCGGCACGTGTTCGGATTCACCGTAGGGTAGGTTACGAAAACCATCCCTGCACCTTTGATCTTTTTGGTGGCCTGGTTAGACCATCCATTGCGCTCATCGGCCCGATAAGGTGAATGGATCAGACTCTCCTTTGCGCAATTGACCGATTTTTCAGATCGGGTCATTTCGGGCTGTTGTCGTCCACGATCGATAACTAGCCATTCTGAGTTGAGTAGGGTTGAGGAGCTTTGCACAGGAGTTTTTTTGGAACTTTTTCATTGATAGTATTTACGAAGGTTTTGTTCATTCCATGGCCGGGATAGGGTCTTCCCCTTCAGGGTCTTGAGTCGATATGTCCCTGGTCAAATGACTTCTTCGACTTGATATGGGCCTTCCCAGTTGGGGGATAGTTTACCCTGTTCCGTTGGCCTAGACATTTCTGCTCTTCGCAATACCATGTCCCCCGTGCGGAAAGTTTGCTCCTTCACCCTTGCATTGTAGTACTTGGCGACCTTTTGCTGGTATGCTACCATTCTTATCTGGGCCTGTAGCCTGGTGCTTGACAGCAAATCCAGATCAGTCCTTCTACGATCGAAATTCTCAGGCTCTTCATAGTTGTCAATTCTCAGGGACTGTAGGGAGACTTCGATAGGTAGCATGACTTCGGTACCGTAGGCTATGTTGAACAAAGATTCACCGGTGGCTGTTTTTGGAGTAGTTTGGTACACCCAAAGAACAGAGGTCAGTTTTTCAACCCAAAGCCCTTTGGCGGCGTTCAACCTTGTCTTCAGACCATGGAGATGGTCCGGTTGGTGACTTCGGCTTCTCCGTTGGACTGTGGATGAGCAACGGATGTTAGCCGATGCTGGATATGGTACCGAGCACAGAAGTCCTTGAACTTCGGATTGTCAATTATCTCTCGTTATCCACCTTGCCCTCTGTGATCTGGGCCAATGGTTCGGCTTCCACCCACTTCGTGAAATAGTCGATGGCCACTAGGAGAAACTTCCTTTATCAATAAGAACTCTCTGTACATCATAATTGGCCATTACGGCCGAAATTACAGAGGGTCGTCGTGCGGGAGCCAAACTCCCGCAAGGTCGTCGTCGGAGAAGATGATGGAGTTGTTATCTTTCAGTCACTTTGAAGCTTCATCTTCATCCCTTCTCCAGTTGGTGGGCCGGTGTATTATCCCTACACCTCTGTTGGTGGGCCTTTGATTTGGCAATTTGGCCTCTTCGGGAGGTGGCTGGGGAACAGTTGCTTCCGACCGGGCCCTGGCGACCGATGTTCTGCCCTAGGTATCCTCTCTTGATGAGATCCTCGATCGCATCCCTTAGCTGGATGCATTCTTCTGTGTTGTGGCCGTGGTCCCGGTGGAATCGGCAGAATTTGTTCCTGTTCCTTTCAGAAGAGGAGGCCTTCATGGGACAAGGCCGTTGGAGATAGTTTTCTTTTTCTATCTCCATGAGGATCTTCTCTCGAGGGAGGTTGAGGGGGGTGTAGGAGTCGAATCTTCCTCCCAATGCTCTGGGCTTGGAAGGGCTTCTCCGACAGTCTGCATATCTGCCACCATTGTTATTGAAAGTTTGGGGGCCTTGCCCCCTGTTATTCTTCTTCTTTGAAGGGGGTTTCCCTTCAATCAAACGTCGATTTGTCGCCTGCTCTTCAGCATCGGCGTATTTCTGAGCCCTTGATAGGAGCTCAGTGTAGCTTTTAGGAAACTTCTTGTCCAGGGAAAAAGTAAGCCTGGAGTTCGAAGCCCCTTCTTCAGTGCTGACATGGCCACGTGCTCGTTGAGATCGGGGATCTCAAGCGTGGTCGCATTGAACCTGAGATGTAATCTCTCAGCTCTCTCCTTCATTCTGGTGAGGAGGAAGTGTATGTCCGTATTCCAAGGAGTCTTGTGGCAGGTCTTGAAATGCAAGATAAACAATTTTCTAACTCGGAAAAGGAATCGATGGTACCTGGGTGCAGGCTCGAGTACCACATCCGAGCAGACTTCTTCAAGGTAGCCAGGAATGCCAGACAGTACATTGCGTCCGAAGCTCCTTGAATCATCATATGGGCTTTGAAGCTGCCCAAATGGTCGAAGGGGTCGAGGTGTCGTCGTAGGGTTCCATCTGGGGAACCCTGAAGTGCCGAGGAATGTCCTCAGCCATGATGCGGTCGGTGTAGGATGGGCGTAGATCACCCACAATCAAGTCCTCGTTATCTCTCTAATCTGGCATTCTCTATTATCACGCCCTTTCCATCTCTGATTCGATGGCTCTGAACCTCCCGTCATAATCGGCAGTCTGCTTGGGCGCTCTCTCCACCGGAGTGGAGTCTTCGGAGGAGGAGGAGGAAGTTTGCCTAGGTCTTTTTCCTTTTTGTGGGGAATCGGCAGACCTAGGCATCTCGAAGTTCAGCCTTGGGAGAGGGCTGAGAACGGGGGAAGGGATGCGCTGAATCCTCCCATGGTGCTTTCCTTCTTCGGGATCGAAAGCTATGTCTAGAAATAGCCGGTGGGTTTGCCACTGGAAAGGTTCTGTCTTGGAACTCTTGAACCATGGCCATCAGGTTGGCGACCTGGTTCATAAGAGCTTCGAACTGCTGTGCTCCCACAACAACCATGGGAGGTGGAACATCGTTCTCCTCCGAGGGTGCATCCCCTAAGACGGAGCATGACTCCGGCTTGTAGAAGCATTTTTAGCTTTTTCTCTTACCATCAAAAAATTCTTTGTTTCTTCCCTTGTCTGGGAGGGAGCTTAACAAATGTTAGTAATACGCCCCCCTTCCTGGCGTGCCAATCTGTTGGCGTGGAGTCCTTGGATCGGTCGGTCAGAGTCGCTGTCTCGCAGGACCGCTCCCTAGTTCCCCTGTAAAACAGATCCCTTGTCGGAGTTGTTCCGGCGGAGGACACTCCAATACCCAAGTCAGTGGCGGATTCCAGCCACATAATGGGGAAGATGTCGAGAGTGAAGAGAAAAGAGTTCTTGGAGATTGAAAGTGTATGTGTGCGAGATTATTCACGCGTACCTCTCGAGCCATCCTTCTTTCCTATATTTAAAGATGGCCTCTGGTCTATGGCCCGCTCTTTTCCCAAGATCATGGGGAGCCAATCTCTCCCAAGATCAATCGTGGGTTGTCAATGATCGGTTCCAGCCAGATCAGAGGCTGGCTGCAGGAATTGCGCGCCATGATCATGGCATGTTGAGTATCGATTGTAACCGTTGGTTACAGTTTCTTTTTTAGAACAGATTTTGGTTCAAGCTTCGGGTTTCCCCTTGCGTGGGCCGAATGCTTGATATTTTTCCGAGGCCGGATATCATGTCTACGGCGGGACCAAAGTTCGTATCTTCAGAAGTCGATGAGTAGTTCAGACTTCGGCCGGGACTGAAGGTGCTACCCGAAGGACTGGCCTTCGGACGTTATAGTTCGGTGTGAAGCCTTGAGTTGCTTGCGTTGGCCTTCGCTTAGTCCGAAGTCCTTAGTCCGGAGAACTGGGGCTTCGATAAGTCGAATCGGAGCTTGGTTCGTAGCTAAACCAGGATATCCCAACAAGTTCCGTGTATTTTGATCGAGGTCGGAACGGATCATGAAACGGGTGACTCCCCGGTGAAAAGTTGGGGCCAAAATTAATCTATTTTAAAATTACAATTGGAATGAAGGGGTGGAGTTGTGCGTCTAAAGATGTATTCGGATCACAGTCGGTGAGTACTTGTGCTCACGTTTCTTCGATCACGAATTTGAGATATAATTCATGCGATAATTTGATTAAATTTAAAAATTTTTATGGGATACATGACTGGAGATAGAAAGAAGCATTCTACTCTAGCAACTTAGTGAAGTCAGACTGACGTTCTCATTTCGGATGAGAAAGGTATTTCGAAAAAATAGCTACCCAAATTGTACTTGACTTGGCGAGATGGGGGTCTAGTGGAGGCAGCTACAACGAGAATTTTTCTCACTTTTGGATGGAAAGGATATTGCGAAAAAATAACTATCCGAATCAAACATGGCTTGGCAGGATCGGGGCCTAATGGGGTAGCTACAGCGGAGATTTTTCTCCACCCATCCCTTTGTTTCAACAAAAAAAAAAGTGTTTGGATGTGATTGGAAATTTTATAAAATTTATGGATTGCTCTAGTATAATAAAACAATTTATAGGATTACAAATTTGGCAACATATATATCCAAATCATTCCTACATATCTATAAATTTAAATTTAATACAATCTATAATTTATGAATTGAATTGGTTCAATCCATAAATTTTTAATTTTTTTTAGGCAAAAGGATAGTTGGGATAAATCTAGCATAGCCTTTATTCCGTTGAAAATTATTTGATATCCAATGATGAGTACGTCAACCCGACATCACCACCAAGGTGCTAACTGGTCAAAATGGGAAAGGACTCTGGTCTCTCACTCACCCAACCGTCACAGTCTCAGGGGATAATCTCTGAATTTAATCAAGTCTTCTGCAGAGTCATGCCTCGAATCCGTGACCTGTTGGTTGTGAAGTAAGACCCTAATTAGCTAAGCTATCACCTTGGTAGTATTTTTAAAATTTTTAGTGTAACCATATCTAAACAGATCCTCAATAATATTTAAATTTAAGGAAATCATTCCATTTGGACATGGAGCTATCCGGGCCAAGCAAAATTATAAGAAGTTTTTGTTTTTCTTGGATCACCGTGGTTCCAAATTTAAAAGCTTTATCCCTCTAAAACTTTAAAACCTAGTTTTTTTACCATTTATTAAACAAAGTCTTCAACAATGTTGGTTGCAAAAATAGTGTGAATGTACCATCAAAATGGTAGCCTAGTTGGTTGGGACCTTGTCTCACAATCAATTGATCACGAGTTCGAGGAATGACTTTGCGAAAGACTTGGCTAAATCCAGGAATTATTTCCTAGGACCCATGATGGTCGGGTTAAGTAAGAGATCAAGATCTTTTCTAGTTTTCCATTCTAACTAGTTGATATCTTGTAGTGTCCGGTTGATGTACTCATCCTTGGATGGGAAAAGGCCTTGCATCAAACATTCCCATTACCAGGTATATCCTGGAACCGTTCGTATGGTTATGGAATGTGTCCAATCCACGTAATAGGATGATTCCAATGTTAAGCCTTTTCATTTTTAGTAGGACTCTTTTCTAGAATAAGTGATGAAAATCATTCTTGATTCTACTCTCTTTTTGGCTTCTCCACTTCATAAAGTATTGCATTTTTTTTTTTGGATACAGAAAAGGGATAGGGAGGATAAACCTAGTGTAGCTATCCCCATAGGCTCCCATCCCACTCGGAAATGTTTGATTCATGGTGCTAGATTTTTGCAGCCTTTTCCTACCGAAGTGAGTACGTCAATCCGATACCACCAAGGCACCAGCTGGTAAGAATGGAGACTTGGAGGGAGATCCTGACATCTCACTTCACTAATCATCATGGACCTCAGAATAAAATTCCTGGATTTAATCGAGTCTTTCATAAAGTCACTCCACCAAGTATTGCACTTTTGGGCAAGGTTTTGACATCACATTACAAGGCTACACCCATTATTGCATTTACTTTTCTAATTTTGTTGTATATCTCATCTAGGTCATACCTCGATACTTTCTTATTTAGCATTTCTTACTTTATTTAATCTTATCCTTTACCGGCTAGAAATTTTTTATAATTTATTTTGCCTAATAATCTTCTGATAGATCCTTAAAATTATGGTTATTATTGCCGCCAAGATCGCCGTGGCCTGTAGCTCTGACATGGCATGAACTCGTCGGGCTCCCATTGGGTGCTCGGTCCTCTTTGGGCATGGCCTGCAAAAAAGAGGAGACCCGGGCTGGGGATTCCAGCGGGGACACTCCGACGATCAAGTCAGTTCGGGACGATCAAGGAGAATGGAACTTCTATGGCGAAGAGCTTGGGGACTCTCTGCGTAGAGGATGAAAGATTGAATTGAAATGGAAGATAAGGTAGAGTGGAGATTAGAGAGCTGGGAGGTTCTCTCAGCTAGCTCCTTGCTTATGTGCTCTCTGAGTCTTACCAGTTGCCTCTCTTCCCTTTCGGGGGTCCTTTCTTCTATTTTATATGGATAGGAGTGGCCCAGACCAAGTGATGAGGACATCAACAAGAAGAAAACATTTTTTCAACTAATTCTCTTGATATCTTTTTTTGCAGCTAATATAATGTACTTAGGATTAATGAGAACCTTAGAATGAAGCCCACCAAACCCTTGAAGACAAAGACCAATTCATGAGCCGACTCATGAAAGAAGGCCACCAGTCCCTTGAATCGATCAAGTCCAACTTCAAGCATGCCCAAGTCAAAGCCCAAGCAAGTCAAGATACCACCTTTTGAAGCCCATGACGCCATCTCTTAGAAGCCCATTTCATTCTTCACATGGGACATATTTTGGGAGACATAAGAGACAACACATCAAGCATTTTGAGGGAAAGCATGGGACCACTCCTCACTCACCCAACAACCCCCCAACCAACTTGTCATGTGGGATGCCACATCACATGACACCTAGGGCTCCACATAAGCAATTAGAAGCTATGTCAAAGCCACCTAGGTTCCACATAGCAAGTTGTTACAACCTCTTACCTAGAAGTTATTTCTTGTTGCAACTATGTAACCAAAAGAGTTAGATTTAACTAGAAATGGTTAGCTACCCTAACTCCACCTCCCCTCCTCACTTTGGCCGACCTCTAAGGCTATAAATAGGATCCAAGGCTCCCCTTGTAAGGCATTCCATGTATGAAGTATTTTGAGAATTAATGAAGGTTTTCTTCTTGTTGAGTTCTATCTTGAGTTCTTCTTGTATGGAGTGATTTTAGTTCTTCTAGTTAGAATGATTTAGTCCTTTAAGTTAGAGTGTTTAAATTCGTATTTGAGAAGGGAGTGAGAGGTCCTTTGAGTGTGTGTTGGAAAGTGATTGCTGCTATGAAGATTGAAGAGTGTGACGCCATTATTGAGTGCTCCAAGTTCAAGCCCCAAGTTCCAAGCTGTCGGCCTTGTTTCTTTCCCTGTCTCTCTTGCTTCCATTCCAACCTCAATTCCCCTTCCATGTCTAATTCCAAGTTTGTTTGTAGGTTCTCTCAAGTTCCCACATCCAAGAGGAAGGTCTCCATGTCATTGATCAAGGGCAAGGTAAGTCCCAAAGTAGAGAGTGATCATCTTGCCTTCTAGTCCTCAAAATCATGAGTGTTGAGAGCTTCTTCTTCCATCGAATATTTTAGCCATCATTGTTAGTAGGAAAACTCTTCCTAAGCTTCATTAGATCTGATCATTTGAAGGTTAATTTATCCTAGTAGTGATGGTTTCTGATATGGCAAAAAGCTAACGTGTAATCCCTATCAGGTGCCATGTCAGAAAAATCGCCACGGTGGACACCCCATTTCAGACCCCTTTGACCGAGCCGAGCTCCTCCAAAATAATGAGGCAGCCCGCCAAAGCCGAGTTTCGACCTCCACCAGGTCGGCACCCACGAGCCCGGGACACCTAGGCCGGAGCCGAGCGACCTCTTTCACCAAATCGAGCCCCTCCGAGGCTGATCCCCTAGATTGGAGTCGAGCTCAGCCCTCCTTCGCCAGGTCGAGCCCCTCCAAGGCCGAGCCCTCTGGGCTGGGGTCACGCGCTGACCTCCTCCGCCGGATCGAGCCCCTCCGAGGCTGAACCCCCTGGGCCGGAGTCGAAAACAACCCTCCTCCGCCAGGTAAAGCCCCTCCGACGCCGAGCCCTCTGAGCAGGAGTCGAGCCTTCCTTTGCCGGGTCGAGCCCCTCTGAGGTCGAGCTCCCTGGACCGGAGTCGAGCTCAGCCTCCTCCGCCAGGTCGAGCCCCCGAGCCGAAGCCAAGTCCTAGCTCTCCAGTTCGGCAACCACCTCGGATAATGCCGCCGGGCACCAAGGGGGGCGGAGCTACCCCCGAGGCACCGGCGAGTCGCTCGAGGACCACGAAGAAGCGCCCATCAAATCATAATAACTGTCTACAGCCACCACTTACACCAGAATGGGAAGCAACTCCCTGACCAGGATGCCATGATCTCCACCAACTGCCTACACCACCCGAAAGAAGAAGTCAACCAGAAGGCTCGAAACCTGGGGGTGGCAACTCCTCAATCGAGACACTACCAGGCTTCTTGGAATGAAGCAACCGGAAAGAATGTCAGAACACATGGTAGTTTCCCTCATCACAAACCAGGAAAAACATCCCGTCCACGGCACGGACACCGCCGCATGTGCCTGACAGCACGACCAGGAGAGACGTCCCGTCCGCGGTATGGAACGCCACCACACGTGCCTGACAGCATGGGGGAAATCCCGAGGTAGGCGTTCAATGATTACCTGGGCTTAAAATTACCTTCAACACCCGGAAAAAGGAGGTAACTCAAGCTAAACAACAAGCATCCAAACAAGTGAAGGGAAGGAGGCCACACAGGAGGACCGATCCATCTCGGCCACCACCTTTCCTAGCACACTTGCACCCCCACTCTCATCTACTAACACCATTCACTCCTCTTAGTATGGAGTCCGTCAAGTGGGGCTCGACCAGGAGGATCTGTTCCCCTAGATCGTCGTTGACCTGACCATCGGAGTGCCCCCACCGAAATCCCCGGCCTGGGTATCTGACATTTTTTTACAAGTCCTGAGGCGCAGGCCATCCCCGAGAAGACGAGGGGCGATCTGACGTCGACAGCAGCTACGGGCCATGACAATCTTGGTGAATCCAGATTGGCATGCCAGGAAGGGGGCTGACATAGGTCCTTTGTCCTAAAACCCAGTCCCTCTGCAAGTGGGTCCGTCGGGAGGATGGTGACGACGTAGGTGAGGGAAGCTTCCACCAGCCGTGCGAGAGACTCTCCCCCTCGAGAAGACCCGCACATTCCAGAGGTGGAACCGCGCTCTATCATCACCGATGGAATCTCAGTTGGCCGCACTCGCCCAGTAGAAGCAAATCCTTGCTACAGCAGTGCATCAGCTCCAGCACCAGCAACGGTCCTTGGCTACCCATCAACAGCCAGGAACCCTTGTGGCCCACACTCCCGCAATAGCCTACGTTCCTTCCAAGGAAGGACTTTGCAACCGCGGGCCATCACCAACCCCCGGGATAGTCACCAGACTCCGGTGAAAAGACAACGCACCAAATTTGTTGATAGGGAGAGCTGCTCCCTGACCCTTGAGCGGGTGGCGGCCAAAACCTGCCGAGGTCAAAAGGCAAGTCCCCCCTTCATGGGCACCGTGCACCCATGTCACATTCTGCGTCTCTTTCAGCAGAGGGTTCTACTGATGAGGCCGTCAGGCGCACAGCTGAGAAGTACCTGGAGGAGCACGAGCGCAAGTTGGTGGAAATATCCCGCCGATTTGCAAACATGCAAGGCTTTATTGACGAGCCAGTGGGCTACGACGCCCGTCCCCCCTTCTCCCAAGAGATCCAAGAAGAGCCGGTTCCCAGCCGGTTCCGGATGCCACAGGTGGATCCCTACAATGGGACCACCGATCCCTAGACCACCTGGAAAGCTACAGGGCCCTCATGAGGGCCAAGGGGGCCACCGACACTCTCTTTTGCATCGCCTTCCCAGCAACCCTCCGGAGGGCGACTCGGGTCTAGTTCACCCGCCTCGAGCCCGAAAGCATTGATTCTTTCGCTTAGCTGGAGCGGAAGTTCGTGGCCCACTTCGACGCCTGTCAGAAGGTGCCACATGAAGCAGATAGCCTCTTCTCCATCCGACAACAGGACTACGAGCCCCTACGAGACTACGTAGCCCGCTTCAAGGTTGCCGTGTTGGAGATTTATAACCTTGAAGAGCCAGTCGCCATGTTGGCACTAAAGTGAGGGCTCAAGACCTCCCGCCTGACCTACTCGCTCGACAAGAAGCCCCCCAAGTGCTACTCCGAGCTCCTCCTCCAAGCTCAAAAGTACGTCCATGCCGAGGAGGTAGACCGTACAAGAAGGGAGCTGGATGGGAAGCCATTGAAGAAGCCGGCTCCGACCGAGACGTCCAGGACATAGAAGCCAGGGCCTCCAGCTCTGAACTTCTGTCAGGGGCCGAGACCGAGGTGCGCTCCTACTCCAGAGGAGAGACTCACCCCCTGCTCGTCCCAAGGATGAAAATCCTTATAGAGATCGAAGGTGAGCCCTACCTGAAGTGCCCACCTCCGATGAGGCCATCCACTAGCCATGACAAGATGAAGTATTGTCGCTACCACCGTGACCATGGCTACGACATCGAGAAATGCCGCAACCTCAAGAAAGAAATCGAAGAACTCATCAAGAGGGGCTACCTCGAGAGATTCATGGGGGGCAGACCTCCAACGGAACCTCAGGTGCTCGTCGCTCTCCTGCCAGTTCTTGCAGTTGATAATCGCCCTACCGAGAAGCCGGTGGGATGATATGTTGGGAAGCCGAGCGCTTATCTAAGGGGGCCCGGGGGATAGAGTATTCTGAAAATGTACCCTCCTTTATGAGGGGAGGGAGATGGGGAAAAAATGTAAATAACGATGGCGTGGTCATCGAGATGACGATCGTAAAGCACCTTATAAAATGCATCATGGTTGATAGTAGAAGCTTCACAGATATGCTTTTTTATGATGTCTTCTCCAGAATGAACCTATCCTCCACCCAACTCAAACCTGTGCACACACCCCTTGTCGGTTTTACAGGGGATTCTGTGAGGGTAGAAGGAGGATCACTCTCCCAGTCACCACCGGGACCCCACCTTGGTAGGCCATAGTTATGGTAACCTTCATAGTGGTTAGGCTTCCTTTGGCCTACAACGTGATCCTTGGCTGACCCGAGCTCAATCTGCTTGACGCCGTCATTTCCACAAAGCGGCTGCTGGTGCAGTTCCCAACTCCCTACAGAGTCGGCGAGATGAGAGGTGCGCCTCAACCGGTACAGCATTGTTTCCAAAATCTCCCCGGGACCAAAGTCCCCGAGGATGATTTTAGGGCGGACGACCTCGACCAAAGGGTACAAGACCCTAGGGGTGGCCCTGCCGAGCGCCTATTGTCTTATCTGCTCGGAGCTGACCAGGAGAAGATGGTGCAGATCAGGGCCTAGCTACAAGAAGAGGAAAGAGCCCACCTGTTGGAGTTCTTATGGGCGAATGCAGATGTGTTCACCTGGACGGCGGTCAATATGCTAGGTATCCCCTCTGACATCATCACCCACAAGCTGAGCATTGACCTGAAGTACAGGCCAGTTCGACAGAAGATGAAGAGTTTCGCCCCCGAGAGGCAAGCGGCAATCAACGAGGAAGTCGACAAACTCCTCGCTACCAGTTTCGTCTGGGAGGTACAATACCCAAGCTGGCTGGCGAATGTGGTGATGGTGAAGAAAAGTAAAGGTAAATGGAGGATCTGCGTGGACTACACCGACCTCAACAAGGCATGCCCGAAAGATAGTTTTTCTTTACCAAAGATTGACCAACTGGTAGACACCACCTCGGGTCACCAGCTGCTTTCCTTCATGGATGCATTCTCCGAATACAATCAGATCCGGATGCATCCAGAGGACGAGGAGCACACCACCTTCATCATCGACCAAGGGACATACTGCTACAAGATGATGCCCTTTGGTCTGAAGAACGCCGGGGCCACGTACCAGTATCTGGTCAACAGGGTCTTCAAGGATCAGATTGGCCGAAACATGCAAGTGTACATGGATGACATACTTGTCATGAGCAAGCCGAGCTCGGACCACGTCACCGACCTCACTGAAGCCTTCAACAACCTCCGAAAGCACCAGATGAAACTGAACCCAGCAAAGTGCACCTTCGGAGTGGCGGCAGGAAGGTTTCTTGGTTTCATGGTTACTCAGAGGGGTATTGAAGCGAACCCGGAGAAGGTCCAGGCGATCGTCGACATGGAGTACCCGACGTCCAAGTAGCAGGTCCAGCACCTGACAGGACGTATTACAGCTCTGAGTCAGTTCATCTCGAGGTTGGCCAACTGCTACCTTCCCTTCTTCAAGGCGCTGTGCAAGATGCATGACTTCGCTTGGATGGAGGAGTGCAAGACAGCTTTCGAAGGGCTGAAGGGGTTCCTAGCATCTCCTCGACTGCTCTCCAAACTGGAGGTGGGGGAGGAGCTCTTGCTCTACCTGGCGGTCACACCCGGAGCCGTCAACTCAATTTTCGTCCGTGCCGATGAGGACGGATCTCAAAAGCCGGTATACTACACTAGCAAAATCCTCCGTGACATGAAGATCAGGTACACCCGCTCCGAGAAACTTATTTTTGCTCTAATAATGTTTGCTAAGCGCCTCAAGCCTTACTTCCAAGCACATCCTATCATGGTCATGACAGATCAGCCGTTGAGGACCATACTTAGCTGCCTCGAAACATCCGGGTGGTTGGCCAAGTGGTCCCTGATGCTGAGCAAATTCGATATCGCGTATCAACCAAGGTCATCGTAGAAGGCACAGGTCCTATCCGACTTCGTGGTCGAGTGCACCGGACTTGTCGAGGAGCCGGAGCATCAAGCTGAGCCCGAAACGGAGGAGGAACCCTGGATCCTCCATATGGATGGCGCGTCTAATTCCGGACAGAGCGGGGCAGGCCTCATTCTCGCCAATAGCAGCAGCATTGTAGCAGAATATGCTCTCCGTTTCAAGTTCGCTGCGATGAATAATCAGGCAGAGTATGAGGCACTCCTCGCAAGCCTAAGGGTCTCACGCAAGCTGGGCATACAAAACATGAAAGTCTTTACCGACTCTCAACTGGTGGCCGGACAAGTTTATGGAGAATACGAAGCTAGGGATCCCCAGATGACAAAGTACCTGGAGTGAGTCCGCTCATGCACGGCAGGCTTCCAACACTTCAACATCTTCCATATCCTTCGCGGAGAGAATGCTCACGTGGATGCACTGTCGAGACTTGCGACCCTACCAGACTCGTCGCTGGAGCATGCGTATATTGAGTACCTCGAAAATCCAAGCTATGAAGTCCCGGAGGAGGTACAGCAAGTCACCCGGAGCCGAGCTAGATGGGCAAGTACATCAGATACATCACCGATGGTACTTTGCCCGAGGATCGTGTGGAAGTCGGCCTCGTCAAAAAGAAAGGCTCTTGGTTCGTCCTGATGGAAGGATAGCTCTACCGTTGATCCTACTCATACTCACTCCTGAAGTGCCTGAGACCCGCGAAAGCAGCCCTCGTTCTCCAGGAGATACATGAAGGCCTGTACGGGAACCATGTGGGAGGAAGGATGTTGGCGTACAAAGCTCTCCGCCAGGGATACTTTTAGGAGACAATGAGGGATGACGCCGCCAACTTCGTGAAGAAGTGCGACAAATTCCAGCACCATGCCCACATACAACGGCAACCGGCGGTGCCAATCTCACAGCTCTCAGCCCCTTAGCCATTCACCCAGTGGAGAATGGACATCTTAGGACCATTCCCCCGTGCACGGGGGTAATGGAGGTTCTTGATGGTGGCCATCGATTACTTCACCAAATGGATGGAAGCGGAGCCACTGGCGCGAATCACAGAAGCCAAGGTCCGTCAGTTCTTCTGGAAGTCAGTAATATACTGCTTCGGACTATCCCGCTGCATCATCACCAACAATGGGTGGCAGTTTGACAATCGAGAGATCGAAGGTTTTTGTGCCGAGCACTGCATCCAGCACCGTTTCACCTCCATCGCTTACCCCGAGATAAACGGAGAAGTCGAAGTGACCAACTGGACCATTCTCCAGGGACTCAGGACCAGGCTAAACCAGGCCAAGGATAGGTGGGCAGAAGAACTCCCAAGTGTTCTCTGGGCCTACCACACAACCCCCAGGATGGTGATGGATAAAACACCCTTCAACCTTGTCTTCAGTGCCGATGCCGTGGTCCCAGTCGAGCTCAGCGTGCCCAAGCTGTGGGTGTGGCAATATGACGAAGCACAGAACTCGGTGCACCTTCTACTCAACTTAGACCTCCTCGAGGAGACCAGAAACAAAGCTCGGCTTTGGATGGTAGCATACCGACAACGAGTTGCCCGATACTACAACGCCCAAGTAAGGCCCAAGGTCTTTCAACCTGGCGACCTGGTGCTCCACCGAGCCGAAGCGTCTCAACCCCAGGAGTGCGGCAAGCTCTCGCCAAACTGGGAAGGTCCCTATAAGGTGGTTGAAGCTCTTCTGCATGGAGCCTACTACCTCAAGAATTTGGACGGTGCCAGGTTCCTGCGAACATGGAACGCTTGCAACCTGAGAAAATATTATTAGTAATGTAAGGCTCACCCTTTAAAATAAATAAAGGTTTCCTTTTGCACGAACCACTCTCCGCCTTGTAGGAATATCGTTGCCCGGTCGAGGGTCTGGCATGCCAAAACTCGGAGCCCAGCACTCCGATACCAAAGCCCGGGGTCCAGTTCTCCAACATCAATAGTGTAAGACTCCTTCTCACCAATAATCAAAGTTTCCTTTGTACAAATACATTTTGCCTTGCAAGTGGATCTCTGCTCAACTCCAGGTCCGACCATCAAGCCCGGAGCCAAGCTCTCCGGCCACCAAGTCTTCGAGCCTAGCTCTGAGACACCAAAGCCCAGAGCCAAGCTCTCTGGCCACCAAATTTTTGAGCCCAGCTCCAAGACATCAAAGCCCGAAGCTCAAATCTCTGGCCACCAAAGCCCAGAGCCAAGCTCTCCGGCCACCAAGTCTTCGAGCCTAGCTCCAAGACACCAAAGCCCGGAGCCAAGTTCTCCGACCACCAAGTCTTTGAGCCTAGCTCCAAGACATCAAAGTCTGGAGCTCAGATCTCTGGCCACCAAAGCCTAATGCCAAGCTCTCCGGCCACCAAGTCTTCGAGCCCAGCTCCAAGACATCAAAGCCCGGAACTCAGATCTCTGGCCACCAAAGCCCGAAGCCAAGCTCTCCGGCCACCAAGTCTTTGAGCCTAGCTCCGTGACACCAAAGCCCGGAGCCAAGCTCTTTGGCCACCAAGACTTTGAGCCCAGCTTTGAGACATCAAAGCCCGGAGCCAAGCTCTCCGGCCACCAAGTCTTCGAGCCCAGCTCCGAGATACCAAAGCCCGGAGCCAAGCTCTCCGGCCACCAAGTCTTCTGATGGGGGACATTTATGAGATGATGCAATTCATATGAAATCAGTAATAAGCAAATGAATGATGAAGTAAATAAATGCAGCAATTTAAGTAATGAAATAGGAATTTAAAGATAGGAATCTAAATATTAAACTTAACTAAAAATGCGACCGATTAAAGAGATTAAGAGGAGGACCTTCGTGGTTAAGAACCACTCAGATTAGGGTTTAGTATTCTAATAATTGCATATCTAAAAAAATATCAAAGAGGGATATCCAACAATTAATAGTTATGACTTTAGCACTGGGAACACTCAAAGAAGAACATCCGGGATGACAGGGAGATTCCTAAGATTGCAGGGTTTTTTGTATCCAGTTCCTTGGCACGGGACACCTTCTTCTTCGAATCTGGAAATCTGGGGATCCTGCAAACAAAGAAAGATGTAGGGGAAGGTTAGAGGGAAAGGTTGAGATGAAGAAGTGATGGAAAAAGTGAAAGGAAGCTCGGAGTAGTCTTGTTGAAGATCCTCTTTTGCTTCATTTGGATGACGACTCTCGGCAGGAACTTGGGAGAACTCCTTGGATGATTGATTTCATCAAAGAGGTGGAAGAGATGTGGACTCTTGAAAACTCCTTGTATTGGCTGAATAGACTAAGAGGAAGGGGGGAGATAGGTTTGAAGAGGGAAATTGGAAGAAGAAGAGCACTCTAGGCCTCACGCCCACCCTCTCACAGGGGACCAAGCATTCAAGCAAGGGAGTTTTCTTTCAAGAAAACTTTCATCTCATTCATTTAATTTTCAGCATTATCTTACAAGAAGGTTTGGAGCCTTTATTTTATAGACTTCCAAGCCTTTTGAAATTCAAAATTTGAATTACATCTAAATGAAGGAGAGAATGATGGGAGATTTCGTGATGAGAGGCACTGAATGTGGAGGAGAATGAGGCTTCGTTTGAATTTTGAAATCTTTCTTCTCTTGGTTCTTGATGAGGGCGCTGAATGTGGAGGAGAATGAGGCTTCATTCGAATTTGAAATCTTTCTTCCCTTGGACGACCATCAAAGGTGAGGTGTCCAGGTGATGTGGCGAAGTAGAGTGATGACGTGGCCTCCAAGTTGGTGATCCCATGGTCCATGCACCCACTTTCCTTATTTGGACTGACGTGCTTGAAATTAGAGTGGACTTGTTGTGCTGAAACCATATTGGACTCGGACTGAACTACTCTTGACTCAATTGCAATAAAAAACCTAATTACAGGACTTAGTTAACCAAATGAAATAAATACAGGACTCAATTAAACTTATTATAGGATTCAGACTTTCAATCTTCCATCCATAAGGAGTCTAGCTTTATCTGTATCAATCTTCCATCCATAAGGAGTCTAGCTTTATCTGTACTGCTTAAAGTCTCTTCCTGAGCCTGGTGCCCGCACCAATTCTCCCCTGGTGGGAGAAACTCGACCCTGTCGAGTATGGATTGGCCTGACTGTGATATTTTTTTAGAAGGTCCGGGTCAATTTGCTACAGATCCTCTCGGGTAATCCAGGAGTCCTCGGAATCTGGTCGGCCTTGCCAATGAACCAGATAGCATTGATAATCTTATTTCTAATGGTAATCACCTGGTCATCCAAGATACATTCAACTTTATCTCTCCGGTCTGGTGGAATTGCTGTTGGGCACTTGGGTATGGTTTTGCTCTCAAAGGTGGGATAAGGCCCAAAAGGCTCGCTAGGAATTAATGCCGGTTCTTTATATTCTATCATATCAGCAATATTAAAAGTAGAACTAATGCCATAATCCAAAGGTAACTCTAACACATATGCATTAGGTCCAATTTTCTTAGTTACTTTGAAAGGTCCAGCTCCTCGAGCATGCTATTTTTTCATAGTTCCCGAAGGAAACCTTTTAGGTCTAAGTTTAATCATTACAGAGTCCCTTCATTAAATTCTTTCATTCGTTTACATGAATTAACCATATGTTTATAGACTTCATTGCTCATTTGAATCATTTTACTAATTTCCTTATGCAAATTCTTTACATGCTGTGCACATGACTTTGCGGACTTTGAAACTTACACAGACACCTACAAAATGCAGACTTAACTAGGCATTCTTATTGAGAGGAATTTTATTAGACTCTCTCTGGGCCTAAACCTAATAGACTATAGATTCTCTAAGTTTGATCTTGGTCTGGCATGCACATGAAAATTTACAGTGGATCCCTAGCAAATGCCATAAGGTCTTTCAGAAGTAGGTCGCAAACCTAACATACTCACAGCACTGGTACAACTGAACGACCTCAACAAAGTATAATTTGATAGTTTGGGGAACATTGGAAGCCTTAGGGTACGATAGGATATACAAATCAAAGTCTTGGGATAATCTATTGGAAACATGAAATAGACCCTAGTTATTCAAGATGACCTTAAGATTTGAATATTGATCTATGGGTGTCATAAGGTCAAATTGTTGGATGGAGAATTTGGTCATTGTAAGTGCAAATTTTTCATGAAAGGAAGACTTGGTCAGTTCCAAAAAAAGGTTATTGACTGGGGTTAGAAGAAAGAACTCTTTACAAGGGAGCTGAATGAGGTTTTGGGTTGAGGCTAAAGGAGTAGGCTTTTCCTGAGGGCATTGATGTACAGGAACCAAGTCCCCACTAATTTCCTGTGGTTCTGATGTTTCAGGACTAGGCTCAACACTCTTATCTTCTACAAGAAGTTCTTCAGGTAAGGTACTAGAGTTGTCCTTCTCGAAGTCTTCTCCTTCATATTCATCTACCAAGCTCATGTCAGCATCGTGTACTTCTATCATGGGTTCTAATTCTTTCTCCTTTAATTGTTCTTTCAGTATGGCTTCATTCTGGTCAACTAATCCTGGGTTGGCCATACCTAATTCCTTTTCAATGTCATCCTTCTAGGTTGGAGGTGATACAAAAGTCTGGTTCACACTAGGTATCGGACCAATGGGGAAATGATTCAAGCTGGTAGAGGTTGGATTTAGGTCCAAAGTACTTGATCTAGCATGCCTCAAGGACCTCTCATAGTTTTGGACTACTCGGTAGGCTTGCTCCAAACTATAGATATTATGTCTAAACAATTCTCTCTGGATATCTTCCCTTAAACCCTCTTCAAATCGGATTAGGATATCATATGGATCCATTTTCATAATATAGCGCATTAGATGCTCAAATCTATCAATATAATCATTGACTGATCCATTATCTTGGATCAAACTCTCTAAGTGGTATAGGAGATTTTGTTGGTAGGACACTGGGATATACCTTTCACGAAGCTTGCTCTTCATTTCTTCCCAGGTCATAATGGGTTCGTGTCTCTCATATGCCCTCCTTCCCTGAACATTATTCCAATAAGCTTGCTCTTCCGAGACATCAAAGCCTGGAGCCAAGCTCTCCGACCACCAAGTATTCGAGCCCAGCTCCAAGACATCAAAGCTTGGAGCCAAGCTCTCCAGCCACCAAGTTTTGAGCCCAGCTCCGAGACACCAAAGCCCGGAGCCAAGCTCTCTAGCCACCAAGTCTTCGAGCCCATCTCCGAGATACCAAAGCCCGAAGCGAAGCTCTCCAGCCACCAAGTCTTCGAGCCTAGCTCTAAGACATCAAAGCCCGAAGCCAAGCTCTCCGGCCACCAAGTCTTCAAGCCCAGCTTCGAGACATCAAAGCCTGGAGCCAAGCTCTCCGACCACCAAGCCTTCGAGCCCAGCTCCGAGACATCAAGGACCGGGGCTCAAATCCCCGACCATCAAGGCCCGGAGCTCAGATCTCCGGCCATCAAAGCTCAGAGCTCAACTCTACGGTGTTGAAGTTCAGGACACTTAGGAACAAGGTGGAAACCTCTCCTCTAACCTTATCACAAAAAAAAAGAGAGAAAAAGAAGGAGAAAGAGAGAGAAAGGGAGAGAGGAGATGGTGGAGTACATACAAGCCAAGATGGATGAAAACTCTCACTTCATTAAGGTTACTTGGTTCATTACAAGTGCCCCTAGGCCCCCGACATACTGGGTGGCCCAGGCCAAGAGCTAAGAAAACAAGAAATAATCCTATCCTACTCGGGCGGCTCCCCGCCAGGACTCCATGGCCGTGAGGTGTCATCTCCAGGAACCCCGAGCTACGCATCTCCGACCTTGGCAACCACTGCCGGTGAAGAAGGTTCGGGGGTGGCCGCCGACTCCCCAGCATTGCCTGGACCTGGAGCCAACTCCGCGTCAGGAGCGATGGGGTATCTCAAAAGGTGTTGGCCTTTGTCAGATACGTACTCCCGGATCCTTAATCACAAGTACGAGAAGCCCTTAAAAAAGGAGTCCGATGCCATTTCATAGAACTCGGTGGTGAACTCCTCCGAGGCCCTGTACCTTGCCATGGCCTCTTCAGCCCACTTCTTCGCCTCGGTGCTTGCTCCTTCACCACCGCTGCTTCTTTCTCGACGGTTGCGACCCTCTCCTCGGTGACGACCAGATGCTCCTTCGTCAAATCCAGTTCAGCCTGAAGGGACTAAGCATTCCCCTTCTGCCTGATCGCCTCGGCATTGAACTCTGTTAGCCTCCTTTCGGTCACCATGAGTTCCTCAGCTTTCTTCTTTGACTGGCCCCGCTCCTGGTTGAGGTCTTTCTGGAGCTCCTTCGAGCACCTCTCGGCACTGGCAAGTCCTTTTTGAAGCTCCTCATTCTTCAGGCCGAGCTCTCGGGAGGCGTCGGACTTCTCCTTCAGCTCGGTCTTCAAGGACTCGACCTCCACCGCTCATTGCTGGTCATTCTTCAACCAGTTCTGACAGCAATATCTGATCAGCAGGGTCTCAGCATTGATCTGCACCAAACGAGACATCGAAAAAAAAAGAAAAAAAAAGAGAAGAAGAGAGGAAGTAAAGCCACACACCATGAAGAGTAGGGGGAGATGCTACTAATTGCATCCCCCAGCACCTTCCCGGCCATGTCCCGTCGGTCGCATGAATGGATTAAAAAATCCATCATACGCTCAGCCAGCTTTCGTTCCCGGAGCAGCGAGATGTCGGGCCCCAGTCTGAACAGGATTCGACGGTAGTCTCTTTCCCTCCTACTTGCCCCCGAGGTGGAATCACCCACTCCACTAGCGAAAGAGGCCTCGGGGGCCGATTGGGAGCTCGGTGCCCCATCATGTGTCACCTCTAGCACCGGCTCCGCCCCTCCCCGCACCTCCTCCTCGATGACGATGAGCTCCTGAGAAGGAGGTGGCATGATGGCAACGGCTGCAGCAGCGGCCTTGGCCTGGATGACAACTTCAGGCTCCGGGGTAGGGATCGGCTCTCGTCGCCTCGGCCGCTCCAGCACAGGCCCGGCTGCCCCCTGCTCCAGCTCGAACATAGCATCCACCACTCCCCTTCCTTGCACGAAGGCAGCCTCGGGCTCCCTCCTCCTCAGCTCGGTCTGCTCAGCAAGAGTGACCGTCGATGTGCCCTCATCATGAGCCCTCTTCTGAGAGGACTCCTCAGCCAATCCCGATGGAGGCCTCTTCCAGGTGATCGAAAGTAGGTCATCCATCGAGAACTTCATGCCTGCATATGGAAGATACAATGTTAGTTCCGGAACAGGGGAAGCAGATTAAGAGGGCAGAAGGGACTCGTGCCAAACTCACACAACTCTCCCGTTGGGCTAACCCCGGCCTCGGCAAGGTTCTGTTATGACAATAGAACCTCGAGGGAAGAAATCTAGGCGGTGCGGCTCGTAAACATCCTTGTCGGCTGCTTCGACCATAAAATTTTGATTGGGGGATCGATCTGGGTCGCTCCACACCCAGTCAACCCCCTCGACTATGGCGAAGAAAAATTTACTCTTCTATCCTTTGATGGAAGAGAAAAGTTCAAATCTGATATCCCTTGGGCGAGAAGAGAGAGACCACCACCCATCTTCGGTGGGGTGGCGCTTCAGAGTGAAGAAGGCTCTGAACAAAGAGAAAGAGGCAACGATCCCATGGAAGTGACAGAGCACGATGAAGCAGAAGATGGTCCTTACGGCATTTGAGACGAGTTGAGCAAGGACCAAATGATAGTTGCTCAACATGGATAGAAAGAAATGATGGAAAGGGAAGCGGAGCCCTCCCGAGAAGGTCTCCTCATAGAAGGCGATCCGGTCCAGGCTACTGGAAGTAACCCGATCCCCTGGTCGAGGGACGAGAGCCGGACAGAGTAGGGGATGCCATAGACATCCCGAATTATCTCCAGTTCCTCAGCCAAGATTATCGAAGCAATCCCACCGGGATATATGGACCGAGAAGGCTTGGGAATGGGTTCAACTGGGGGAAGAGGAAGAGCAGGAACAGGGCCCCCTCTCCCTCCTCATCATCATCAGAAGAAGATGGCGGTCTCAGCCTAGAGGGTCCGGCCTCACCCTGGTTAGTTGAAGGACGGAAACTTGGCCCAAAATGAGACATGACGAAGAAGATCAAGGAAGGAAGGAGAAAGTGGATGAGAGTCTGGAGGGGAACCTAGCCCTAAGAGGAAGATCCTACTCGACCGAGGCAAGGAAGAAGGAAACTAACCTGCTGTGAACTTTGGAAGACAAGAATGGCCGGATGGACGAAAGAAGAGCCTTAGCACGATGGCGGGCATGCAGGATTTGAAAAGAGATACTCTTCGGGAGAGGTCACTTTTCCTTTTGAAGTGATTGGTGTCCGACCATATCGTTACAGCCCCCCATCATCAGATCCGTGCCATGTGTCGACAATCGGCAAGGCTGGCAGCTGGCTTCGACTACGGTCGCTTTGAATTCTGTGCCTGTAATAACTATTCCTCGGTCGTGTCCACGTGGCTCCCCCGGATAGGCTGAAGAAACTGCTTCCCAAAGCGGCAGCGATCGTGGCTATCATTGCACCATATTTTTGCCTTTCCATGTCAGCACTGTATTTACTCCCTTCGTCCCGAGCGTCCCGTGCTAACGGGACTCGGGAGTGAGGGGCAAATGATATGGCAAAAAGCTGACGTGTAATCCCTGCCAGGTGCCATGTCAGAAAAATTACAACGGTGGACACCCCATCTCAGACCCCTTTGACTAGGCTGAGCTCCTCCAAAATAATGAGGTGGCACTCCAAAGCCGAGTTCCATCCTTCGTCAGGTCTGCACCCGCGAGCCCGGGACACCTAAGCGAGAGCCAAGCGACCTCCTTCACCAGATTGAGCCCCTCTGAGGCTGAGCCCCCTGGGCCAGAGTCGAGCTCAGCCCTCCTCCGCCAAGTCGAGCCTCTTCGAGGTCGAGCCATCTGGGCTCGGGTCGCGCACTGACCTCCTCTGCCAGATCGAGCCTCCTAGGCCGGAGTCGAGCTCAGCCCTCCTCCGCTAAGTAGAGCCCCTCCGAGGCCGAGCCCTCTGAGTAGGAGTTGAACCTTCCTCCACCGGGTCGAGCCCCTCCTAGGTCGAGCTCCCTGGACCGGAGTCGAGCTCAACCTCCTCTGCCAGGTCGAGCCAATCAAAGGTCAAGCCCCCGAGCCGGAGCCAAGTCCCAACTCTCTAGTTCAGCAACCACCTCGGATAATGCCGTCGGGCACCAAGGGGGACGGAGCTACCCCCCGAGGCACCGATGAGTCACTCGAGGACCACGAAGAAGTGCCCATCAAATCATAATAACTATCCACAGCCACCACTTACACCAGAAAGGGAAGAAACTCACTGACTAGGATGCCACGCTCTCCACCAACAGCCTGCACCACCCGAAAGAAGAAGTCAACTAGAAGACTCGAAACTCAGGGATGGCGGCCCCCCAATCGAGACACTACCAGGCTTCCCGGAATTGAGCAACCGGAAGGAATGTCAGAATGCATGATAGTTTCCCTCATCACAAACCAGGAAAAATGTCCCGTCCACGGCATAGAACACCGCCACACGTGCCTGACAGCACGGACCAGGAGAGACGTCCCGTCCGTGGTATGGAACGCTGCCACACGTGCCTGATAGCATGGGAGGAATCTAGAGGTATGCGTTCAATGATTACCTGGGCTTAAAAGTACCTTCGACACCCGATAAAAAGAGGTAACTCAAGCTAAACAACAAGCATCCAAGCAAGTGAAGGGAAGGAGGCCACACAGGAGGACCTATCCACCTCGACCACCACCTTTCCCAGCACACTTGCACCCCCACTCTCACTCTACTGACACCATTCACTCCTAGCGTGGAGTCCATCAAGAGGGGCTCGACCAGGAGGATCTGTTTCCCTGGATTATCATTGACTTAACCGTCGGAGTGAAAGGGATATGCCCTACAAACCAATCTCTGTTGTATCTCCCAAACCATTGTAATTGATAATTTTCTAAATAAAGGCATTATTTTTCATCATACGCTGTGTTTATTATATGATGAACCCCATAGATTAGGGCTATGATTTTAGGGTTATGATGAGATCGTACCAGTGAGACCTAAAATCTTAAAACCTTAATCTAAAGTATTCCTAGTCAAAGGAACCCTGAGTAGGGGATCAGGGTTTTTCCGATAAGACTAGCACATCCCGGGTATACTGGAAAGGGTGACTGCTCTCACAGTCACTTGTGTATGACACTAATACTGGGATGTGGGTGCTCATTGGAGAATGAGTTCACTGATATGATCCAACTTGAGAACATCTAATGGAGTCTTAGCTACATGTCAATAGAAGGTTCTCATAGTGGGAGTGGTACAAGTAATCTTTTGACCTGAGACTGCCATAAGTACCTTATGTACATGAACCCATCCTTTGGTTCAATCCTAATCATGACACTGAGACATGCACAGGATTGATACTGGGAATGGTGAATTGAATATGAAGGTAATGAGTAGGTCAACAAGGAATCGATCACTCTTAGTAAGAGGAGATTGCATCCAGCTAGTCAACAATCGCATGATGATTCAGGAAATCTTTGATCAAAGTGAGGATATTAGAGACGGTTTCTAATATCAAGATAATCGAATCATCATTATAAGATTGAGCTAGAAATAAATATAATATTGGATTTGACATATATTCATATCCATAGTTATATTTTGGGTGCAGGCTGATCGAAAGATTTAATTGTACGGTAACTCTCTACTGAAGGGTAATTTTGGTATTTCACCAGAATTTCCATATCTTCCGGGTAGACATGACACGTTGCTAGACGTCAATCTTGTCTTGTGGGTTGATCAAGTTCAAAGATCACATGTTAGGAAGAATCCTAATTGATCGATTCGGGTAAGCCCGGTTTGACCTAAATCGATTAGAAAGAGTTCTAATCAAATTAGGTCAACTTGTATTCGAACCCACTGCTGGCTAGATGTGGAACCCAATGGGTCACACACTTAAGAGGATTGATCAAGAATTTAATTTGGAATTAAATTGTCTTTGCAAGATAACACTCTAGCAGGTGTTGCAAGCCCTAGCTTCTATTCGGATCGGATTCGAATTAGGGTTCCGGATTGGTTCAAATTGGGTTCTAATTGGACCTAATTAGACCCTAATTAAGAAAAATGGGAATGTGGCTAACCCTATTGGCTAGCCATGTAGCTTGGCTAGCCTCCCCACCCGCCCCCTTTTGTTTTTCACGCCAAACACCAAGAGTCCATGCGCATATGGACTCTTGGCGCGCCTTAAGGAAGAGTCCATGGCGCATGGACTCTTGGCGCGCCCCAAATAAAATTCTCCGATGTTTTTATTTGGGCGGCCTCCTTCTTAAGTGATTAGCGCACCTTCTCTCCCCCTTGGATGAGAATCCAACGGCTGATGGGATTTTGAGAAAGAAAGAAAGCGCTAACTCCTCCCGGGCGCGCGAAGTAACATCTCTTCGGAGATGAAAAGTAGCGACTTCCTTCTTTTTAAAATACCGCGGTTTTTCCTTTAAGAAGAGCCATGGGATTTAATCTGGAAGGCCATGAGATGGGAGGATGGGGCGTGAGAAATTGGAAAGGGCGTGAGAAAGAAATTACGGAGAGGTGTGTAGGCGCCTATCTGATTTCTATTTAAAGGGTCGAAAAAAATCAGAACATTATGTAATCTTTTTCTTTCTTCCTCTCCTGAAGACTCTTTTATTTTTTCTTGCTCTTGCATTGTTTCCTCTACAGAGTAAACCTCTGTCGAAACTCTACTACTGAACAAGATAAAAGTAAAAGTCTCCGACGGTAAAGGAAAGAAAGAAGTTCTGATTTCTTCCTTTCTTTCATACATTAAGACATCATTGTCTTAATTTCTCCTCCAACTTAAGACAAGCCTATGTCCTCTTAGGACAAGGTCTTTTTCTTCAAGACAAGGGTATCTAAAGGGCCAAGGTCTTGGTGGAAGGAGGAGAAGGAGTCAAGGAAAGGAAAGCAAGCCTTTGTGTGGAGGAATTCAAGCCATAGTCCAAGCAATTGAGTTCTAGGAAGAAGAACTCAATAGAAGGAACCTTTGAAAAGAAGATAGAGTTGTCTTGATCACTGCTCTGTGTGGATCACCATCGGAGGGCGGACACTTGGATGCCTGGTGAATTCAATCAGCCCCTTCAACATCAACTTTGTTGGAATTAGCGATTACAGGTTGGTACTCTAATTCTAACAATCTATGTTTGAATGTTAGTATGTATGTTTTAATTAGTAAAAAGGAGATCTTGGCTAAGGGATTTCGGTGCAAATTTCATCATTTTGAAATTACACTTCCGCTGCGGTGCACCTGAAACCCCAACACGGAGTGCCCCCGCCAGAATCCCCGACCCGGGTATCTAATCTTGTTTTGCAGGTCCTGTGGTGTAGGCCATCCCCGAGAAGATGAGGGGCGATCCAATGTTGACAGCAGCTACGGGCCCTAACGATCTTGGCTGCAATAGTTTCCTTGCCATGAAGATCTTAATCTTTATTTTAAACTAGATCTACATTACGGGTATTGTAACTTAGATCAACTAGTCTCCTTATGAAGATTCTTTTCTTGGATTAATTTAGATCATTTATTTGATAATTAATTGCTCAAGTTTGCTTGTTGGTTAGTTTGCTAAAACTCTCCATTCATCATTTTATTTTCGTCGCCCATAAATTTTTTTGTATCAGAGCTTATGGTTTATTAGGTCAAGTGTTTGATTGCTGAAATTTCTGTTCTAGTATTCACCCAAATTTTTCATGAATTTTAGTAATTTTTTCACATTGCAAAGAAATCCACAAAAATACTTTTCCAGTACTTAGTGTGTTAGGATTCGAAATATAAAATTCAAAAAAATATTTTCTTTTTATTTTTGGATTTAAAAATATGAGTTCTTAGATTATTTCTGAAGTTCTGTCCAGAATTCTATTTCTGCCTTCCATTTCATTTAATTTTCAAAAAAATACAAAAATATTTTTTATAAATTTTTAGTTTTAGATATGAGATTCAAACTTCGATTTTTATTATTTTCCACTAGAATTTTGAATTTTAGAAGGATTTAGAATTTGAAATTCAAAATTTGAATTTAGGTTGTTAAGAGTTAGCTAAATTGCCGAAACATTCTAGCAACTATTTTCAAACTACCTTCTCAACCAAAATTCAAGTTAATCCCAAGTCAAAACTTTAAAATACAAGAATTATTATCTGAGAGTTAACCAAATAAATTTTATTTTAATTTTTTTTTTATTTTAAAAAAACTAAATTTTGAATTTTTAAAACTAGCTAGTTGAAAGTTGTTCCCTGCTGAAATTTTCTTTTACAACAAGCTTTCAAAATGAATTTGTTAACCAAATTATAGGAATTAAATTTCAAAATTTGGAATCTGGAATCTTCACTAATAGATTTAACAATTAAAATTTTAATTTTAATTTTTTAAAATTCTAAAATTTTAATTTTGAATTTTTTAAAACTAGTTGATTAGAAGTTGTTAAGGCTGAAACTATCTTGCAACAACTCTAACTTTTAGAATGAATTTTTAATCCTAATTTGAGATTTAAATTTTAAAATTTAATTTCTGAAATCTAGATTTCAAAAACTATTTTTTTCAATTTATTTTTTTTTTGAATTTTTTTTTTAAAATTCGGGTTTGAATCGCATGTTTGTGCTAATACTAGTTGTTGTGTTATCTAGTTGGTGAATTGTTTATGCATCCTTTCCTAAATCTAATTAAGGACATTCAATCATAACATATGGGAAGGAGGTCATTACCTTTCCTTGGCCCAAAACAATCACCCATATTTGTATTGAACTAAATCATAATTGAAATCAAGTAGGAACCTAAAACTAGGGACACCCACAAGTCGGGTTCAAGTGCAAGATAAGACCAAATATTAGTTGAATTTGTACTTCTTGAAATTGGTGTCTAAGGCAAGAGGTCCAATGGCAAACACCTTAAGTGGACTTACAATTTTTAATTAGGACCTCCTGAAAGCGAGGGGAGCCTCCCGCAACCCCACCTCTTACCTAGCTAGTGGAAAAGGTAATTACAACTTTAACTAGTACTTAGTCAATTCCTGTATTTTGAACTTTTAGGTCTGGGAGTCCTAGAATTAGTTTGTACTGCTTGCCCATTTGATCTGAAGCCCTATACCAACAATCCTACACGTATCCATGGATCCTAATCTTGAATTCTTTATGAGGACCCTGACTGAAAAATTTGATACCCTAACTAAACAATTAGGACAAGTGAACAAAGAGTTAAGACAAGTAAATAATCAAATCGGGAACCTCGAAAAAGATCGCTTGACTCGTACTAATCCTAAATCACCTCCTATTGGTCCAAGATCCCATTATCATGATCTCACCCCTAAGTATAAACTTAGATACCCCTGCCAAGAATTTGTAGATCAGGAGGAGAGAGTCTTTGGGAGCAATCGAGCCTATGCACCCACTTTTGATGGAAACCCTGAGGTGTACGTTGATTAGGAGAAGAAAATGGATCAGTACTTTGAATTTGATAAAATGTCGGAAGTAAAGAAATGTCAATTTGTCAAATTAAAGCTAGTCCGACATGCTAAGTCATATTGGGAACATATTGAGCACAAAAGTTATTATAGTGAGGATAAAATAATTACTTGGAGAGATATGAAGAGTAAGTTGAGGGAAAAGTACTTAGGCAAATCTTATAAGCAAAATTTTCCAACCTAATGGTACAAATTGAGACAAGATGATGAAACTGCGTTTAAATATATTGCTAAATTTAATAAGTATGAGGGAGATGAAGAAGAGACTAAACCCATGGAAGAATTAGAGGAAAAATCTCCTAAACCTATTGAAAAATTTAAGGATGAAATAAAATCAAAGTCTTGTCTAAATGATGGGCTAGAAAAAGAAAATCCTAAACCCGTTGAAGAACTTAAGAAAAAAATTTATGAAGCTGGGTCTAACCTTATGGATGAATATGATCAAGAATAATTACTTGAGGATAAAATAATTACCCAGCCTAAGAAGGTCAACAATGGAAATAATCAACTTAAAGAAGATGAAATCCAAGGACAAAATCATGAAAAGCAATCCAAGGAGATGATAAAGGACCCGGAATTAATCAAAGTTGAAGATTTAGATCTAGAGATTAATGAAGGATCACCTAATGGGGTAATGACCATCAGAAAAAACCTAGAACTAATTCTAAAGGATCAACCCCAAGAAATTGTAGAACCTGCAAAAGAATTTAACATGAGGATTGGAAGTGAAGAGATGGTAGGAATTTAAAGATGGAAATGGAAGAGATGGAAGATGGAAATTGTAATCCCTGATAATTGCCCTGAGCCTGATTCACCACTATGTTACATGCACTCTCCTATTCCACCAACCTGGGACATCCATCATACCATTGATTTGGTCCCAATAATATTCAATAGTTACTTTTTAAGACTTTATGGCATATATTAGAAACTAAATTAAGATTCACTGCCACTTACCTAAAGTTGTGTGCCAGAGTCTTCAAAGCCATTTAAGGGAATATTGGAAATTAGGAACTTTTGTTTCCTAGCCCAACAATAAAGTTTAGTTCATAGATAATAAAGTCCATTTGAGCATGTTTTATTTTGGTGTCATTTATGTTTTGATATCATTTGACCTTCCCATGCATAAGTGTCCATGATTATGAGAGTCATATGCATAGCATGATTAGTAAGAAAATTTAAGCAATGAAATTAACAAGCATATGATTAACTCATATAAAAGAACCAAAGAATTTCAGGAAGGAGACTATGTCATGGTAAGGCCAAACCTGAATGGTTACATGCCCATAGTGCAGGTCCTTTTCAAAATAGTAAAAAAATTTGGACCTAATATGTGCTAGATTTACCATCTAACTTTGGTATCAGTTCCACTTTCAACATTTCAGATCTAGTAGAGTATAAGGAACCGACAATGATACCTAGTGAGCAAGTTGGGCCTGATTCTATATTTGAGAGTGAGCCAATCCTTTAAGTATCCACTAGCCATATTTTCAAAGTGGTGAGATAGGATTGAGCGAATCTTAGATGACAAGATTATCACTACTCAAAATAAAGACTATCAGCGCTACTTGGTTCACTGGCAAGGATCTCCTAATTCTGAAGACTCATGGATAACTCGAGAAGACCTACAAAGAATCAACCCCGACCTACTAGAGTATTACCAAAGTCAGACTGATTCTTACACGACGGAGTCGAGCTCTTTTCCACCCTGGGAGAACTGATGGGAACATCAACAAGAAGAAGAAAACATTTTTTTCAACTAATTCTCTTGATACCTTTTTTTGTAGCTAATATAGTGCACTTAGGATTAATGAGAACCTTGGAATGAAACTCACCAAATCCTTGAAGACAAAGACCAATTCATGAGCTGACTCATGAAAGAAGGCCACTAGTCCCTTGAATCGATCAAGACCAACATCAAGCATGCCCAAGTCAAAGCCTAAGCAAGTCAAGATACCACCTTTTGAAGCCCATGATGCCACCTCTTAGAAGCCCATTTTATTCTTCACATGGGACATATTTTGAGAGACATAAGAGACAACACATCAAGCATTTTGAGGGGAAGCATGGGACCACTCCTCACTCATCGAACAACCCCCCAACCAACTTGCCATGAGGGATGCCACACCACATGACACCTAGGGCTCCACATTAGCAATTAAAAGCCATGTCAAAGCCACCTAGGTTTCACATAGCAAGTTGTTACAACCTCTTACCTAGAAGTTGTTTCTTGTTGCAACTATATAACCAAAGGAGTTGGATTTAACTAGAAATAGTTAGCTACCCTAACTCCACCTCCCCTCCTCATTTTGGCCAACCTCTAAGGCTATAAATAGGGTCTAAGGCTCCCCTTGTAAGGCATTCTATGTATAAAATATTTTGAGAATTAATAAAGGTTTTCTTCTTGTTGAGTTCTATCTTGAGTTCTTCTAGTATGGAGTGATTTTAGTTCGTCTAGTTGGAGTGATTTAGTCCTTTAAGTTGGACTATTTAAATTTGTATTTGAGAAGGGAGTGAGAGGTCCTTTGAGTGTGTGTTGGAGAGTGATTGCTGCTTTGAAGATTGAAGAGTGTGACACCATTATTGAGTGCTCCAAGTTCAAGCCCCAAGTTCTAAGCCACCGGCCTTGTTTCTTCCCCTTTCTCTCTTGCTTCCATTCCAACCTCAATTCCCCTTCCATGTCTAATTCCAAGTTTGTTTGCAGGTTCTATCAAGTTCCCACATCCAAAAGGAAGGTCTCCATGCCATTGATCAAGGGCAAGGTAAGTCCTAAAGTAGAGAGTGATCATCTTACCTTCTAGTCCTCAAATCCATGAGTGTTGAGAACTTCTTCTTCCATCAAATATTTTAGCCATCATTGTTGATAGAAAAACACTTCCTAAGCTTCATTAGATATGATCATTTGAAGGTTAACTTACCCTAGTAGTGATGGTTTCCTTGCCATGAAAATCCTAATCTTTATTTTGAACTAGATTTACATTACGGGTATTATAAATTAGATCAACTAGTCTCCTTATGAAGATTCTTTTCTTGGATTAATTTAGATAATTTATTTGATAATTAATTGCTCATGTTTACTTGCTGGTTAGCTTGCTAAAACTCTCCATTCATCATTTTATTTTCGTCCCCCATCACCAACCCTGGGGCTTCATTGAGATGTTCCTTTTCTTGTATCCCTTTCTGGAGGGGTTTTCCATTGTTTGTAGCCTCCCCCTATCGGATCGGTTCTCTGGAGGAGACCCTTCTATTTGGGGGTGATTGCCAGCATAGTACAGATCTTGTCCCTTTAGTGGTGCAATTCTTCGTAGGAGGGGCAGGCACCATGCCGCTGAGCCCCGAGCCATGGTGGAGCATTTTCCTTCTAGGAGGGACCATCAATATGTCGCAGGGCTTATGGCCTTAATGGAATACTCTTCATGGAGGAAGTTCAGGTTCCGTGTCATGAGGATTAGTGTCCTCAGTTGCATGGTTGTTGATGTGGCGGTGCACCATAGGATGTGGAGCATGGCAGGGCATGCATTCTATAGGACATGCAGGTGGTGCATTACAGGATTTGGATTTTCTAGCAGGGCATGCGCCACTTCTGGGGGGTCGCAGGTGGCTGGAAGATAAAATATAAAGCCTCCAAATATCTATGCATGAAGGGAAATTTTATAAGAGATCATTCTCTCTACCCGTCCTTAGATGCCTATGCCCATCCGAGGCTAAGTATGCTTTGAGGGAAGTTCACGAAGGAATATGTCATGACCATGTTAGAAAGAAGATGCTAGCAGATAAGCTACTCCTACAAGGCTACTATTGATCCATAATGTAGCAGGATGTAGAGGACTTAGTCATGTGATGTGATACCTACCAAAGAAAATCAAACATTTAGTATCTTTTCATCATGCCGATCACTCCCATATGCACCCCATAACCTTTTATGCAATGAGAAATGGACATCCTCAACCCATTTATGCCTACCTCGGGATAATGAAAATTTTCTTTGGTTGTTGTTAATTATTTTACAAAATGGATGGAAGCCGAGCCACTGACCCATATCATCGAAGCCAAAGTCATAGACTTTGTATGGAAAGTCATTATCTACAGCTTCAGAGTCCCCCGAGTGCTGATCACTAACAACAGATGATAATTAGTCGGAGCCAGATTTGAGGAATTCTATAAAGACCAGGTAATCTTGCATCACTTCACTTCAATGGCTCACCCCCACGCAAATAGAGAGGCAAAAGTTATAAACCGGACCCTTGTCTAAGGGATCAAGAAAAGGCTTGATAAAGTCAAAGGATCATGGGCTGATGAGCTCCATCATGTACTTTGGGCATATAGAATGACATTGAGGGTCCTGATAGGGGAACACCCTTTAGTTGGCTTTTAGGATTGAACCTATAATACCAGTCAAGCTCAGAGTCCCCTCAGCACTGGTCACAAACTTTGATGAATAGACTAACTCAAAAAGGTGACTCACCAATCTAGATCTACTGGACGAAGCTCGAGAGAGAGCATATGTTATAATGACATTATACTGACATAAGGTTGCCTGCTATTTTAACTCCAAGGTCCAAGACAAAACCTTTAAGGTTGGTGACTTAGTGCTACGTCGAGGAGTAGAAGTCTCCCACCAGGCCAAAGAGGTAAACTCTCGTCGAATTGGGAAGGATCTTATGTGGTGGAAGAGATTGTCAAGTCAGGGACCCATAGACTAAAGTAACTAGAACCTCTATACTTCGACCCTAGAATTTAGCTAATTTCTGGATATATCCTTAGTAATCTAGCCCTCTACTCATTAAATAAAATCTTTTTTCTATGCCTATCCCTTTATTAATTGGTAGTGAAGAGTCCTCTAATGAAGACTTCCAAGCCAGACTTCCCTAGATCAAGCAAAATTTTATCCAAAAACTTGTCAGATAGGTACTCCTAGTCCGAAGTCCAAGAATGTATCAGATAGGGAATCCTAATTGGGTGCTTAAAGCTCGGATAGTGATCCTTGGCCAAAAACCTGGGTTTTATCAAATATGGCCTTGATCGGATGCCCTTGAAATTAAACTTCTGTAGAAATACAAAAGATACAAGAACACAACTAAGTTATCTCGAACATAGTAAAAAGCAAACAAGAACATAAAAAATGTTAAGAATTTTTTATTTTTATTAAGAAGTTTCGATTACATGTGCTCGTAGCCTTATAGCTAGGTTACATTGCTCCCTAGATTTTTCTAAAGTATAGATTAGGTGGCAGCACCCATTAAAGAACTGGAGGACTCCAGGACCCCTAGCTCTAGAGTGACCAAGTCCCCCCTTTGCAAAGCCAAAGGAAGCCTCCTGCTTAACTTGAAAGTAGCTAAAGCACGCTTCAACCTACAGCGGTGCCACCGGGAGGAGGTGCATTGTGAAGGTGAAGGCAACTTGGGGCATGAACAAAGCTTCCCTCCATGTAGGGCCAGTGTGATGAAGAGCACATGACCCATGAGCAAAAGGTAGTTAGTCAACAAGCTAAGAACACCACCAAAAAAGTTGGGAGATGATCCTCTATGGGCTCTTGAGCTAATACTCCTACCTATCACCTAAGGTGGGGACATGCCGTTAGCCTTTTCATTGAAGCTCAGGCACCACCTGAGGAGGAATTGAGTGATAAGGTGCATATATTGAACCTTCCTCCTTGGGTTATGTTTGCCGACTAGCTGTAGTAGTGGCGATGTAGCTGGTATGCCAGCAATTTTCAATACCTTCCATTCCAAGGTTGGCACCCGTTGATCCACCCTTGAAATAGTCTATCTAAAGAAAATGCATCAATGGAAAGGGAGAGCCCTACAACTCAAGGACCCATGCCAGAAGCCAGGTATGGCAACCCCCTAGGCATTTTGACAAAAAAAGTGTTGTAGGTTTTAATTACTCCCCTCCATTTTGTTGACTATGGTATTGATTTTGATGATTGACAAAATACTTAAGTATATATAAGTACTAATTGTATGTTTTAGTGTGTTTATCAGATTAAGTACTCATATCAATTAAAAGAACAAAATGCTTGTATTTTAGTTGAAGAAATCCTTTAAATTCATGGAATTTTAAGGTATAAGGACTTTGGAATATAAGAAAGACTTGGAAGGACTTAAAGTTTAATTTTGGAGAAGTTTCAGTAAGTTTCAGTATTGGCACACTCAAGTGTCGACTCATGAAGATGTCAAAGTATCAACTCAAGGCATGAGAATAAGAAAAATACAGAACTGTGTCAATCCAGAATTTTTGCCTTAAGCTGCCTGTCAAGTGTCGACTCACCAATCAAGTGTCGACTCATCAAGAAATCAAATGTTGACTCATGAAGAACTCAAATGTTGACTCACCAGATTCAAGTATCGACACTTGGTATAACGACTAGTTTTTTAGAAGTACAGAATTAATTCTAACTTTCTTCAAACGACTAGTTTTTCATCTCCAACAGTCATAAATGGTCATCTATGGTTTGGAGAGCTATATAAACACCAAAAATCAAATGGAGAAGCAATCTTTTGATGAGATCATTGAATATCCTTCAAGGATTCAAGAGTTGAGTCGTTCAAGCCTTCAAGCTTTCAAAGATAAGAGAGATGATCCAAGCCCACAATATCAAGCTTCATTCAAAGGCATCAACATATTAAAGACAAGCTTCTTCAACATCATCCAAGAGCTTCAAAGAGATACTTGCTTTATTTTAGAAAGCTTTATTGTATTCTTTATTTTCATTCTTACATTGTTGTATCAAGATTTTTGATGAACCTTGGAAAACCAAAGAGGTTGTTGGTTAGCCTAAGTTATACAGATTCTTAGATAGTGCATCCACTTAAATCCTTCAAAGACTCATAATTTCGACACTCACTACCATAGTCTCCACCATGTTGCTGGACCTTCCAGCACACCTTAAGATCCCTAATCACTGATATATCTGAGCAATTAAGAATAGCATGCTTAAACTTATACGGTAGTCCATGTCATTATTAATGAGGTGTGGCAAGCTCTATGCAAATGATAAGATTTCATTAAAGGACACAAGGCATTCCTTGTCAATAATAAGTTCCAGACGACACGTGGAGAAATTTGTCACTTCCCACCAGATCAGCTAAGATTCCTGATATGGCTGTATCCACTGACGTGGAGCCCTTCTGGATGCCAGTCGCCAGCCATTTGGTGGAGGTGCCACCTAAGCCTAGCTCTTGAGCAAGGAGCCGAAGTGAGTCCCCTGCTGAGGTCAGTTCCCGGACGAGGTCAAACTCAAGCTGCCATCAAGTGCAGGAGGAAAAGTGACAAAGATTCAAATCATAGCGGGAAAGAGAGTTGCCTCCACCGAGACCCTACTGCTGAGACAGTGTAACTGGCAGGCGGCAACCCACCGCCTGAGGCCTGCGAAGGGGGGTGACTCACCGAAGCACTAGGGCCCCCCAGGCCTCAATTTACATTGATCAGGAAGGAACGTCCCTATCAAGGCATGGTGCTCCCCGATCTACCATTTTCATCACCCACTAGTGGAAGGCCGTGCCAGAGGATTCAAACCCTAGGACGGCCTCCCGCATGCCAATGCATTACCAGGATTTCCAAAACATGGTGACCAACAAGAACACCAAAGCCATCGACATAACTCCCCACCTCAAAGGGAAAAATTGGAGCTCATGCATAGTTCCCGCATGCTGCCAAGTAGCACCCCTAGGACTCCCCAAAAAGGGAAACATCTAGAAAGCAAGGAAGAGGACACATGGCCTCTCCACAACAAAAAACAAAGAGAGGCCTCCGAACAAAAAGAAGGACAAGAGGCAAAAGTCCAGCAAGGGTTAAGGGAGGTAAAGGTTGGCACACAGAAGGGGGAGCAAGCCAGACACAACGCTCTGGGGCTACCGAGCAATTCATCGAAAGAATCCCATGGACACAGCCAACCCTGCTCCAGCCCTCCTTCTCTGCTAACACCCTACACTCACTTTCTTTTCTAAAAAAACATGACCCCCGACCATGGAAACCTCATCGAGAGTCACAGAGGGGTATCTGTTTTCCTGGATTGCCCACTGACTTGATCATCGGAGTGCCCTTGCCGGAATCCCCGGCCCAGGTCTCTTTTTCTTTTGCAAGGTTCTGGGAATGCACATAGGATCCCAAGCGAGAGGGCCGACGCCCGATGCAGCACCGGAGCTACATGCCATGACAATCTAGGCGGCAACAGATTGGGGCGCCAGGAAAGGGGGACAGGCAGGATGCTTAAACATCAGTCAAACTAGCCCCCCCACCATGAAAGCAGTTCCACTTGAGGCATGTTCCTAACACGCGCACAGGAAGCTTTTCCCCGCTGTGCGAAGGGCCCTCCTTCTCATGGAGGCCCATGTAGCTTAGAGGGGGAGCTCCCTGCTCCACCACAACCACCTCCAATGGATGTCCAACCCATCGCACTCGTCCAGCAGATGCAAGTGCTGTCCATGGCAGTGTGGCAATTACAACACCAGCAATGGTCCCTGGCTACCCAGCAGCAGCTAGGGACCCCTGTGGCCCAAGTCGCCACCCCCCGTGGCAGTCTACATCCCTTCCAAGGAAGGCCTTCACGGTCGTAGGCCATGACTAATCCCCGAGATAGCCTCCGGCCCCCGACAAAGTGACAGAGGAGCGGGTCAATCGACCAGGAGAACCAGTCCCTAGGCTTAAAGCACACCTCCCATAGGCACCATAGACATTGCCAGAGCAAGGCCCCCCATCACAACCCTCCTCAGCATTCACCTCCATCCTCTCTAGCAACCTTGGTGGAAGACTCCACTGGTTAGGCTATCAAGCGTGTGCCAGAGAAGTGCATGGAAAAATAAGAGCGTAGGCTGGCGGAGCTGTCTCGCCAGTTTGCCAACATGCTAGACTCCTCCAAAGCCGGCGGGCTATGATGTCCATCCCCCTTTCTCCCGAAAGATCCAAAAGAGCATGATCCCGAGTCGATTCAACATGCCTCAGGTGGATCCCTACGACGAGACCACTAACCCCTTGGACCCCCTAAAGAGCTACAAGGCTCTCATGAGAGTCTAGGGGACAATAGATGCCCTCCTCTACATTACCTTCCCCATTACCTTGTGGAAGGTCGCTCGAGTCTGGTTTACCCCCCTTAAGCTCGAAAGCATCAGTTCCTTCGCAGAGCTGGAAAGAAGGTTCGTGGCACACTTCGATGCCTGCCAAAAGATGTCGCAAGAAGCCAATAGCCTTTTCTCCATCAAGCAGCCAGACCATGAGCCCTTGCAGGATTATGTGGCCCACTTCAAGGTCATCGTGCTAGAGATCTACAACCTGGATGAGCTCATCACCATGATGGTGCTGAAGAGGGCTCCAGAGTTCTCGCTTGACTTACTCCCTAGATAAGAAGTCGCCGAAGATGTACTCCGACCTCCTCCTCCGCATTCACATGTATGTTCGTGCTGAGGAGGCAGACTATGCCAGGAGAGAGCTGGATGGGAAGCCCTTGAAAAGATAAGCTCCAGCGGAGGCTCCAGAGGCATGCAGACCCAGGCCGAACCCCAGTTTCTGGGCGTGGCATAAGCCAAAGGGTAGTCCCACTATGGGAGAAGCATACACCCCTCTCCTCGCCCAGAGATCGAAGATCCTCATGAAGATCGAGGGCGAGCACTGCCTGCATCGCCCTCCCCCACTGGGGTCGTCCGGTGGCCATGATAAGACAAAATACTACCAGTTTTATTATGGCCATGGCCACGACATCGAGGACTGCCGCCACCTCAAAAGAGAAATCAAAGATCTGATAAGGAGGGGCTACCTCAGAAAGTTTGTGGGGGGCAAGACCCCTGCAGAGCCCCAAAAACTTATGGCTCTTCCTTCTGCCCTTGCAGTTGATGACCGGGCCACCGCGAGGCCTGTGGGCATGATGTGTTGGGGGGAAGTTCTCCCCAGACTAAGAAGGCCCATATAGAGTAGTCGAGGTCCTTCCACCTAGTGCCTACCTCCTCATCGAGATCAATGGCGATGAAAGTCTAAGGGCTTACCTTCAAAAATGTAAGGCTTCCCACTGTTCAATAAAAGTTTCCTTTCGATACAATGTTGTCTTTGCCATGCAGGAAAACCATCGCCTGACCCCAAGCATGGCAATCCAAGCTGGGAAACTCTTGAAGCCCCACACATATTGTCATGCTCACAGTTCGGAGATGTCAGCGGGACTCTCCATAAGTTTTGTAATCTATCATAGGCTCATAGTTTGACACCTCAAGTTGGAAAACTCTTGAAGCCTCGCACCTGTCACCGTGCTCACAATCCAGATATGTTAGCAAGACTCCCCAGAAGTTCCGCCATCTAACATAGGCTCATAATTCGGTACCTCAAGCCAGGAAACTCATGAAGCCCCACACCTATCACTGTGCTCATGGTCTGGAGATGTCAGCGAGACTCTCCAGAAGTTTCGCCATCTACCGTAGGCTCACAGTTCGGCACTGTTGCCGCCAGGATCTCCGTGGCCTGTAGCTCTTGCCGGTGCCGGAGTGCGCTCCCTTCGCCGCCTTGCATCCTCTACTCCTGGACCTGTGAAACAGGGGTTAGTGATCCGAGCTGGGAATTCCGGTGGGGGCACTCCGACGATCAAGTCAGTGACGATCCAGGGAAACAATCCTCCTCATCGGGCCCCTCTTGATGGACTCCACACTAGGAGGAGTAAAAGACGTGTGTGAAGACAGAAACATTGTAGGGGGAGAATGATAGCAAGGATAGAGGGGTTCCTTGTTCCTCCGCCTCTCCTTATTTTCCTCGTTTCTCGTCGACTATGGTGGTGGTGGTGATGCTTCGCCCTCTTGTTCGAGCTTGCGCTTGTGTTGGTGGTGCCATGCCCCTCTTCCTAGTGGGGGTTGCACCTCTCTTTTTGTTTTTGTTCTTGGCTTGTGTTTTGCCTGTGTTTTGGGATTGTTGTGTTACCTCCAAGATTGTTGCAACTAGGTTACTGTTGGGCGCTTGTCTCGGGATCCCCGCTGGGCTGTCAGGTGCATGCAATGGTGTCCCGAGGAGTCCTTCCTTAATCATGATAAGGGGAGTTGTCAGGCACTCCGACACTCCTCTTGGTCGCCTTATTCCAGGAAACCTGGCAGTGCCTTGAATGGTGGGCCGCCGCCCATGAGATTTGAACCTCCCAGTTGGCTTCCTCTCTTGGATGATCCGGGTGGTTGGTGAGGAGTGTGGCACCTCAATCAGCGTGCTTCTTTCCTTTCTAGTGTAACTGGTGGTTGCGGGTGGTCAATACGGCATGGAAGGCGCTCCAGTGCAATCCTCGGGTAGCTCGCCAGTGTTCTGGGCTGGTGAGGACCTCGTCCGGGATGGGGCTGAGCTGGAACGGCAGGGCTCGCTCCGACCTAGATGCTCCGAGCTTGCGAGGGCATCTTGGTGGAGGAGGGTAGAGTGCCGGCCCGGTCTGGAGGGCGCGCACTCGGAGAGGCTCCACGTTGGTGGGTGAGCGCTGAGCTCAACCTCGACCACAGGGCACTAACCTCCGAGGGTCTCGCTCTGGAGGGCAAGAGGCGGACTCGGTCCAGAGGGCGTGCACTCAGAGTGGCTCCACGTTGGTGGGTGAGCACTGAGCTCGACCTCGACCACAGGGCACTAACCTCCGAGGGTCTCGCTCTGGAGGGCAGGAGGCGGACCCGGTCCAGAGGGCGCGCACTCAAAGAGGCTCCATGTTGGCGGGTAAGCACTGAGCTCGACCTCGACCACGAGGTACTAAACTCCGAGGGTCTCGCTATAGAGGGCAAAAGGCAGACCCGATCCAGAGGGCGCGGGCTCGAAGAGGCTCCATGTTGGCGGGTGAGCGCTGAGCTCGACCTCGACTACTGGGCACTAACCTCTGAGGGTCTCGCTCTGGAGGGCAGAAGGTGAACCCGGTCTAGAGGGCACGCGCTCGGAGAGGCTCCATGTTGGCAAGTGAGCGCTGAGCTCGACCTCGACCACAGGGCACTAACCTCCGAGGGACTCGCTCTAGAGGGCAGAAGGCGAACCCGGTCCAGAGGGCGTACACTTGGAGAGGCTCCACGTTGGCGAGTGAGCACTGAGCTCGACCTCGACCACAGGACACTAACCTCCGAGGGTCTCGCTCTGGAGGGTAGGATGTGGCTCCGACCTAGGCATCCCAAGCTCGCGGGCCCGACCTGGCGGAGGACAGAGCTCTGCTCGCTGTCTTGAAGGAGCTCAGCTCAGCTCGGTAGTGGAGTTCAGGCTAGAGAGTTGACGCGGCGTCTGACATAGCATCTTTTCTTGACGTGGCGCCAGCCGGTTCCTCCACGTCAGCGATCCCACCACATCATTTGCCCCCCATTCACGAGGGTCGTTAGTGCACGGCGCTCGGTCGAAGGGAGTAATTGCAATGCTGACATGGAAAGGTGAAAATCTGGCATGATGATGGCCATGATTGCTGGCACTTCGGGGAATGGCCCTGCGGACCAATCCAGGGGTGCCATGTGGCTACGTCTGAGAAGCAGTTAATGTTGGCACAGAATTCAGAGCAGCCAGGATACCATTTTTGTCGATGGGCAGCATATGGCATGGATTTGTCGGCATAGGGGTTGAATCGGTACGAATCCATCGGATCATTTCGAAATAAAAAGAGGGCCTTACCCAAAACATCTATTCTTTTTTATTTCTCCATGCCTGCTGCTGCTTCGCCCAAGCTTCCTTCTTCCTCCCATTTGCCTCGAGTTTTCTAAGGAACCAGGTCAGTTTCTTCTTTCTTCTCCCCCACTTCGAGTCCTTCATTTCCCTTATTCTTGAGGATGTCCCATTTTGGTCCGGGCTTCCACCCCTCCACTGATCAGGGCAAGGTTGGTCCTTCTGAGAGGAGGCCGGCGTCTTCTTCTTCTTCTTCAAACGGGGAGGAAGATGCAACTCGCTTCAAGCTCAGTAGGAGGCATCCTCCCAGTCCAGTACTCATCAGGGAACCAGGATCCGGTTCTTCTCTCCCTCCTCCTTCTCCTGCTCCCACTTCTGAGTCCGTCCGTTCCACAGGTCCTGGTAGGGTCGCCTCGACGATCATCACTAGGAAACTTAGAACCGTTCGGGATGTCTATGGCATCCCGCCTTCTGTCCGGCTCATGATCCCTCGTCTAGGAGAACGGGTCACTTCCAGTGGCCCGGGCCATCTTGCTTTTTATGAGGGGACCTTCTCTGGGGGTCTCTGGTTTCCTTTCCACCCTTTCTTCCTGTCCATCTTGGATAATTATCGTTTGGTCCCTACTCAGTTAGTGCCAAATGCCATTAAGGTTATTTTTTCTTTCATTGTGCTCTGCCACCTCCATGGGTTTGTTGCCCGGTTTTCCTTGTTCAGGAAATTCTTCACCCTGAAGTGCCACCCAACGAGGATATATGGTGGTCATTGTCCTCCCGCTCGAAGGGCATCAAGTTTGAGCTCCCCTCTTCCATCAGGGGATGGAAGAGTAAGTTTTTCTTTATTGAGGTTGAGGGGTTCGACTGGGTCTGGAGCGATCCAGACAAGTCTCCAAACCAAAATTCTGTGGTCGATGCGACTGACCGGGATGATTACGAGCAGCTCCGCACCGTCCAGATTCCTCCTCTCGAGGTCCTGTTATCTGAGCAGAACCTCACCGACTCCGGGGTCGACCCAATGAATGGGTTGGGTGAGTTCGACCTGAACTTTCCTTTTCCTTTTTTCTTCCACTTCTTGCATTATTTCGCATGGACTCTAACTGTTGTGTAGCTTGCATGCAGGAATGATTTTCTCTGAGAATGACTTGTTGGCAATCACCCGGAAGAGGCCGCCGACCGGGCTGGCCGTGGAGCCTTCGTAGAGGCATGTCCGGGCCGAGAGCTCTCCTGTGGCTACCCCCACTATGGTGATTGGTCTGAGCTCGGCTACTCCAGTTGGTCCAAGCTCGGAGGTGGCTCGCGCTGCTCCTGCATCGGTGGAGAGGGCGGTCTCTGCGGTGCCAAGGTCAGTCCAAGAGTTCCCAGCTACAGAGCCTGAAGTAGTGGTCCGGGCAAGGGCCGTAGCTGCTGCCGCCGCATCCTGCCATCCTCCGAGTTCGCCCGTCATAGAGATCAGGGATGAGGAGGTCCAGGCTGTGACCAGGACCATGACCGAGGCACCGCTTGCACCGATGCCAGCTTCTCAGCCTACCCCCCGGGACTCTTCAGCCAGCGGGGCGAGGCCATCCACTTCTGGAGAGGGCAGGAAGGAGGAAGCACGATGCCATCTCCCCTTCAGGATGGGGCTGGAGAGCTCGTTCCTCCAGAGCCCCGAACTGGCCGAGCGCGTGATGGACTTCTCGGTCCAGATGTGCAACCGGCAAGAGATTATCTCCCAGTTGTACTCGGTGAGCCATCCCTTCCTTTCTTTCTTTTTATTTTTTTCTTCTTTTTTTGAGCTGACCTCTTTTTATGGTGCAGATCAGTGTTGAGGCCCTCTTCATTAAGGGCTGCTATCGGAACTGGGAGCGTCTCGAGCGGTAACGGTTGGCTAAGATCGAATCCCTAAAAGCTGACCTGAAGGAGATGGTCGGTGCAAGCGGGGCCCTTGAATTGAAGGTCAAGGACCTTGAGGCATAGCTCACCGACGCCGAGGGGCACGCGAAGAGACTTTTGGAGGCCCACGACCTGGAGCGGGGCCGTGCAAGGAAGGCCGTTGAAGATCTCTCCTCCGTGGAGAAGAAATTGAACTGGTATAGTGCCGAGGCTGATCGGCACAAGGAGGCCTCCCGGGTTGCCCAGGCGGAGCTGGTAGCAGGGAGGGAGAAATTGGCCGCAACATAGAGAGCGAAGAAGGTGGCGGCTGATGGGGACATCGCCAGCATGGATCCCGGAGCAAGCACGAATCCTGAAACTACACAAATCTTGGAGGATATCCAGAATAAATTTGCTTAGGATTTATCTTTTTCTTTTGTTTGAATTTTGAATTAGGATTTGGTTGGTTAGGATTGAGATATGGAAGGCTTATCTTATCCTATCCTGTATTTGAATTTGAGTCATCACTATCTTTTTATCCTGTATTCAAATTCAAATGAAGGTTGGACAGGTCTATAAATACCACCCTCAGTCCTTTGTAAAAAATCAGTTCAGTTCATAAAAAAATTTGAGTTTTTAGAAGAGTGATTCTTCTTGCCTTTTCCTTCGAGCATGGACGTGATGCCCTAGTTATCCCCCTTCCCAACCCATTTTCTTTAATCCCTCATGACCTTTGAGATTCAACCTAGCATCTCCAAGTATCGAGGAGGGTGTAATACCTTAGAGGTGAGAGGTCTCTTCGTTAGGATGAGTCCCAAAGTCCATGAGATCCAGATCCCTGTCCTCCATCCTCACTATTCCTTTGCCATCCCTAGAAAGAAAATACCAAAAAAAATAGTATCCTAATTTAGGTGACTTCTAGGCTCACCAACAATCCTACCCATCTGTCCCCCATCAATTTTGGTATCAGAGCCGGAGGATTAGGGTATTACCATCTCCTTTCTTCCCATCAACCCAGATCCATCGCCGCACCGACACCCCTACTGCCATCACCCAATCACAGATCCCTCCGTCCATCGAGCCGCACCTGATCCCCCTCACCATCCCCGTCGTTATCTCTTCCTAGTTCTAGTTCTTGTTGGTGACCACCGAGTCGATCGCTTCCATCCGTTCCACAGTTGGACAACATATTTCATTTCCACTGTCGATCTCCCAAGCACACCACCGACCGGACATCACAGCTCCCTCAATCGAGTTCTCCACCCCAGTCACCCTTTTCCTAATTCTCGCACGCCACCGTCCCCTACCTTGGCCTCCCTTCCTATGAATGGTTGTCCGAGTTCCTCCTTGGCCTTGCCCCATCGCTGCCCTTCCAAACCAAAGAGGCCCACCATAAGATCCTCCTCTTCCGAATGGATGTCCTTACCATTAATTATGTCGGCTTCTCCCATGTCTATTGCCCACCTCCATTCTTCTCCAAACCCATATCTCGTAGTGACTACAACCTTGCCTTACCGACGACCCCGACTCCAAAACCATCCGGATGATCTAGGTCACCATCTGGCCGAACCCCGTCTGCTACCGTCCTTGCCTCGCCATCACCATCTATGCCACCGGTTGCGCCGTCGCTGCCTGTGCCACCAGTTGTGCCATCGCCTCCAACCCTAAATCCCAGATCCAAAGATGGCGAGAGAGCCTGAACGCCTAAGGATGCAGCAATCCATCTTAGTCCACATCATATGGGTTATCATCCTCGGCTTCGTCGTCCTGTTCGGCTTTCCATGAATCAATCAAATCGCATTCGTCCCGATCGCTGCCATCACCCTTCCCCCACTGCTGCCACCGCCCGGAACCGCCTCCCGGGACTGCCATCCGGAACCCCTGCTGACACCGCCTGGAACCTCCTCCATCGCTTGGAACAGCCATGGATCGCAACGCCTAGTCCCCGTGCCACCCACCTCTTCTTCCATCCACTGCGTCTGTGAAGTCTCCTCAGCCGCCAGCCTCCATCCCCAATTCCAGTCACCGGTCGAGGAAGAAGAAGCCTCTACCCCGCACCCGTCTCCCCACCCTCGGCTCATGTCGTCACCCCCCAACATCCACCCCGACCCCCTCCTCTGCACCGCCGCCTCCCCTCCAACCCCTCCGACGGTCCCCACACCTTTGGGCTCTCCCACCGTGCCCCGTCCACCAACCTCGCCACTCCGCCAATTGAGGGCCCCTCCGCCCTGGGGGAGAGAGCACCGCCATCGCGTCCATCGGATCTCGGTCGTCGATGCAGTCGTCGTTGCTGGAGGAGAGCCCGAAATCCCTATTCTGGTTTTTCGCATGCTCATCAAAGCAAAAAAAAAACCTTGGCACAATCGTGAAAGCAGCATCCTTCTACATGCTTCTTAAGGCAAAGTCGGCTTCCTTTTGTCAAGTTCAAGCTACACGAATTCTAGAGTTACATGATTTTCAATGCTGCATGATTTTCGGAGCTGAACAGATTTCAGAGCAGAGCCCTTTAGATTGATTGGATTCGGTTTCACCAACATCCCCCCTAATCCTGATTCGACGGAGTTGAGTTCTCCCCACCACAAGGGAATGATGGGGACATCGCCAGCATGGATCCCGGAGCAAACACGAATCCTGAAACTGCACGAATCTCGGAGGATATCCAGAAAAAATTTGCTTGGGATTTATCTTTATCTTTTGTTTGAATTTTGAATTAGGATTTGGTTGGTTAGGATTGAGATATGGATAGGCTTATCTTATCCTATCTTGTATTTGAATTTGAGTCATCACTATCTTTTTATCCTGTATTCAAATTCAAATGAGAGTTGGACAGGTCTATAAATACCTCCCTCAGTCCTTTGTAAAAAAATCAGTTCAGTTCATAAAAAAACTTAAGTTTTTAGAAGAGTGATTCTTCTTGCCTTCGCCTTCGGGTATGGGCGTGATGCCCTAGTTATCCCCCTTCCCAATCCATTTTCTTTAACCCCTCATGACCTTTGAGATTCAACCTAGCGCCTCCAAGTATCGAGGAGGGTGTAATGCCTTAGAGGTGAGAGGTCTCTTCGTTAGGATGAGTTCCAAAGTTCATGAGATCCAGATCCCTGTCCTCCATCCCCACTATTCCTTCGCCATCCCTAGAAAAAAATATCAAAAAATATAGTACCCTAATTTAGGTGACTTCTAGGCTCACCAACGATCCTACCTAGCCCCTCGTTGTCCCACATCAGCAGCCAAGTTGACAGAGACTGCTAGGCTGAAGGCCGTCGAGTCGAGGTGGGTAGCCGCTAAGGCCAAGAAGGGTGCTGAGGACGCCGTCATGAAGTTCAAGACTTCGGAGGAGTTCGTCACCGAAATCCATCAGATGGCATCGGACTCCTTCTACAAGGGTTTCATATTTTTGCGCGGCCAAGTCGAGGCACTCGTCCCCGAGGAAAGCCGTAGCCACCTCAGGTATCCTTCGGCCTCGGATGCGGAGCCCAATGAGGAGGTTGCTGTGGAAGCCGTGGCCTCAAGGCCTCCAATGTCAGTCGAGGCTGATCCATCCGAGGTTAGGGCTGCTCAGCCGGAAGCTCCTGAAGGCGGGAATTCTCAGCCTCCGGGCTCAGCAGGGAAACCGGACGGTGTAGAGTAGGCTTTCCCTTTCTTGCCTCATTTTGTATTTTTGTTTCTTGTACTTAGTCAGGGTCACCCGGCATGTCGGGGGCCTGCAAGACACTTGTAACTTGTGTTCAATCAATGAAACTTGAGTTTCTTTACCATCTGTTTTCTTTGCCTGGCTCTTCCCTTTTTTCCCTCTTTCATCCACTCCCCTTCTTTCTCTCCTCTCTTTCTTCTTTTTTTTTATATGAGTGGGGAGATCAGAGAGAAGGGCCTCACCTTGCTTGGGGTTGAGTTATGACACTTGAGAGCTGTTGGGCTCGAAGGTGTTGTTGACTGAGAGCCATGCGGCTCGAAGGTCCCTTGGCCGGAGATCTGAGCTCTGGTCTTAGGCTGGCATCCTGGAGCTAGGCTCGGGGACGTTGGTAACTGAGAGCTGCGCGGCTCGAAGGTCTCTTGGCTGGAGATCTGAGCTCCGGTCTTGAGTAGGCATCCTGGATGATGGGGAACTAATATGCACGCAATTTTTTTTGTATGTTTTACATGTTGAGTTAGGTGATTAATTCCCAAATTTCAGATCAAAATTATTTGTAGAGAATTTTTTTATGAATTTTTGAAGATCAGCATGCAGATTAGGACCTAGAAAAGTAGCAAAGAAGGACCGCCGGGGCTGAGAAGCCTCGGTTATGGCAAGTTCTCCTACAATAAAACTACTGGAGGTAGAGGGGTGTACCTGACAACGTCTGTGAAGATCGCAGCGAAGGGGTCTCTCGTTCCTCGATGGATGCGGCCTGGAAAATCGAGCCAAAGACCCGCGGATACCCGGCTTTCTGCTCGGTGATCCGATTAAGGCTTGGTTGGAGTCGTTGGATTCGTAGAAACTCGGGGACCTGCAAACGACCTTTCAGGGGTTAGAAAGCTCACAAAGGAATAAGAAAACAAAGTAAAAACAGCAAGGGAAGGCTTCTTTTGGAGTGGGCGTCCAGGGATCTGGAGGGTTTGTTGGCAGCAGGAAGTTGATTGCAAACACCGGGAAGAAGAACTCTCACAAACCCCTTTATGCACACAGCAGGGTATCACACCACTCAATAGAAGAACTCAAGGTTTTCATTCATCAAAAATTCTCCTCATACAAGAGGCAAGGGTCCCTTAAATAGACCCTTAACCTTGGGCTCCAAGTAAGGGTACATAAGTCTTTACATAAGAATCATTTTCCCTCTCAAACCCTAGCTAGAAAATAAGGAAATATTAGGTAAAATAATCCCTGAAAATTCTCTTGACTTGGTCAACACTCCAAGGATGCCTAGGGGGGCGTGTTGGGCTTCTAGGAGCAGCAAGGGGCCGGCCCAAAGGGGCCCGGGTGCATGGGTTTGGGCCTCTGGAAGCTGGGGTGGCCTGGTAGCCAGGTAGCAGGAATATTCCCTGGTATCTTGCTTCTTAGGGGCTTGGGCTTGGCACCTGGGCTTGATTTCTTTGGGCTTGGATGTAGATGGACCTCTAAAATCATGGATGCCTTGGTATATGAATGTATTTTGGCATCTGGAAGGGAATCTGGGCATCTGGAGGGCATCTGCAAGAAATCAGGGTTTTCTGAATTTTCCTCCTGGGGTCTTCAAATCTTCAAGCTGGGTTGGACTTGTGCTATACTTTCATGTCTTCAATCTAGTTGGACTTGGTCTTCACTTGTATGATATAATCTTGAGTCTTCAGTATGCTTGGATAGGACTCAAAAAATAAAATTAGCTCAACATGAGCTGACTAGCATTGGACTGAACTAGCTCAACATGAGCTGACTAGTACAGAACTGAAATAACAACTAAAAATACTCAAATAACAACTAAAATGGACTCAGATGAGCTAAGCCCTTATTACAGATGGACTCATAAATTATTGATCAATTTACAGAGGGTTGAAAAAGCCTCTATCTTATTCTGGTGCCTTAGGTGTCCCCACCAATTCTCCTGGGGTGGGAGGAACTCGACCCTGTCGAGTGAAGGTCAAACTGGCTCACATATCTCTCGAGAAGGTCTGGGTTGAGGCGTTGCAAGTCCTCTCGAGAAATCCACGAATCGTCCGACTCTGGCCGGCCTTGCCATCGGACCAGGAAGCATTGATAGTCATGGCCCTGGGTTGTGATGGCTTGATCGTCCAGGATACGCTTGATCCGTTCTCCTCTCTCAGGCCAAATTTATTTGTGGACACTCTAGGTTAGGGTCACTCACAATGAAAAGGAATAGGTCCAAAGGCCTCACTAGGTAGCGCTGCCGGTTCCCTATACTCAACCAGGTCTGTAATATTGAAGGTAGAACTAATGCCCAAATCCGAAGGCAAGTCTAACACCAGGCATTTGATCCAACTTTCTCTATCACTTTAAAAGGTCCGGCTCTGCGAGCATGAAGCTTCTTTTAGGCCTAAGCCTAACCAAGATAGAATCCACTACATCAAATTCTTTGATCCATATTCGGGAATTAGCCAGTTTGTTTAACATTAGTGCGGGTGGTGAACATGTTAGGCACATGCAGACTCCTAACAAGATGATGCAAAGGACTCAAACTAACACCTAATACACTCGACTTTGCATTCCTATCGAAGAAAATTTATTAGACTTTTATGGGCCGAAACCTAAGAGACTATAGACTCTCTAGGTCTGACCCTAGTGTGGTGTGCACAAGATTATTTACAATGGACTCCAAGCAAATGCCAGAGGGTATGCCAGAAGTATAATGCAAACCTAACATGCGTAATGAATGCATGCAGTATGCTAATCTCTGTTAAATGCAATCTAATAATCCTAGAAATGCTGGAGGTGTCAGGAAAGGGCAGAAAATAGGAAGTGGGTTCAGAATTAGTTTGGTAGGGTAGGAAAAAAAGTTCAAGGTTAGTTGGATAAAGTTCGATATAAGAAGGCATGTCAGGGACTAATCCTAGACTAATGAGGCTAACCTTACGAGGTTGCGGTATATCTATGGGGTTTGCATAATGGAATGATGGGTTACTAATCTCAGGGAAGAGGTCCCTAATGGGAACTATAGGAGGAGGCTCATCCTGAGGGTACTGATTCAAAGAGATCAGGCCCTTAATAAATTCTTCTGGTTCTTGTATTTTAGGACTAGACTCTATAATTTGGCTCTCCTCTTCGGTTTCCTTAGGTAAGGCTCTAGTAGCAGTACCTAGGTTCTCTTCCTCTATTTGTTCTTCCACTATAGCTTTAGGTTGGATGTGGTCAAGGTCAACTACCTCTAGGTTGGCTTCTACCTGGGTATCTATTAGGTCAGCTAATTCTAGGTCATCTAAAGGTGTCTCCTCTTCTCCTTCATACTCATCCACTAGGCTTGCATCAGCTTCATACACTTCCGCGTTAATGTAAGCCTTGTCAATCTCAGGAATGGTTGGAGAAGGTCGGCTAGGGAAAAATTGGCTAGGTCCTGGTTTCTGATTATGGACACTAATCCTAGTAGGTTCAGGTTGTCTAAGGGGTAGTGGCTCACTACTGGGCTCATATTTAGGGGTGCTAATCCTATGGGGTTCAAGTTGACTATGAAAAACCTGACTAGTACTAGATTGATATCTAGGATTATGGGCTCCCTAGACTCATAGGATAAGGGAGCAGATCTATGGGTCACGGGATCATAAGATCTGGGGTCATAGGATTTGGGTTCAGCTCTATGGGTCTTGGGTCTACTGGACTCATGGGATATGGGTTCGTAGATTTTAGAGTCAGAGGATTTGAAGTCATAAGATCTATAGGTTGTGCGTATACTAGGCTTATAGGATGTGGGTAAATAGGATCTAGAGTCATAGGATCTAGGTTCAGTATCATAGTATGGGTCAGGCTGAGTGGCTCTCCTAGGTTCAACCTCATGATATGGTTCAGGGTTTAGGGTCCTCCTAGGTTCAGGATTATAGTATGGGTCAGGCTGAGGGGCTCTCCTAGGTTCAACCTCTCGGTATGGATCAGGGTTTGGGGTCCTCCTAGGTTGAGGATTGTAGTACGGGTCAGGATAAGGGGCTCTCCTAGGTTCGACCTCATGGTGTAGATCAGGGTTTGGGGTTCTCCTAGGTTGAGGGGACTCAGGATCTGGCTCAGATCGTGACCCATGGGTTCTTGCTATGGTCCCTACACGGCCTCCTAACTGGTCAAACCTATTGGCAAGATGGTCAATTCTATTGTTGGTTTGGGTAGCAGACTGAGTTAACTGGGTAGTCATATGGGCCATTTGATCAGCTAGGGCTTTTATTTGGGCTTGTAAATTTTCCATGGGTTCAGACATTTGTGAAGGAGGTGGGTGATATGAAACTCCTAATCTAGTGCTCATGCAAGACTCGATCAGACCGACTATAGCTGACTAGACCTAGAGTCCAAACTAGATGCTCAATCAGGGTGGCAAACTAGCCTATAGTAACCCTGTACTCAGCCAGGCAGGTGTAAGGGGAGTGTTAGTCCCTGATTGCCAATCCTAGACACCAATCAGAGATTGGCCAGGTAGGCGGACCAGCACACAAGCCCTTCGGGATTGAATCCCTAAACCACCGTTCTAGACACTGAGCACAAGGCACACACAGGTTAACTTGACACAGTGATCTAACACTAGCCTGGACCCGACCAGTTGGTGTCCCTAGCCCACTAGGGCAAATTAAGTCTAATTAGTTTTAGGTTAAGGCTTGGGACTGAATGCAAGGGATGTGGTTTTGGGCTAAGGAGAGGTGATCAAATCCTCCCCCCATCTGATATAGCAAGAGTGCCCTTAAAAGTAAATTATGCAATGATGGCAGGCAGATGAGGATGCAAATTAGGGTTTAGATATTTTTTTTGGTATTTTTGGAAAATATGTATTTTTTTTTGGTATTTTTTAAATAGAAGAAAACTTGAAAATCATGGCCTAATATACCGGAAATATACTAAAATTAAGAAATATGCAAAAACTCCTAAACAAAACCCTAAAACTTCCAAACTTATCTTGCTAAAAAAAATAGAGCCGAAATTTACAGGCCCTATTTCGGCTTGAAGAGAATTCACAAGCCATAATAAAATCTGGAAGAATTTTTAAAATTACTGTGAATTATGATAAATCCAGGAAAATAAATCTCATAACTTTTGGAGTTTTTAACAGGGAGAAATAATTAAAATAACAGAGTATATACGGACTGAAAAATTGCAGAAAACAAGCCCTAATCTAAGCTCTGATACCAAATGATGGGGAACTAATATGCATGCATTTTTTTTTTATGTTTTACATGTTGAGTTAGGTGATTAATTCCCAAATTTCAGATCAAAATTATTTGTAGGGAACTTTTTATGAATTTTTGAAGATCAGCATGCAGATTAGGACCTAGAAAAGTAGCAAAGAAGGACCGCCGAGGCTGAGAAGCCTCGGTTAGGGCAAGTTCTCCTACAATAAAACTACTGGAGGTAGAGGGGTGTACCTGACAATGTCTGTGAAGATCACAGTGAAGGGGTCTCTCGTTCCTCGATGGATGCGGCCTGGAAAATCGAGCCAAAGACCCGCGGATACCCGGCTTTCTGCTCGGTGATCCGATTGAGGCTTGGCTGGAGTCGTTGGATTCGTAGGAACTCGGGGACCTGCAAACGACCTTTCATGGGTTAGAAAGCTCACAAAGGAGTAAGAAAACAAAGTAAAAACAGCAAGGGAAGGCTTCTTTTGGAGTGGGCGTCCAGGGATCTGGAGGGTTTGTTGGCAGCAGGAAGTTGATTGCAAACACCGGGAAGAAGAACTCTCACAAACCCCTTTATGCACACAGCAGGGTATCACACCACTCAATAGAAGAACTCAAGGTTTTCATTCATCAAAAATTCTCCTCATACAAGAGGCTAGGGTCCCTTAAATAGACCCTTAACCTTGGGCTCCAAGTAAGGGTACATAAGTCTTTATATAAGAATCCTTTTCCCTCTCAAACCCTAGCTAAAAAATAAGGAAATATTAGGTAGAAAAATTCCTAAAAATTATCTTGACTTGGTCAACACTCCAAGGACGCCTAGGGGGGCGTGTTGGGCTTCTAGGAGCAGCAAGGGGCCGGCCCAAAGGGGCCCGGGTGCATGGGTTTGGGCCTCTGGAAGCTGGGGTGGCCTGGTAGCCAGGTAGCAGGAATATTCCCTGGTATCTTGCTTCTTAGGGGCTTGGGCTTGGCACCTGGGCTTGATTTCTTTCGGCTAGGATGTAGATGGACCTCTAAAATCATGGATGCCTTGGTATATGAATATATTTTGGCATCTGGAAGGGAATCTGGGCATCTGGAGGGCATCTGCAAGAAATCAAGGTTTTCTGAATTTTCCTCCTGGGGTCTTCAAATCTTCAAGCTGGGTTGGACTTGTGCTATACTTCCATGTCTTCAATCTAGTTGGACTTGGTCTTCACTTGTATGATATAGTCTTGAGTCTTCAGTATGCTTGGATAGGACTTAAAAAATAAAATTAGCTCAACATGAGCTGACTAGCATTGGACTGAACTAGCTCAACATGAGCTGACTAGTACAGAACTGAAATAATAACTAACAATACTCAAATAAAAACTAAAATGGACTCAGATGAGCTAAGCGCTTATTACAGATGGACTCATAAATTATTGATCAATTTACAGAGGGTTGAAAAAGCCTCTATCTTATTCTGGTGCCTTAGGTGTCCCCACCACTGGAGCTGGGCTCGGGAATGTTGTTGGCTGAGAGCTGCTTGGCTCGAAGGTCCCTTGGCCGGAGGTCTGAGCTCCGATCTTGGGCAAGCATCCTAGAGCTGGTCTCGGGGATGTTGATGACTGAGAGCTGTGTGGCTCGAAGTTCTCTTGGCCGGAGATCTGAGCTACGGTCTTAAGTAGGCATCCTGGAGCTGGGCTCGGGAATGTTGTTGACTGAGAGCTGCTTGGCTCGAAGGTCCCTTGGCTGGAGGTCTAAGCTCTGGTCTTGGGCAGGCATCCTGGAGCTAGGCTCGGGGACGTTGATGACTGAGAGCTGCGTGGCTCGAAGTTCTCTTGGCCGGAGATCTGAGCTCCAGTCTTGAGTAGGCATCCTGGAGCTGGGCTTAGGGACGTTGATGATTGAGAGCTGCGTGGCTCGAAGTTCTCTTGGCCGGAGATCTGAGCTCTGGTCTTGAGTAGGCATCCTGGAGCTGGGCTCAGGGATGTTGTTAACTGAGAGCTGCATGGCTCGAAGTTCTCTTGGTCGGAGATCTGAGCTTCGATCTTGAGTTGGCATCCTAGAGCTGGGCTCGAGGATGTTGTTGGCTGAGAGCTGCTTGGCTCGAAGGTCCCTTGGCCGGAGGTCTGAGCTCCGATCTTGGGTAGGCATCCTGGAGCTAGGCTCGAGGACGTTGATGACTGAGAGCTGCATGGCTCGAAGTTCTCTTGGCCAGAGATCTGAGCTCCGGTCTTGAGTAGGCATCCTAGAGCTGGGCTCAGGGACGTTGATGACTGAGAGCTGCATGGCTCGAAGTTCTCTTGGCCGGAGATCTGAGCTCCGATCTTGAGTAGGTATCCTGGAGCTGGGCTCGGGGACGTTATTGGCTGAGAGCTGCTTGGCTCCAAGGTCCCTTGGCTGAAGGTCTGAGCTCCGGTCTTAGGCAGGCATCCTAGAGCTGGGCTCGGGGACGTTGATGACTGAGTGCTACATGGCTCGAAGTTTTCTTGGCCAGAGATCTGAGCTCCGGTCTTGAGTAGGCATCCTGGAGCTGGGCTCGAGAACGTTGTTGACTGAGAGCTGCGTGGCTCGAAGTTGTCTTGGCCAGAGATCTGAGCTCCGGTTATGAGTAGGCATCCTGGAGCTAGGCTCGAGGACGTTGTTGGTTGAGAGCTGCTTAGCTTGAAGGTCCCTTGGCCGGAGGTCTGAGCTCCGGTCTTGGGCAGGCATCCTAGAGCTGGGCTAGGGGACGTTGATGACTGAGAGCTGCGTGGCTCGAAGTTCTCTTGGCCGGAGATCTGAGCTTCGGTCTTGAGTAGGCATCCTAGAGCTGGGCTCGGGGACATTGATAACTGAGAGCTACGTGGCTCGAAGTTCTCTTGGCCAGAGATCTGAGTTCCATTCTTGGGTAGGCATCCTGGAGCTGGGCTCGGGGACGTTGTTGACTGAGAGCTAAGTGGCTCGAAGTTCTCTTGGCCAGAGATCTAAGCTCCGGTCTTGAGTAGGCATCCTGGAGTTGGGCTCGGGGATGTTGTTGACTAAGAGCTGCATGGCTCGAAGTTCTCTTGACCGGAGATCTGAGCTTCGGTCTTGAGTAGGCATCCTGGAGCTGGGCTCGAGGATGTTGTTGGCTGAGAACTGCTTGGCTCGAAGGTCCCTTGGCCGGAGGTATGAGCTCCGGTCTTGGGCAGGCATCCTGGAGCTGGGCTCGGGGACATTGATGACTGAGAGCTGCATGGCTCGAAGTTCTCTTGGCCGGAGATCTGAGCTCTGATCTTGAGTAGGCATCCTGGAGCTGGGCTCGGGGACGTTGATGATTGAGAAGTGGCGGCTTGTTCCCCTCTCGTTCTCTTTCTTTCCTTCCCCCCCTCCTTTTTTCCTTTTTCTTCTCTCTCTTTTTTTTTTTTTTTTTGAGTGGGGAGATAAGAGAAGAGGGTGCTTGCCGTGTTCCCCTCTTGTTCTCTTTCTTTCCTTCCCCTCTCGTCTTCTTTTCTAGTGGGGAGATCAGAGAAGAGGGTGCTTGCCGGTTCCCCTCTTGTTCTCTTTCTTTCCTTCCCCTCTCGTCTTCTTTTCGAGTGGGGAGATCAGAGAAGAAGGTTATCGGACTTGATTGCCTTGGAGCTAGGCTCGAGGCCTTCCTAGGTATGGAGCTAGGCTCGGGTCCAGGGGTTGCTTGAGGGCTTGGCTCAGGTTTTTGGTGTCTTGGAGCTAGGCTCGAGGTGTTAATGAGAGCTACTTTGCCCCATGATTTCTTGGCATCTCGGAGCTGGGCTTGGAGACGTTTGAGACTGAGAGCGGCTTGGCTCGATGATCCCTCGGCCGGAGATCTGAGCTCCGGTCTTGGGCAGGCATCCTAGAGCTGGGCCCGGGGATGTTGTTGACTGAGAGCTGCATGGCTCGAAGGTCCTTTGATATCCTGGAGCTAGGCTCGGGGGCATCGTTGATTCTTCCCTGCAAGACACATGGACACTTGTGCAAGGAAAAATCGTTATCATCATTATCGATAAGAAACCTTACCTTGTTGGTGGCGTCTTCGCAGGTCGTGAACCCTCCTCTTTCAAGGGAGCCTGATGCCGTCAGGATCTCTGAGGTAACAGGCCCCTCGTGATGGAGCTTCGGCCACCTTGTAGGGGCCTTCCCGTGGTGGTTCGTGATCGTCATCTTGACGACCGTGGCATCTTTATTTACCTTTCCCCTTCCAGCACAATTGGGAGTACATTCTCAAGGTACCGTGCCCCCTATGTCTTCTTGGATGTGCACGCGGCTCCCCCAGTGACCTCGCCCACCGGCTTTACGGTGGGGCAGCTGTTGATGGTTGGAGCCGGCGGGAAAGCGGCAAGCGCCTAGGACCCCGCTTGAGGTATGCCCTCCGCAAACCTTTGGAGGTAGCCTTTCTTAATGAGCTTCTCTACCTCCTACTTGAGATTGCGACATTTCCCGGTGTCATGGCTGTGATCGCAGCGAGGGCGACACTACTCCATCTCGTCATGGCCGGTGAAGGGCTTCAAGGGTGGCGGGTGTCGTAGCCCGGTGGCTCGCTGGTTGAGCCTTGCATACCGGCAAACCGGTGGGAAAGCTCCGCCAGCTTGCGCTCATGCTTCTCCATGCGCGCTTTCGCTGTGCACCTGATGGCTTCGTCAGCGGATCCTTTCGTCGAAGGGGACGGAAAAGGTGACGTGGGTGCCCTTAGGAAGGGGGAGCCCCTTGCGCAGCTGATAGAGACCTTTCAAGCTTGTGTCGTCACCATTCTTCTGTGGAGTGTCAATCTGTAAAGAGGTGGAGAACTTGATCATGCCCGTCCGCCCCTACCTGGTGCGCCAATCTAATTCTACCAGGATCGTCGTGGCCCGTAGCTCCTGCCGGTGCCAGAGTGTGCTCCCATCGCTGCCTAGCGGTCCTCTGCTCCTGGACCTACGAAACAGGGGTTAGTGACCTAGGCCGGGGATTCCAGCAGGGGTACTCCGATGATCAAGTCAGTGACGATCCAGGGGAACAGATCCTCCTCGTCGGGTCCCTCTTGATGGACTCCGCACTAGGAGGAGAAAAGACGTGTATGAAGACGGAAATGTTGCAGGGGGAGAATGATAACGGGGATAGAGGGGTTCCCTGTTCCTCCGCCTCTCCTTGTTTCCATCGTTTCTCGTCGACTGTGGTGGTAGTGGTGATGCTTCGCCCTCTTGGTAGAGCTTGCGCTTGTATTGGTTGTGCCATACCCCTCTTCCTGGTGGGGGTTGCACCTCTCTTTTTTTTTTGTTCTTGGCTTGTATTCTTGCCTGTGTGTTGGGATTGTTGTGTTACCTCCGAGTTTGTTGCAACTAGATTACCGTTGGGCGCTTGTCTTGGGATCCCCACTGGAATGTCAGGCGCATGCGACGGTGTCCCAAGGAGTCTTTCCTGATTCATGATAAGGGGAGCTGTCAGGCACTCCAACACTCCTCTTGGTCGCCTCATTCCAGGAAACTTGGCAGTGCCTTGAATGGTGGGCCATCGTCCACGGGATTCGAACCTCCCGATTGGCTTCCTCTCTTGGATGATCTGGAGGTTGGTGAGGAGTGTGGTGCCTCGATCAGCGTGCTTCTTTCTATTTTAGTGTAACTGGCGATTGCAGGTGGTCAATACGGCCTGGAAGGCGCTCCAGTGCAGTCCTCGGGCGGCTCGCCGGTGTTCTGGGCTGGTGAGGACCTCGTCCGAGCTAGGGCTGAGATGGAATGGCAGGGCTCACTCCGACCTAGATGCTTCGAGCTTGCGGGGGCATCTTGGTGGAGGAGGGCAGAGTACGGGACCGGTCTGGAGGGTGCACGCTCGGAGTGGCTCCACGTTGGCGGGTGAGTGCTGAGCTCGACCTTGACCACAGGGCACTAACCTCCAAGGATCTCGCTCTGGAGGGCAGGAGGTGGACCCGGTCCAGAAGGCGCGCTCTCGGAGAGGTTCCACGTTGGCGGGTGAGCGCTGAGCTCGACCTCGACCACAGGGCACTAACCTCCGAGGATCTCGCTCTGGAGGGTAGGAGGTGGACCCGGTCCAAAGGGCGCACACTCGGAGAGGCTCCACGTTGGTGGGTGAGCGCTGAGCTCGACCTCGACCACAGGGCACTAACCTCTGAGGGTTTCGCTCTGGAAGGCAGAAGGCGGACCCAGTCTAGGGGGCGTGCGCTCGGAGAGGCTCCACGTTGGCGGGTGAGCGCTCAGCTCGACCTCGACCACAAAGCACTAACCTCTGAGGGTCTCGCTCTGGAGGGCAGGATGCGGTTTTGACCTAGGCATCCCAAGCTCGCGGGCCCGACCTGGCGGAGGATAGAGCTCGGCTCACTGTCTTGAGAGAGTTCAGCTCAGCTCGGTAGTGGATTCCGGGCTGAAGAGTTGACGCGATGTCTGACACGATGTCTTTTCTTGATGTGGCGCCTGTCTGTTCCTCCACGTCAGCGATCCCACCACATCAGGCACCTTAAGCCAGAAAAATCATGAAGCCCCGCACCTATCACTGTGCTCACATTTCAGAGATGTCAGCGAGACTCCATAGAAGTTCCACCATCTACTGCAGGCTTACAATTCGGCACCTTAAACCGAAAACTCCTGAAGCCCCGTACCTATCGCCGTGCTCATAGTTCGGAGATGCCAGCAGGACTGCCCAGAAGAATTGACATCTACTGCAGTCTCATAGTTCGGCACCTCAAGCCCAGAAACTCATGAAGCCCGGCACCATAGCCCGGAAACTCCTGAAGCCCGGCACCAAAGCCTGGAAACTCCCGAAGCCTGGCACCAAAGCCCGAAAACTCCTGAAGCCCGCACTTAAGCCTGGAAACTTCTGATGCCCGGCACCAAAGCTTAGAAACTCATGAAGCTTGGCACTTAAGCCGAGCCTACGCCGCCTCCAGTCGTGCCTGGAGGCCACTCATCAGCTCTTCCGCCTGGGCAGTGTCGGCCTTGAGCTCCTCCACCTAGTAGGAGGCCCAATTTCTTTCTTGGGCCAAGGACACTTCGAGGTCCTTGACCCGGTTCTCGGCATTGACCACTTCAGCCTAAAGGATCCTATTCTTCTCCTCCAAGGCCCGGGCCCTGTCAGCCTGCTCCATGGCCTTAGCCACCAGTGACATCCTTTCCCACTTCCACTGGGTGCAGTGGTCGTGAATGAGAACAATGTCGGTCCTGATCTGCACATCAAAGATGTTAGCTATGGCAGTCAGACTGAAGCAGCAGAAGACTACCGTGAAGAAGAGAGGAAGAGTGCCAAGAAGGGCCTCCGCCAGCATCCTGCCTTCCCTCTCGCGGTGATCGTGTGACTGGATTGCGAAACCCATCATGTATTCTGCAAGTGCACGATCCTGGGTGACCACCAAATTCAGTCTCACCCCAAGTGCTGCCCTTCGAATAGTAGCCCTCCTCGGTGCTGAGGGCACCACCACATCCAGGGGAGCCGCCTCTGAAGGCATCTCATCTGGCGGTGGGGAGATTGTTGCCACAGGCAATGGCATCGGTGATGGTTGCTCTACCACCCCTTCTCCCTCTATGTCCACCTCGATGACTGTAGGAAGGTGGACCGCAATCGCTATAGCCGGCCTGGCCAGCATGCCCATGCCAGGTTCTTGGGTCGGAAGCTGGGCTCGCTGCTTCGAAGGCCCAGGGGCTGGTTCGACCGTTTGCCTCGCAGGGCCAGAGAATGAAGCAGGCCCCGCCTCTTGGCTAGGCTCAACCCGGGCCCTCTTTGGTGGAGCCTACTCAAGCCTGGATGGCAGTCCTCTCTTGTGGGTGGCCTCCAGAAGCTCTTGCATCGAGAACTTCATGCCTGCAAGAAGAAGAAAACAAAGTTCAGCAACAGGCCGGAAAAGGGCTCTTTGAAGAAGAGATACCCCTTTGGACTCACCTCGCCCCTGGATTAGGCTGATCCCGGCATCGAACAAGTTCTACTCCAACAGTAGAACCTCGAGAGGAGGGATCTGATTGAAAATAAGCTGATCGTATACTTTCCAATCAAAGGCCTCAACTTGGAAGTTCCGATTTGGGGTCTGGTCTGAATCACTCCAGACCCAGTCCACCCCTTCGATAGAAGCGAAGAAGAATTTACTCTTCCATTCCTTGAAAGAAGATGAGTGCTCAAACTTTATCCCCCTCGGGCGAGGATAAACATACCACCACCCGTCCTCGGTCGGGTGGCATTTCAGGATAAAAAAGCCCTGAACAAGGAGAAGTGGACGACAATCCTATGAAAATGGCAAAAAATAATGAAGCAGTTGATGACCCTAATGGCGTTGGTAGCCAACTGGGCCAGAACAAGAAGGTAGTTGCTCAGAAAAGAGAGAAAGAAGGGATGAAAAGGTAAGCAAAGGCCCCCGAGAAAGAACTCTTCGTAGAGGGCTATACGACCTGGGCCACTAGAGGTGACCTGCTCTCCCGGTCATGGGACCGAGAGCCGGACAGAATCCTAGATCCCATAGGTAGCCCAGATCACAGAGAGATCCTCCCTGGTGATAGTCGAAGCTACGTTAGAAGGCCTGGTCAGATGGGAAGACCTAGAAGAAGCAATGGGAGCAGAAGAGATGGAAGGAGCAAAAAGGACCCTGGGCCCATCGATGACTACTCCGGTCGGGCGAAGGTTTGTATAGATGATGAGAGGGACCTCCTCCTCCTCGTCTGAAGACGGTGTCCTCAGCCGAGAGGGCCCTGCCCCAGCAGGGCTATTAGAAGAGCGATGGTGTCGATCGGACGCAGCCATCCAAGATCAGAAGAAGAATGAGGCGTACAGGAAAAGAAGACCTGAGAGCCCTACAGGAAGACTCAGCCCAGTCAAAAAAGAAAGAGAAGGCCAAGGGAGACTAACTTGATTGTTAAGGAAAAGATAGTTGGGAGAAGGAAGAAGCTCTGGCCCGGCGGTGAGCAGGAAAGTTTTGAAAGAGACGACTGGGGGAAAATGCTTACCATTTCTTCAAAGCCACCAGACTGTAGTCGTACGTCCTTTCCGCACTCCCGCCACCAGATAGGCACCACGTGGCAACATCACCTAAAGGCGATGCCCCAATGCAACAGAAACAGCCTCGAGTCGTACATCCACTATTATGATTCCTCGAACCTGCTGATGTTGCGCCCCCATACTGGCCTCAAGGCATGGTGTGCATAGTGGCGGTGATCATGGCATTTAATGGTGCCAGATCTCAGCCTTTTTTTGTCAACTCCATAATTACCTCCTTAGCCCCGAGCATGACGTTTTGTCAGGACTTGGAAATAGGAGATCAATGAAGAAATGACATCACCGAGTCCCGCACGGATCCATTCAATGAAGATTGCAACCATAAGCTCTGTCCCATCAAGTCTTTCTACTGGGCTGGCTCCCCCCAGGTCAAGACTCCAGCAGAAGCCCGATTCCTCGAGTCCCTTCACTAGGTTGGCTTCCCCCTGGTCGAGACTCCAGCCGAAGTCAGACTCCACCTTCTGCTAGGCTGGCTCTCCCAAGGTCGAGACTCCAGTAGAAGTCCGGTTCCACCTCGAAGCTCTTCTGCTGGGCTAGCTCCCCCCAGGTCGAGACTCCAATTGAAGCCCGATTCCTCGAGTCCCTTCACTGGGCTGGCTCCCCCCTAGTCGAGACTTCCACCGAAGTCAGTCTCCACCTTCTGTTGGGCTGGCACCCCCCTGGTCGAGACTCCAGCAGAAGCCCAGTTCCACCTTGAAGCTCTTCTACTGGGCCGGCTCCCCCCAGGTCAAGACTCCAGCAGAAGCTGAACTTATCTCCATGTATTCCCACCGAGCTAGCCCCTTTAAAGTGCATCCTCACGGAGCACGTAGTTGCGACCCCCGGCAGGCCTCCTTCGGAGCGGCTCAGACAGAGAAGAAGAAGAAGAAGAAGAAGAAGAAGAAGAAGAAGAAGAAGAAGAAGAGGAAGAAAAAGAAGAAGAAGAAGACAAGAAGAAGAAGCGCACAGTAGTCAAAGCAATATCCTTCATTGATCAAAAGTCCCTTACATCCTACGGAGGTTCCCGACAGGCCAGGAAGCCTCCCGAAGATCTAAGTTACAAGTAAGAAAGGATCCTCCCTGGTAGTACTCCCGGAAGTAGTTGGGGGAGCACCAGTCCTTCTTTCAGGTGGGCTTCCTGGGAAGGAGGATGGCGATGCCTCCGCTTCTAGCTGCCCATCCTCCCCAGGAAGTCACCGGGTTTCCAGAACCCGACATTGGCTTCACCCGGAGGATGTGGGTACTCTTCCACAAGTGAACATCTGAGGAAGGGATACAATGGCGCATCCTCCTCGACCACGCCATCCTTCTTAGATTTCACCGATCTGGTGATTCCAAGCTTAGCTATGGCCACTCCTTATTAGGCCACTCTCAGTAGCACCACGGCAACCACGGACTTCTCCACGGTGACTATGATCGCTGTGGTCACCTCATTCAGTCGCATGACCAGGCGCACCCAGGAGGTTCGCAAGTAGGCTACTTCTATCATACAAGCCACCACCTTCTCTGCCCCCCAGGGCCTCTCCACTTTTTCCTCCTTCAGGAAAATCTCGAGCTTAGCGGACTTCTTCTCCGACCAGGATGTCCCCGCTCGGACACCAGCCGAACGTCCCCGGAGAAGCATCAGGCAACCTCCCGGACCTAAAGCTCACTAGAAGACCTCCCTTGGCACAAGCCAGAAGAGAAGAGTCAGAGAAAAGGTATTGGAGAGAAGAGGATGTTCTGCGAAGGCCCATCCGCCTGTGCTTAAAAAGGCAAGGGATGACTTCTCTGCAATGGATCCTGCTGACCCCTCGTACCGATTGAAGGTATGCACCTCATTAATTGCCAGGCCAGCCAGAAGGTGCCACATGCTAGCACCGGACAATCCTCGCGCCTCATTCTCAGAGGATTCATATCAACCCAGGAGAAGCATTTATGGCCACCATCGGAAAGCCGAAGCACCATGAAACCCTCCATCAATGCGAAGGTGTGGTCTTCGAAGCACAGGCGCATGGAGACATCGATGACGTAAAGGATGCCCCAGTCCACGTCAGCATGATCATTACTTTCCATGTCCCGAGCGTCGCATCGTCTTCCAGGCTCGAAAGTGGGGGGCAACTAATACGACTGTATCCATTGATGTGGAGCCCATCTGGATGCCAGTCGCCAGCTAGCCGGTGGAGGTGCCACCTAAGCCTAACGCTCGAGCAAGGAGCCTAAGTGAGTCCCCTGCCGAGGTCAGTTCCCGGTCGAGGTCAAACTCAAGCTGCCATCAAGCACAGGAGGGAAAGCGACAGAGATTCAAATCATGGCGGGAAAGAGAGTTGCCTCCACCGAGACCCTGCGCTGAGATAGTACAACTGACAGGCGGCAACCCGCCGCCTGAGGCCTATGAAGGGGGTGCCTTGCCGAAGCACCAGGGCCCCTCAGGCCTCAATTTTCAGCAATTAGGAAGGAACGTCCCCGTCAAGGCGCGACGCTCCCTAGTCTACCATATGCACCAACAATAAGTGGAAGGCAGTGCCAGAGGATTCAAACCCTGGGGCGGCCGCCCGCATGCCAATGTTCTGCCAGGTTTTCCAAAATATAGCGACCAACCAGAACACCAGAGCCAGCGACATAACTCCCCACCTCAAAGGAGAAAACGGGAGCTCACGTGCAATTCCCGCATGTTGCCAGATGTCACCCCCTGGGACTCCCCCAAAAGGAAAACATCTAGAAAGCAAGGAAAAGGACACAGCCTCTCCACAACAAAAAACAAAGAGGGGCCTCCGAACGAAAAGGGAGGACAAGAGGCAAAAATCCAGCAAGGGGTAAGGGAGGTAATGGTTGGCACACAGAAGGGGGAGCAAGCCAGATGCAATGCTCTGGGGCTACCGGGGAATTCGTCGGAAGAATCCTATGGACACAGTCGACCCTGCTCCAGCCCTTCTCTACTAACACCCTACACTCACTTTCTTTTCTCAAAAAACATGACCCCCAACCGTGGAAACCTCATCGGGAGTCACGATAGGGGATCTGTTCCCCTGGATTGCCCACTGACTTGATCATCGGAGTGCCCTTGCCAAAATTCTTGACCCGGATCTTTCTTTCTTTTACAGGGATCCGAGAATTCGTGCAAGATTCCAGGCGAGGAGGTCGATGCCCGACACCGCGCCGGAGCTACAGGCCACGACGGTCCAGGTGGCAATAATTCTCATTAAAGAGGACAAGACATTCCTTGTCAACAGTAAGCTCCAGGCGACACATGGAGAAATCTATCACTTTCCATCGGTTCAGCTAAGATTCAGCATATCCCGAAATATTACAGAATCTCCACATATAAAAAGGGCTCCATGCAAGCCCCCAAGGTACGCAACCTTTTCCCGGCTATGCTCTTCATACTGTTACGCTAGAAACTGGCTTGAGCATCGGATCCTTTGTTATGGCCAACCCCAGTGGAGCTTTTTTATAGATACCTCTCTGTAGAGACCAGCTTGCACTGCCTACTCTCGGACCGGCTCTAGCATCCCCGACACTCGATAGATTTTAGCACCAACATAATTCAAAAGACGTTTCGCATGAAAATGATGATCCCTTCCTATAAAAGCAAGAATTCCTCTTGACTCACAATCAATATAGAACTAATGATCCCCTCCCACCACAACAATGATTATTGAAAACTCTACAATTTTCGATAAATTAAGCTAGGGTACAAATGAAATTAACATATTTTTAATATATGTCATATCTAGATTGGCAACTAGTTTATTTATCAAACCAAATTTGTTATTCATCAAAATATATACCTATGAAACACATCGCGGACCTGCTTAATCTAAATTAGGGCATATATGGATGCACCAAATGTTTTTTTTTCAATTTGTGACACATTCTAATGGAACCTGGGAATCAGTCGCTTTGCTAGATTCTAAAATAATACAAACATTTGTCATGCATCAAGTGTGCAAAATACATGTATTTGAAAAAAACCCGATCACAAAGGGCAGGCTAGCTACATGATGGTTCTCCTTTTTTTTTTTTTTTTTTTTTGGTTGTTTCACATTGAACCTAAACATCTACTTATGGACAAAAGGTTACAATCATCTAAATGAGCATGTCACCTTGTCCAAATTATTTTGGATTTGATTTTTTTAGTGGCAAAAGCATACCTAAGCCATCAATAACCTCACCAACAGATACAACTATAATGACCACCGCCACTTCTATCAAGTCACAAGAAAGCAGCAAGGGATATTTGCTTCCAAAATAGAGATGCAAAGGAAAAGGACAAAACTAACATTGATCTATTTGCCAGATTAACATTAGAAGGATAATTGATCCATCCGATCACGTATTTTAATGGAGACGAGGGACGTGGGCTTGTTGTCATGTCCCTTGGCACTTTAATTTGGACCCCATGGACATTATTCCCTATGTGCATTCCGTACATATAAACAAGAATGACAGAACGTTGGGAGGTGTATATGTTGTCCTATGACTCGCATCTCTCCCTTGTATGTGTATCAACATTAGAAAAGGCTAAACTAATCTACAAAATTGATGAATAATCCTGAGAAAGAAAGGTTAGTGCCTGATTAGGGGGTAAGAGCCATGCGTTAGGGTGGTGCTTCCCCTTAACTATAAATAAAATATTTGGATGCCGACTAACATCGGTTCTTTAGAGTTAATGCATTTATTTTCATGTTCACCTATGACCGCTATCATAGACATATGTCGCGCGAGATGGTCAAGAGGTCCATATCGGTGTTTTAGTTCGAACCCTAATCCATCATTTAAAGTGCCACAATTTCATGCAGTCTTCGATAGCTAATATCAAGAGATGAACGGTCATCATCTGGTGCACATCGTGCGTGACATGGTAGGCACTTGCAAAGGATCTTATTTGTCAGTAGTCCATCTTTTGATAGCAGCCATCTAAAGATCGTACGATACTTTACGATGCGACCCGTGGGTCATCATTCGGTGTACATCGTGCATGACATGCACGCTTGTAAAGGATAATTAGTTGTCAGCAGTCCATCTTTTGATAGTAGCCATCATCCAAAGATCGTATGTTACTTTACGATGTGACACGTGGGTTATCATTTGGTGCACATCATGTATGACATGGTATGCGCTTGTAAAGAATCTTATTTATTAGCAGTCCATCTTTTGATAGCAGCCATTTAAAGATCGTACCTGTGTGACACATCGGATCCATGCTCATATACATTTGTGCCTCCAAGGAAAGCTCACCCCCTTCTGGTTTTTAATTCAGGCATGCACCTCATGAGAGGCGTTAGCTCGCAAGCAATCACTCTACGTTGCATCCTTATCCAAAGGCAGGGAATCATAAATATATATGAAACAACAGCCACATAACTATTAAAATGCTAGAGATCAGGCTGGAAAGTAAAGCTCCGGGCGTGGCAAACCTAATACGCACAAAGGCCACAATCTATGCTAACTATATAATGTCGTATGTACCCTTCCATGAGCGATGATTAGGAGGGGAACAAGGGGGAACATCAAACAAAAAGTAGCAGTCCCCTGGACCCCTTTTCCATTCCCTTTCCTTTCCCCCCCCCCCCCCCCCCCCCCTTTATCTCCGGCCATTTTGGCTTCTTTATAGGTTGCTAGGCAGTGGAACCTTATCAAGTTCATGCACCTGGCGCGGAGAACAAGGCTAAGGCTTATCATGTGATTGGCTTTAACGATGGTTCTAGGTGGTATCATGATAGGCTTAAGATAATCCAATTGGTTTCCCCCCGCCCTTGTTTTTATATATCAACTTGTGACCTGGATTCCACATTTCCCTTATAAGGTTGCTTCCTTTCCGTCCAGCATGGGACCGGCCGGGTCCAGGTCGCACTCTTCTAGAATATGATTATTCTTGGATCTCTTTGTGCACTTGCCCATGACCCCCTTATCCTCGACATTTGGTCATACTCTATGCAATTTAGTCTTCAATCTATCAGGTAATGTTCGATACAAGTTGCTCAGATTTGTACAAATTTTTTCTATCTAAAAATGAGTACGTCAACATGACATCATCAAGACGCCGGCCGATAGAATGGCAACAAAAAAAAGATCCTGAACTTTCATTCATATTAACGATCGTGGGTCCGGAATAAATCTTGAATTCTTCTTTTGCTTTTTAACGGCAGTTTTTGCTGGATAGAAGGATCATTCCTGATCATATCGCATTCATTGTATAAAGAATACTTTGCTTCGGTTTCCAATAATGAATTAGTTCTTAGACTGATGTGTCAAGTGGGTATTGGTGTAATGCAAGCATTTGTAAGTAATGGATGGGCTTATTTTGTACATCTCTGATAATCAAGAAGTGTTTGGGTGCCGGTGTTTTTTTTTTTTTTTTTTAAAGTTTTACCGCTCTTGCGATAAGTTCTTGTCAGCCAGGCATTGGTTGTTAACCGCATAATAAAATTAAATTATATTTATACATCTATATTCGTGGGGTGGGGAAGCCTTTGCTGGTTGGAAATAAGTCACTTTTTGGTACGGGCAGTGGAACGCCAACTACGGTACGGTTGACGCAATACGGACCAGACTTTGACTATTAGATTCACACTGATCTGGTAACACTCTTTCCAATTTATTACCCGGCCAGAAAGTATCAAACGGCAAGTGGCAACCTCTTCAACGGTTGACCATTTGATTCAACCGTGCCAGAGGAAAAAAATATATCTAAATGTACCGAGAAAAATAAATACTGCTATACAAGGAAAAAGTTATGCCCTGCACGGTCCTATAAAGGTTATAGAACCATCGATGATTTATCAAATATTTATTTTGATTATTATTATAAAAATAAGAAGCTATATATATATATATATATATACATGATTGGCAACATCCACGTACATGTTAAGTATGATATAATTTTTTTGATTCAAGGTCTCATAGCTAGAAATCTGCATGAATTGATTCTTTTTTTACTAACCAATACAGATAAATAATTTGATGCTAACTTGATGCAAAGCACCAAACCCACCTAATCCAACACAGGCCACATTTCTGATTGGTAGAGTGGAAGGTGGGAGTGGACCATTGCAACCCAAATTCAAAAAGAGAAAGATGAATGCGTACTTTATAGACAAACTCATGTTGTATTTGTCTCGTGAGCAAAGATTGTGCAACTAAAACTCACATGAACACAGCTCTATGGTGGAGCGAACAGTACTGGAGTGGACATGGTCACGTTGACAAAACCTCTTCCAATGGATCTTATTTTCTTTAAAGAAAAAGGAGAAAGAAAAATTATAGGTCTCCTTCTTCTTCTTCTTCTTCTTTTGAAAAATAAAAAGATAAGAAAGATAAATCTGGCATAGCTATCCCCGTAGATCCCTTTCCCACCGGAAAATGTTCGATTCAAAATGCTAAATTTTCGCAGTCTTGGTGGTGCCAGCTAGTCAGAACGGAAAAGAAGAAGTTGGTGGTGCCAGCTAGTCAGAACGGAAAAGAAGAAGGACCATGTTCTTTCACTCACCCAACTATTATGGGTCTCAGGGGATAATCCCTAAATTTAATCGAGTCTTCCGTAGAGTCACGCATCGAACTCGTAACCTGTTGGTTGTGAAACAAGATCCCAACCAGCTAGGTTACCATCTTAATGATTTATAGATCTCCCTTAACATATGGAAATGTACCTTGGATTATTGGTTGTTCCCTATGTAAATTGAACCACAAAGCAGACGTTGACAGGTCAAGCACCAAGAGATAGAACAAAGTTATTGCAGATCAAAGAGAATAGGATACCACTATTTTATAAAATATCATGTTACAGTATTAACCAACCCATTCGGCCTTGACACAACATCCTCCTTGGTAGCTGACGCGATCACATACTTCTTCATATCGGCCCCATCTCGGCCATGTACTTCTCCACCACGACCCCACCTCAGCCATGAGCGGAGTCCTGCTCCTTAGATGCCTAGTCTGCATCGAGGTCAGCCCCAAGTCTACGCCGAGGTCAGCCCCAAGTCAGCTCCAAGTCAGCCCCAGGCCGGCTTCAGCCGCGCCCACCTCGGGGCCTCAGCATGCTCCAGCCCAACGCAGCACGCCCGCGCTAGGGCACCAAGCCTGCACCAGGGTCAAACCCGCGTGGAGTCCGCGGCTCCGCCCGGCACCATCGAAGCTCCGCACCGCAGCATGCCCGCGTGGAGTTCGTGCCTCAACCCGGCACGATCCCATCTCTGCACCGCGGCATGCCCGCCTGGCATGCCCGCGCCTCAGCCCGGCACGGTCTCAGCTCCGCACCGCAACACGCCCGCCTGGCACGCCCGCGGCTCAGCCCGACACCGTCCTAGCTCCGCACCGTGGCACGCCCGCCTGGTGCGCCAGCGCCTCAGCCCGGCATGGTCCCATCTTCACACCGAGGCACGTCGGCCTAGCACGCCCGCGGCTCAGCCCGGCATCGTCCCAGCTCCGCACCGCGGCATGCCCGCCTGGCACGCCCGAGGCTCAGCCCGGCACCGTCCCTGCTCCGCACCCCGGTTCCAGCTCCACCCTGCGCGCAGCTCCGCCCTCCCGCGCTCCGGCTTCGTGGCAGGGCTCTCCAACCCCGCAAGCCAGCACGGTTCGTCGATGCAGCTGGGGGTGGCATCAGTCCAGCCCCAGGGCGAAGCTTCGTCTCCCAAGATGGCAGCTCGGCATGCGCTGCTCCGACCGGGAACGAAGCCCCTCCGGCTCCAGTTCAGCCCGGCAACCCAGACACGCCCACGCTTGCCCAGTTTGGATCAGCTCGAAGTCCCTCCGGCGTGCCCACATCGGTCCGGCGGCTGGGGAGCTCCGCCGTCCAGCTCTGGCTCTGGTGCACCCACACCAGTCTGTCCACTAGGGGGCAATGCGCCTCCGCGGACAAGCACGCCCGTGCATAGCCCAGCATCTCGTCAATGGTTGGGAGCCATGCATGGGTCCGCACCATGCACCACGTGGAGCCTCTACAGGCTTCACCTCGATCAATGTGCATGAAAAAACTCTATGGGCTTTCTCTCGGTCCGCACGCCCGTGTGTTGTACAGAAGTAGCATCCCAGCCAGTTCGGCACTTTGGCATCTCAGCCCAGCTCGGCCGCTGGGAGCATCGCGCAGTTCTGTCTCATTCACGTGGGCCCGGCGCATTTCCCGAGGGGCCCCATCTGCGTGGGTCCTATAGCATGCCACCTGCAAAGGAGGACTACGTTGAAGCTTCCCAAGCCACTGTCTGCACTAATCAGGAAATAGTGCCCTGCTCAAGGCACTGTACCCCTTCACCAACTCTCTGAACCTCCCAGAAGAGGAAGCCTCACAGGCTATCCTAGCCTCACAGGCCTACAACAAGAAGAGCACGCCTCCCCAAACGACAGAGACCACTCATCTACATAAGACCAGCTTGAAGAGGTTAGGGGGAGGTAAGAGAAATAACACACTCTCTTCATTCTTACATTATATTCCATTTTTTATCACCCTCTAGAAGTAGGGAGTCCCCCAAGCTCTCCATCTCAGAGGTCTTCTATTCCCTTCGATCGTCCTACTGACTTGATCGTCGGAGTGTCTTTGCCGGAATCCCCAGCCCAGGTCTTCCTTGTCTTGCAGGTCTTCACTCGCGAGGGATGATACAGACAAGATTGCTCCCCACTGGAGAGGCCCACAGGAGGACCACAGCATAGCTTCAAGCCCCTTTCATCCCTACAACGATCCCTCTGAGCACGGCGACTCCACCAAGCCCCGCGGCGAAGGGTCTGTTCCCCTTGATCATCTCCGACCGACGAGCCCGGTGACGCTGGCGGGGAGTCCACTCACCTAGGCCATGTAAGAGCTGCAAGCCACGACGATCTTGGCGGTAACAGATTGGCACGCCAGGTAGGGGGCAGATCCATGCTCCTCAACAGAGTGGGATAGCCGTTTCCATCTTTATCCTTAGTCCCAGGGGCAAATCGGGGGCACAGGGATGGGGGCACGATAACTTCTCCCTCTCTCTCGAGGCTCCAAGGAATTGCCTCAACCAAAAATCCTGAGCTGTGAAGGTGCATCGCCACTCTTGACAGGGCAGCACGCAGCAAGCCGAAGATGGAGCCACCTCCGGGTAGTGCCACGTTCCACGAACCCCACTCAAAAAAAAAAAGGAGAGAGAGAAGAAGAGAAAAAGGAGAAAGGGAGGAAGGGTCTGACCATCGTAGAGAGGGAAAAAATTCATGCAACATGGTTTCCAACTCTCCCATGTAATGGGGTTCCACCTTCCTATGCAACGGGACTCCAACTCTCCCATGCGACAGGAGTCTCATGCTCCCATAAACCAGGAGCCCTTTTGCTCCCATGCAACGAAGTTTCCTCCCATGTGACGGAGTATGCTCCCATGCAACGGAGCTTGCTCCCATCCAACAGAGCTCCCTCCCATGCTACAGGGGGTCTCATTTTCCTTGTGCAACGGAGCCTCTTCCCATGCAACGGAGCTTACTCCCATGCAATGAGGCTTACTCCCATCCAACGGAGCCATTTTTCTCATATAACAGGAGCTTTTTGCTCCCATGCAACGTTGTTTCCTCCCATGTGACGGAGCATGCTCCCATGCAACGGAGTTTGCTCCCATCCAACGGAGCTCCCTCCCATGCTACAAGGGGTCTAATCTCCCTTGTGCAACGGAGCCTGTTCCCATGCAACGGAGTTTCCTCCCATGCAACGAGGTCATTTCTTTCCATGCAACGAAGCTTCCTCCCAAGCAACAGGACTCCTATTCCCCATGCAACAGAGTCATCTTCTCCATGCAACGGGAGTCTTATTTCCTCCCACACAACAGGATCTCATCTCTCCCGAGCAACAGGATTCCACTCCTCCCATGCAATGGAGTCATCTCCTTCATGCAACAGATGTCCCACGTCCTCCCATGCAACGGAGGTCCATCCTCCCACGTAACGGAGCCTTGCTCTCCCATGTAACCGAGTTCTATTCTTCTGTGCAAAGGAGTCCCATTCTCTCCTGAGAGGGTGGCCGGCGAATTTTATCCCGGCCCGCTCAAGGAAGAAACATATTTTTATCTATTCATACAACCGGAGCTCAACAGGTAATTCCTTCTCTGCTACATTTATACAATGAAAAACTGTTTCAGTTCTACAAGAAAAGCTCCCGCAAGCTCAGAACGCCTAGGCCGGAGCCCTGTCCTCCTCCTCCAGGTCGAGCTCCTCGAAGGCGAGAGCCCCCTGGGCCAGAGTCGGGCCATCGACGCCCTCCGCCAAGTTGAGCCTGGTCGAGGTCGAGCCCCCTCAGAGTCGAGCCCTGCCCTCCTCCTCCAGGTCGAGCCCCTCGAAGGCGAGAGCCCCCTGGGCCAGAGTCAGGCCGCCGACGCCCTCCGCCAGGTTGAGCCTCTTCGAGGTCGAGCCCCCACGGAGTCGGGCCGAAGTAGGGCCACCGACACCCTCCGCCAGGTTGAGCCTCTTCGAGGTCGAGCCCCCTGGGCCTAAGGCTGCAAATGGGTCGGGTTGACCTGTGACCCGACCCGACCCGATCCATTTAGATCCGATCCAACCCATTTTTATGGACCCGTGGATCTGGGTTGCGTCTTAAAATTAGACCCATTCTATTTTTCGGGCCGGGTCTGGATTTACTAAATTTGGACCCGACCCGACCCGATTCGAACATACTAATACTGTTAAAATTATATCTTTTTGGACCTTTAAATTATAATTTAAAACTTGTATGGAACTAGTTATAATTATTTTTATATCTTAATTTATTTTTAAAATAATATTATTTGTTATCTATTTTATAGTTAATAATAGTTAGCTATATAATAATTAAAATATAGTTGTCTATATTTTATTCGGATCATATTTAGATCCAAACTTTGTAGATTAGAACTAGATTATTTATGGACCCAATCCAACCCGAATGACCCGTTGGGTTAAAAATTATGATAGTGGACCCGACCCGACCGGATCCGATTTTCTAGCAGATTAGACCTGGATCCATTATTAGGACCCGATCAAAGAACCAGGTCGGATCGGGGTCACTTATGACCCGATCCGACCCGACCCATTTGCACCCCTACCTGGGTCGGAGTCGAGCCCTCCTGGTGATAAAGCTCGGATCCCACGCTCTCCGGCCCCAAAGCCTCAAGCCTAGTTCCAAGGCATCAAAGCTCGGATCCCACGCTCTCCGGCCCCAAAGCCCTGAGCCCAGCTCTCAGGCCATCAAGCATTGAGCCTAGCTTCAAGGCATCAAAGCCCGGATCCCACGCTCTCCGGCCCCAAAGTCCTGAGCCCAGCTCTCAGGCCATCAAGAATTGAGCCTAGCTTCAAGGCATCAAAGCCCGGATCCCACGCTCTCCAGCCCCAAAGCCTCAAGCCTAGCTCCCAGGCATCAAAGCCCTGAGCCCATCTCTCAGGCCATCAAGCCCTAAGCCCAACTCTTAGGCCATTAAGCCTCAAGCCTAGCTCCCAGTTATCAAAGCCCTGAGCCCAGCTTTCAGGCCCTCAAGACGGGAAATGCCAGAGGTCCCGCACCAAAGCCAAGAAGCTTCCAAAGCTCTGCATTCAAGCCAAGAGTCAATCAAGCCTCTCAGTGAAGTAGAATTGAGGCCAAGTTCCTCATTGAAATCAAGCTTCTCAATAAACCAGAGCTGAAACCAAACTCTCTAATGAAGCTGAGCCCCTTACCAAAGTCAAGCTCTTTGATGAGACCAAGCTCCTTGCTGAGGTCAAACTCCCGTTGGAGATGAAGAAGACTAGCCCCCACTATTGCTTGGGAAGGCAACGAATGAGGCATGATTCCCAAAAGGAGGAAGCTGTGAAGGCCCAATCACTTCACACATATCGTGCGAGACTATGGAGTGGGACTATGTCCTCTACCATGCAAATATAATGCAAAGGGTGGTCCTATTCCTCCATACAACATAGGCATTGGATGGTACGAAGCTAATAAATGCATGCACTGACCTGCTCCCCTCCTGAGGGCTTCCGCAACACTATCATCACCAACATCATTAAATATTCCCAACCGCTGGGATGCACAAGGCCAACCATTGTGGAAGCTTATGATGGCTGCACCTCCACCAGCTGGAGTTTACGATGGCCGCACATGCGCTAGCAGACAACCGCTCCTTGAGTTCCTCCCCCAGGATGGCTCTCCCGAAGTCGAGCATCTGGCCGGGGTCGATCTCTCTCTCTTACTCCTCGAGCTTCTTCAGCCAGGATGGTTCCCATCTTCCAACAATTTCAATGCCTTCATCAAAGGTTCCGAGGGATGCTCTGAGCTTGACCATGTCAACTATATGCCCGGTCATATGTGTGTGCACCCAAGTTGTGCACCTCACCAACCTCCTCACTGAGCCTCGCATCCATCGCTTGACTCTCAGTTCAGCTCTTGTCTTACTCACAGTCCGGAGATGTCCACAGAGACTCCAAGAAGTCCCGCCATCTACTGAGAAACTCACAGTTTGGCATTTGCTGTACTCACAGTCCGGAAATGTTCATGGGAGGCTCCGGATGCCCAACCATTTATGACTCGCCTCCTAGCACGGCGAACCAGCGGCTCTGCCATCTCATGAAGGAGGTAAGGATCCCTTCTTAATTAAAGTTCCTCTCTGGTGCAACTTTGCTCTTCACCAATACAGGGACATGCCCGTCCGACTCCAAGTCTGGCGAAGTTAAGAACTCCAGTCAAGCTCCTCAGTTCAGCCGAGCTGAACTCAAGTCAAGCTCTTCAGTTCAGCCGAGCTGAAGTCAACTGAAGCTGAGCTGAAGTCAAGTTTCTCAGTTCAACCGAGCTGAAGTCAAGTTCCTCAGTTCAGCCGAGCTGAAGTCAACTGAAGCTGAGCTGAAGTCAAGTTCCTCAGTTCAACCGAGCTGAAGTCAACTGAAGTCGAGCTGAAGTCAAGCTCCTCAGTTCAGCCGAGCTGAAATCAAATAAAGCTGAGCTGAACTCAAGTTAAGCTCCTCAGTTCAGCCAAGCTGAAGTCAAATAAAGCCGAGCTGAACTCAAGTCAAGCTCCTCAGTTCAGCCGAGCTGAAGTCAATTGAAGCCGAGCTGAGGTCAAGTTTCTCAGTTCAACCGAGCTGAAGTCATGCCCCTTGATCTAGCCGAGCTGAAGTCATGTCCCTTGATTCAGCCAAGCTGAAGCCTAGCTCTTCACTGAGCCCCGCATCTACCGCCTGACCCCCATCCGGAGATGGCCACGGGTAGCTCTGGAGGTCCAACCATTTGCGGCTCGCCTCCTAGCATGATAAACAAGCAGCTTTGCCACCTCACGAAGGATGTAAGAATCCCTCCTCAATAATTAAAGTTCCACTTTGGTGCAACTTTGCTCTTCATCATTATAGGAGCTCATCCGTTTGACTCCAAGTTTGGCGAAGCAAGCCCGGAATCCCCGGCACCTAAAGACCGGAAACTCTGGCACCTAAAGCCCGGAATCCCCGGCACCTAAAGACCGAAAATCCCGGCACCTAAAGCCCGGAGTCCCCGGCATCTAAAGACCGAAACCCCGGCACCTAAAGACCAGAAACCCCAGCACCTAAAGACCCACCTAAAGACCGAAAAACCCAGCACCTAAAGCCCCGAGTCCCCGGCACCTAAAGCCCGGAATCCCCGGCATCTAAAGACCGAAAACTTCGGCCCCTAAAGCCCGGAATCCCAAACACCTAAAGATCGGAAACCCCGGAACCTAAAGCCCGGAGTCCCCGGCACCTAAAGCCCGGAATCCCCGGCACCTAAAGCCCGGAGTCCCCGACACCTAAAGCCCAGAATCCCCAGCATCTAAAGACTGGAAACCCAAGCACCTAAAGCCCGGAATCCCCGGCACCTAAAGCCCGGAATCCCCGACACCTAAAGCCCGGAATCCTAGGCACCTAAAGCCCGGAATCCTCGGCACCTAAAGACCGGAAACCCCGGCACCTAAAGCCCGGAAACCCCGGCACCTAAAGCCCGGAGTCCCCGGTACCTAAAGCCCAGAACCCCGGCACCTAAAGACCGGTAACCCCGGCACCTAAAGCCCGGAATCCCCGACACCTAAAGACCGGAAACCCCAGCACCTAAAGCCCAGAGTTCCGGACATCTAAAGATCGAAAACCCCGGCACCTAAAGACCGGAAACCCCGGCACCTAAAGCCCGGAGTCCCCGGCACCTAAAGCCCGGAATCCCTGGCATCTAAAGATCGAAAACCCCGACATCTAAAGCTCGGAGTCCCCGGCACCTAAAAACCGGAATCCCCAGCACCCAAAGACCGAAAACCCAGGCACCTAAAGCCCGAAATCCCCGGCACCTAAAGCCCGGAGTCCCCGGCACCTAAAGACCAGAATCCCATGCACCTAAAACTAGAAACCTCGGGACCTAAAAGCCCAGAGTCCCCGGCACCTAAAGACCGGAAACCCCGGCACTCCAAGATCAGAAATCCCGGCATCTGTTACAGTAGTAACCAACCCATTCGGCCCAGACACAACATCCTCCTTGGTGGCTGACGCGGCAATGTACTTCTCCATATCAGCCCCATCTCGGCCATGTACTTCACCTCGGCCCCACCTCGGCCATAAGTGGAGTCCTGCTCCTTTGCTGCCCAGTATGCGCCGAGGTCAGCCCCAAGTCTGTGCCAAGGTCAGCCCCAGGCCGGCATCAGCGCGCCCAGCTCGATGCCTCCGCACACTCCAGCCCAGTGCGGCACGCCCGCGTCAGGGCACCAAGCCCGCACCAAGGTCAAACCAGCGTGGAGTCCGCGGCTCAGCCCAGCACCATCCCAGCTCCACACCGCGGCACGCCCGCGTGGAGTCCATGCCTCAACCCGGCACGATCCCAGCTCCGCACCGCGGCATGCCCGCCTAGCCACCTGCAGCTCAGCCCGGCACCATCCCAGCTCTACATCACGGCACGCCCACCTGGCACGCTCGTGGCTCAGCCCGGTACCATCCCAGCTCCGCACCGTGGCACGCCCGCCTGGCACGCCCGTGGCTCAACCCAGCACCATCCCAGCTCCACACCGCGGCATGCCCGCCTGGTGCGACCGTGACTTAGCCCAGCATCGTCTCAGCTCTGCACCATGGCACGCCCGCCTGGTGCGCCCGCACCTCAGCCCGGCATGGTCCCAGCTTCGCACCATGGCACGCCCGCCTGGCACGCCCGTGGCTCAGCTCGGCACCATCCCTGCTCCGCACCCCGGCTCCGGCTCCACCCTGTGCGCGGCTCCACCCTCCCGCACTCCGGCTCCGTCCGCTCTGGCTTCGTGGCAGGGCTCTCCAACCCTGCAAGTCGGCACGATTCGTCGATGCGACTGGGGGCGACATCAGTCCAGCCCCAGGGTGAAGCTCCGCCTCCCAGGACGACAGCTCAGTGCGCGCTGCTCCGACAGGGAACGAAGCCGCTCCGGCTCCAGTTCAGCCCGGTAACCCAGACCACCTGGCTTGCCCAATTTGGCTCTGCCCGAAGTCTCTTCGACGCGCCCGCATTGGTCTGGCGGCTGGGGAGCTCCGCCGTCCAACTCCAGCTTCGGTGCACCCACACCGATCTGTCCACTGGGGGGCAGTGTGCCTTCGCGAACAAGCGCGCCCGTGCATGGCCCGGCATCTCAGCAATCATCGAGAGCCGCACATGGGTCCGCTCCATGCACCACGTGGAGCCTCTATAGGCTTCACCTCGATCAACATGCATGGAAAAAGTCTACGGGCTTTCTCTCGGTCCGTGCGCCCGTGTGCTATACAGAAGTAGCGTCCTAGCCTGTTCAGCACTTTGGCATCTCAGCCCAGCTCGGTCGCTGGGAGCATCGCGTAGTTCGGCCTCATTCACGTGGGCCCGACGTGTTTTTCGAGGGGCCCCATCTGCGTGGATCCTATAGCACGCTGCCTACAAAGGAGGATTACGTTGAAGCTTTCCAAGCCACTGTTTGCACTAATCAGGAAATAGTGCCTTGCCCAAGGCACTATACCCCTTCACCAACTCTCTGAACCTCCTAGAAGAGAAAGCCTCAGAGGCTATCCTAGCCTCACAGGTCTACAACAAGAAGAGCACGCCTCCCCAAACGACAGAGACCACTCATCTACATAAGACCAACTTGAAGAAGTAAGGGGGAGATAAGAGAAATAACACACTCTCTTCATTCTTACATTATATTCCATTTTTTATCACCCTCTAGAAGTAGGGAGTCCCCCAAGCTCCCACCTTAGAGGTCTTCTGTTCCCTTCGATCGTCCCACTGACTTGATCGTCGGAGTGTCTTTGCCGGAATTCCCGGCCCAGGTCTCCCCTGTCTTGCAAGTCTTCACTCACGATGGACGATACAGAGAAGATTGCTCCCCACCGAAGAGGCCCATAGGAGGACCACAGCGCAGCTTCAAGCCCCTTTCATCCCTACAACTATCTCTCACAGCACGGCGGCTCCACCAAGCCCTGCGGCAGAGGATCTGTTCTCCTTGATCGTCTCCGACCGACGAGTCCAGTGACACTGGCAGGAAGTCCACTCATCTAGGCCACGTAAAAGCTACAGGCCACAGCGATCTTGGCGGCAACATATCCGATTTATCAAAAAAAAAAAAAAATAGGCTATATGGAGTGTAAAGCCCTTGATCTCTTGAAGTCTTTTTCACAATATCAATTAATCAAAATTATATATCAGAAGGCATCTGCATGTGTCTTTTGACTGTGATTAATGGCATGCCAACTTAATCCTCCTAAAGTAGGGTTTATTAATGTTCATGTTTTTTAAAGGTTTAAGTGAAGGTGCCACTAGAGCTTTTTAATAAGAGATTAGAATGCTTTGGTGTGGTGTGGATCAGAAGCATAAAGTTCAAACAAAATAAGGCTTTCTTAAGAAAAGAAAAATCCAAGATTGCAAAGATGTAGATAGTTTCAACTTTCAAGGCAAAATACTCTAAGTGTGATATATTGAAGCTTTAATAATTGAAACGCTCCAAAATCATTGGGGTGAATCTAGAATAATTTGCATATATATGCATTAAATATACAATAGGTTTTATTTCCCCCAGTCTGGAGAGAATCTAGCATGCCTTACCTTTTTGACATGTGCTTATGTTGAAAGACTTTAATAATTAATGCTACAATTACGAAGAATATGCTCCTTAAATTTGTTAAACAGAACCATGCAAGGAGATTAATAAAAAAGAACAACTAGCTATACCGAGATTAAGATTAAAAATAATACAATGTTGCTCATGACAAGTTTATCTTCTCTTCTATTGCTCAACATTTACCATAACTTGTGCCAATGAGAATGAAACGCATCTTCTTAACTTGCACCACCAACATTGCTTATCTTTCTCCTTGCCTCTTTCTATTTTTCTAAAAGAAAAAGTGGTAGAAAATTAAGCTCCATCCTTCTCCTCTAGGCTTCCAAGAAATCTGCCCACTTTGCATGTTTTATTGATTATTATAGCCTTATAAATGCCTAACGGAAGCGTACGTTCGCCCTTCAAAGAACTAGAGCCATCTTCTTGCCCTATATTTTATGTTGCTATTTCTTTCTTAAAGGGCATTATTTAGTGCCTTACAAGTACACCAAAAAAAAAAAAAAAAAAAAAATCCCCTCTTTCCAATATTTATGTATATTTTTTTGAAAAAAAAAATCGTTTTGTATTTTTTTTTTAAAAAAAATCTATGGAATCAGAACTTTGAATGGTGGAATTGTAAAAGCATGATCGAGAAGATGGTCTAATAAGGGCACCGTTAACGTGGATTCGAGATATGATCTCATGGATGATTTAGTTAAATCTAAAAAATTTTTTGGAATCCATAATTACTGATCTGAGTGAAAGATCAAGATTTTTTTTTTTTTATTTTAATGGCCAGTATTTTAGTGATATCATGTTGACATACCGATTTTTAGATGAAAAAAAATTATAAAAATCTGAACGTCCTGGATCATTATATTTTTTTTTATTTATTAAAAAAAATATAACGAGGACCGTTGGATAAGTTCAACTTTGAACCAATTGCAGGCAAGGCCCTTAATGCAGATATCTAAATAGAAGATTTCAGAAGCTGAAAGCACCCAATCGATTTACAGATTCCGGGAGTTAATAATTGCAAGAGTCTTGACAATAAAAAATTGGTATCGCACCGTTTCCATTCCACCGTCACCAGGAGACCTCCACGGAATGTATTCAAATAAATAAAAAAAAAAGGTACTAAAAAGAACCAAAACAATCCAGCACGTGTCCTCCTATCGTGTATCACTCGCCCGCTTTTATTTTATTTTATTTTTTTCCTCCCCACACTTCGAAAGTTCGATGCGGGACAGTCTACTTGTAAGGTGTGCCAACCGTTGACGTCTCCGTCACGTTCTCTGGAAGGAATTACCGAGGCGTGCCACCTTCACTTGGAAGATTCTTGTGCAGGCCACAATGAATTTTAGAACAGGATTATCCTGATTAAATTCATTTTATTTTAAAATATTTTTATAATTAAATTATAAAAATATTTTTAATTTAAATTTAATATTTTTTTTAAAATTTTATTTTTAAAAAATTAAATTATTTTTTAAAATTTTTAAAATATTTTAAGATAATTTTATCTTTTATTTATCAATAATTAGTATTAGCTTGTTAATACAATGAATGAAAATATTTCTCATTTGTATTTATCAATAATTAGTATTAGTTTGTTAATACAATGAATGAAAATATTTCTCGTTTGTATAGAATGAATCGCCGGCAAGGAAGAGATTGTGATGGAGAGAGCCATCATGAAGGGAAACGGATAAAATCGTAAATATTGACTTAAAAATGAGGGTAATAGTGTTAAAGACTTTATAAATAAGATTGGATTAAGAGAAGTTGAGAAGAAAATGAAGGAAGAAATACCGGTGAAGAAGGGATGAAGGTAGAATGGGCATAGAAGGGGTGGGCTTATAGATAGGCTTGAAGAAGGATGACAACATAAAGGAGAAAACAGTAAGGGAAAAGTTGAGGAGGGCGAAAGAAGGGTCATCGATGAAGAATGGACAGAAATGAAGGGAGCCATCATGGAGGGAGAAGGATTATGAACAAACTTAGAGGAGGATGACAAGGAGAAAAAGAATGCTAGAAGAAAATAGAGGAAGAATGAGGGGTTGCTAGCGAGAAGGAACAAAAATGAAGGGAGTCACTATAGAAAGGGAGGGCACATGATGGGCTTGAAGGAGAACGAGAAAAAGCAGTGTGTGAAGAGGAAGGGGAGGGAAGAAGGGGCCATTGATGAGAATAAGAGAGATGGAGGGAGGTGCTATAGAGGAGAAAGGGGAAAGGAGGGATGGTGGCAATGAAAAAGAATGAGAGCAAGTGAAGAGATGGAACGAGAGGCCGTAGGGACAAGTATAGCTTTATCATTGTATGAAATGATGGTATTATTTTATGATTATTTGATATCACCAATTCGTTAATAGAGATCCAGGACTACTTTGAAATATTCCTAAAATTTAAAAAGCTAATTTCACTTTTATCTATTTGACAGGGAGATGTAAGTGAAATTAAATTAAAATTAAGATGATATTCCAATAGTTTATCCTAAAATTACATTCTGATCTGCTTGATAAATTCATATTCTCTTCACCCACGTAGAAAACTATGACAGGCCTTGACCTTTCAATTATTTTATTAAACTTTTATTCACATTACGGAAGGTAATTAGAAATTAAGTGGATACCAGTCATGGCTTAACACAGCGGTCATTAGAAATGTACAATGATTTTGGAGAGCCAGCATCCTATTAGATACTTGTACTACTGTTATAGATGTTTGTGATCATTCATTGATTAAAGATCGATGTTTTACTTTAAAAAATTTGATAAACTCAATTTGTAATAACCCACCATTGGGCCCTTGGGCCAGCCCGAAACAACTAAGACCTATGCAAGATTGTGCTTGGCACATGAGTAAAGGAAGGAAGAAGTATCTGAATGGGAGACTTCTCCTCTCTCGACTCCCATCAAAACCAGATGATAGCCTACCAAATTTGGATTAAAAAATCCATAGAACCCATCTATAAGTAGTAATCTTTCTCTCCATAGATTTTTCATCACAAATTGCTTAAAAAATAACTGTCTAATTTGAGTTCTTTTCCTTGGGATTTCACCAGGCCTCAAGAGCCCACTAGAAAGGTATCACCTCATCACCTTCATTTTCTCAAATTTTTTGGCTATTTAGAACCAGTGAACCGTTGGTTTTGGATAAGAACAAGGTCTCCCCTATTTTTTTTCCTTTTTTTCTTTGATTTTTTTGATTTGCCAACCGTTGGCAACCAGGGCCATTGCCCGGGTCATCTCATCTTTGCCACCACTAGGAGCCACCGCAGGTGGCTAGCACAAGCCTTCCCATGCTCTGTCAAGAGGAAGAGGAGGGAATGTTTAGTCCTAAGAAAGAAAAACAAGAGAAAGGGAAACCGAGCTCTGTGCTCTTTTCTTCTTTTTTATTTTATTTTTTTCTTAATCTATTCTTTTCTCTCTCTTTCCCAATTTTTTCCTTTTCTCTTTCCTAAGGATCAAGGAATTTGTGAAAGTGGAGTAAGGGACTTGTCGATGGACCCATATAAACCCTGATAGAGGGTTTTTAGATAGATGAACTATATATCATGAATTTTATTTATTAATATTAATTTTGCTTTTATAGGAGAACAATCCATTAGACAAGAAAATGTCGAGCAGGGATTTTGATGCCCATATCATAAATTAGTAAGTTCAACTTACCATCAATTGTGGTAAGAATCTCCATACTTGATCACTGGTGTAAATATTTGTTTAATGATTTGCCCCATCGAATTTGTATTATAAGATTTGCAATAGTGGATTTGATTTGCATGAGATGATATGACTTTCATGATTTTCAATATGAGTGCCATTTATGTTTACTATATATAAATATCAGCTATTGAAGATATGTTGTATGACAAAGTTTTAGTCAGTTTGAGAATTGTAAATTCACCCATAAGTTAGCAATTGAACTAGTCAAGAATCACTACATAAAAATGAAGTATTAGCGACAGGAAACAAGTCGTCACTAACACCCATTTTTACTAACCACAAAATTGATTAAAAAGATATTCCATTGCTAATATTATTGCAGTGGAATCTTGACTATTAGTAATAGCTAAGCCATCGCTACAACTTTTAGAATTCTATTTTATTTTTAAAATATCTAAAATTTTTTATTTGCGATGAAATTTATTTATTAGTGACAGAAAAGGCCATCGCTAAAAAATTTTAATTATTGGTGATGGAATTAGCAATGGCATTTTGCCATCGCTAATAGTCTCACTAAAAATAATAAATTAGTGACCACTATTAGCGACAGCATGCGTTGCCATTGCTAACAGTGATCCCATTTAGCCCTTTCCGGGAGTCCAAGTTAAGAAAACATTTTTCTCCCTCCTCCCGAATTTGTTCTCCCCTTCCCCGATTCCCCCACTCCCCCACTAGTGCTCCCCCTCTCTCGCCGGTGCTCCCTCAATGGTGCTTCCCCTCCCTCACCGGTGCTCTCTCGATAATGCTCCCTTAATGGTGCTCCCCCTCCCTCATCGATGCTCCCTCTTTGGTTCTCCCCCTCCCTCACTAGTGCTCCCTCGATGGTGCTCTCCCTTCCTTGTTGGTGCTCCCTCTCCCTCATCGATGCTCCCTCGATGATGCTCCCTCACTGGTGCTCCCCTTCCATTACCGATGCTCACCCCTCCCTCACTGGTGCTCCCCGTCCCTCACTGGTTTTTCCCATCCCTTGCCACCCCCTACCAACCTTGTTGCCCAGATATGGTCCCCAAGAGGGGGGGTGAATTGGGTATTTAAAAATTTAAGGCAATGTATGTGCTATCAAGTTCTAAGGTGAAGAGTGATAGTGCTCAAATAATTGTGCAACAGAAGCAATGAAATAAATTAACAATTAAAGAGCAAAAGAAGAGCAATGCAAACACACAAGAAGTATAGTGGTTCGGTGCACCTAGCACCTACATCCACTCCCCAAGCTCCACTTGGGAATTTCCACTATAATCTTCAGATTACAGCCGACTTGTTTTACCAGGCTCACAAGTCAAAACCTTACACACTTGTTTTGGCTTCGGGCTTATAAGCAACCCTAGTTGGTTTTATCAATTGGCTCACCAACAAACCTTACTCACTTGTTTTGGCTTCGGGCTTACAAGCAACCCTAGTTGGTTTTATCAATTGGCTCACCAACAAACCTCACACACTTGTTTTGGCTTCGGGCTTACAAGCAACCCTAGTTGGTTTTATCAATTGGCTCACCAACAAACCTCACACTAGTTTCAAATTCCCTTGAAACTAGCCTACCACAAATATAATTTGAATACAATGAATAAAAACAATACAAACTTCTTTTTGAGCAATAAGAAATTCGTTGAAGCTCTTGATGGAGACTCTTCAAGCTTTTTCCCTTGGAATCTTTGACCTCACTAAATGCCAAACTCTTGAAAGTTGGATTCCTCAAAGATGGAAAGCTTTTGGCTAAGGAATCTCTTGGATTTCTCACTCTTTTTGGCTTGGAATTGCTTGAAGGCTTTTTACTTTCACTCTAATCCTTTTCACATTGTCTCCATGTCTTTTTTGAAGTTTGGTGGAGGTTAAATACCTCATTCATGCTGAAACAACTCCACAAGACTGTTAGAATCAAAAATATGGCCGTTTATGGCCGTTAGAAATCAAATCAGAAGTTCAGAAAAACTAGCCGTTATACCATGAGTCGACCTCATGAGTCGACCTCTGGATCAAGTGTCGACCTCATGAGTCGACCTCCAGTTTATCTAAGGCAAAAATCCAGAAAACCATAGTTCTGCCCAGTTTGAATTCTTAGGCTATGAGTCGACCTTTGGTGTCGACCTCTGGACAGGTGTTGACCTCAGGTGTCGACCTCTGGACAGGTGTCGACCTCTGGTGTCGACCTCTGAAGCGTGCCACTGAAATTTTGCCGTGCCGGTTTTGCTGAACCATCTTCAAATCCTTTCATATTAATTCCAAAGTCCATATATTTGATTTTCCATTAATTTAAGGACTTTTTCAACTGAAATACAATCATTTCTTCATTCAACATGGTTGAGTACTAAGATCTAAGAAATACACTTAAAACACAATTAGTACTCATATATACTTAAACATTTTGTCAATCATCAAAATCAAGACTAGAGTCAACAATCTCCCCCTTTTTGATGATGACAAAACCTTTAAGTATATGAATAGGGTAAGCTTAAAAAGATTAACAATAAGATAAACATGTAAGCTCAAAACAATAAGCACCAAGCTCCCCCTCAAAATATGATCCAAAAAATCTTCAAAAATGTTTTTTTTAAAATATGCAAAAGAAAAATTTAAAATTTTCAAAATTTCTTCTTCTTACTAATTCTTTCCTTTAGATAAAAACATTTTACATTCTTCTCCCCCTTTTGCACTTTCTTTCATTTCTCAAAAGATTTTTCATGTTTATCCAATCTTCCCCTTTTCATACTTAACAATTTTCTCCCCCTTTTTGACATCATGAAAAATGGTGAAAGGCAATACAAAGTGGAAATGAAGTTGGAAAGAATAGCAAGTAGGTCATCAAAATCAATGCATGAAATCAAATATTTATGATATCAATTGAATATGATATAAATTGAACAAGATACCAAAGAATGTAAGCACATGCAAGAAATGATTTGATGTATATTATCCATTCGCCTTACTTGTTCATGGGATAAGGTCACAGCGGCACCCCTACACGTCATAAGAGAGCCCATTGAATGGGAAGAGAGGGTCTTTAAGCCCTACTTATCTCCTATGACCGGATGGCCATGGTGACTAACCCAATCCGAAGCGGTTACTAGGAATCCTAAAAAAAAATTTTGATGCCAATAGAATATGATACCATTTGAATGTAACTCCTCCAAAGAATTAGATTTGAAAACAAGAAGAGTACTTGAGCAATATAAGCAAAGCATGATATCAACAAGATATTCAAAGCATCAAATATGATAACAAATCTTTGGATGCTCCCCCTGAATGTTATTCCTCCTTTAAAAATATGCATTTATTTCAGGAATAAAACATGAAAGCTTATGCATCAAGATTTGAAATTTTTCAAGATATTCATGATTTTCAAAATACAAAACATTTATATCGCATAAAAACGTTTAGCATTATTTCAAATTCATTTTAAGATGATTTGATATCCATACAAATGCTAGAAGTAATATGATATCAAGTCTAGCTATTAGAGCAAGGGTTTGTCAATAAGCATACCTTCTTCTTAAAAGTAACCCTTAACTACTAGTTCTATACTTGATCCAAATCATTTCTAGATTATGCATAGATGCCAAAAATAAAAATATATAAATCATAGCATTTCACTTGAAATAATTTAGAAATTATATTAATCAAAATCAAGTGAAGATCTAATAATCACAAGTTTGACCATGAGAGCTTGAAATCCATCAACATCAAAATGGTCATGATCACAACAAATGATTATTAGTCTAAGCTTGATTCTAATCAATCAATTAAAATATTTTTCAAATCAATATGTATCTTTAAAAGTATTTTTCATGAAATACATTATCAAAATCAAGTGAAGGTCTTACAATCATAGATTTAATCATGATAGCATGAAATTCATCAGCACCAAAAAGTTCATGATCATAGCCAATGATGATAAGTCCAAACTTGATTCTAATTAACTATTTAAAATAATTTTTCAAAGTAATTGATGCAATAAAAATTAATCTACAATTTTAATTATGGAAGGAGATGTTTAGAATTTACCAATATACATAATCCTTCCTTTTACCATTTAGTCCAAAAAAATAGCTTGTCCACTTCTTTAAATTGTCTTGTACAACCTCTTTTCAAGAACTTCCTTTCTTCATGTTGGGTTGCAAGACATTCCTGCAAAACAAATTAAGTGGACACTTTTGGTACCCAAACTTTCTTGGGTCCTTTATGATTAGTAATTATGGTTCCTTTTGGAACCCAAACTTTTCTAGAAGGATAAGCATTGAAACCACATTTATTAGAAGAATTGAAAGAAGCAGGAATATTGAAGTTCTTCAAGAGTTTTTGCTTCTTTTCCTCAATCAAAATATTTTTCTCATTAAAAACTTTTTTACATAAATCTTTTGAAATAACATCTTCTTTTTCTAAAAATTCTTTTTCTTTAGTAAAATTATTCTTTTCATTTTTCAAAATATCAATCTTGGCATTTAAATCATCATTTTTATTTGCAAGATTGGTGTTGTCAAGAGAAAATGAATCTACATGCCTATTTAATTTCTTGTGCTCAATTTTTAGCAATCTGTATTCATGCACAAGATCATTAGATGCATCATGTGATTCTTTAAAGGTAAAATCATAATTATTTTTAGCACATACCTTTTTCTCATTTGCCATGAAACAAAGATGGGCAACTTCATCATCTGTACTTGAATCTTCGCTATCACTCCAAGTTGCCATCATTGCCTTGAATTTTCTTTTGGCCTTGAGAGCTATTATTTTCTTTTCTGTATCAGCTTCCACTATCCTTTGCCATAAGTTCAACTCATAGGTCATGAGTGAACCGATAAGCTCCTCCAAAGGTAAGGTTTCTACATCTTTAGCTTCTTGGATCGCCGTCACCTTTGGATCCCATGATTTTGGCAAGGATCTAAGAATTTTGTTCACCAAATCAGCATTAGTATAGATTTTGCCAAGACTTTTTAATTCATTAATAATAGTCATAAATCTTGAAAACATATCAGATATAGATTCATAATGCATCATTTCAAAAGTTTCAAAAGAATGTATAAGCAAATTAATTTTAGTGTTCTTCACTTGAAGAGTACCCTCATGAGTAACTTTAAGTGTGTCCCATATTTTCTTCGCTGATGTGCATGTAGAAACTCTATTAAATTCATTTAAGTCCAATGCACAATAAAGCAAGTTCATTGCTTTAGCATTGAGTTCAATTTGTTTAATGTCATATTCATTCCAATCCTCTTCAAGCTTTGGAATGGAAATGCCATTAACCAAAATGGAAGGAATATGAGGACCACTAATAATGGTTTTCCAAAGATGATAACTAATAGATTGAATATGGATGCGCATGCGAGTTTTCCAAAATAAGTAATTTATGCCATTGAAAAATGGTGGTCTAACACTAATACCTACAAGGGTTACCATAATCTTTAGCTCAAAATCGTTAGATTTTCAATCAGAGCACCGAGCTCTGATACCACTTGTTGCCCAGATATGGTGCCCAAGAGGGGGGGTGAATTGGGTATTTAAAAAATTTAAGGCAATGTATGTGCTATCAAGTTCTAAGGTGAAGAGTGATAGTGCTCAAATAATTGTGCAACAGAAGCAATGAAATAAATTAACAATTAAAGAGCAAAAGAAGAGCAATGCAAACACACAAGAAGTATAGTGGTTCGGTGCACCTAGCACCTACATCCACTCCCCAAGCTCCACTTGGGAATTTCCACTATAATCTTCAGATTACAGCCGACTTGTTTTACCAGGCTCACAAGTCAAAACCTTACACACTTGTTTTGGCTTCGGGCTTACAAGCAACCCTAGTTGGTTTTATCAATTGGCTCACCAACAAACCTTACACACTTGTTTTGGCTTCGGGCTTACAAGCAACCCTAGTTGGTTTTATCAATTGGCTCACCAACAAACCTCACACACTTGTTTTGGCTTCGGGCTTACAAGCAACCCTAGTTGGTTTTATCAATTGGCTCACCAACAAACCTCACACTAGTTTCAAATTCCCTTGAAACTAGCCTACCACAAATATAATTTGAATACAATGAATAAAAACAATACAAACTCCTTTTTGAGCAATAAGAAGTTCGTTGAAGCTCTTGATGGAGACTCTTCAAGCTTTTTCCCTTGGAATCTTTGACCTCACTAAATGCCAAACTCTTGAAAGTTGGATTCCTCAAAGATGGAAAGCTTTTGGCTAAGGAATCTCTTGGATTTCTCACTCTTTTTGGCTTGGAATTGCTTGAAGGCTTTTTACTTTCACTCTAATCCTTTTCACATTGTCTCCATGTCTTTTTTGAAGTTTGGTGGAGGTTAAATACCTCATTCATGCTGAAACAACTCCACAAGATCGTTAGAATCAAAAATATGGCCGTTTATGGCCGTTAGAAATCAAATCAGAAGTTCAGAAAAACTAGCCGTTATACCATGAGTCGACCTCATGAGTCGACCTCTGGATCAAGTGTCGACCTCATGAGTCGACCTCCAGTTTATCTAAGGCAAAAATCCAGAAAACCATAGTTCTGCCCAGTTTGAATTTTCAGGCTATGAGTCGACCTTTGGTGTCGACCTCTGGACAGGTGTTGACCTCAGGTGTCGACCTCTGGACAGGTGTCGACCTCTGGTGTCGACCTCTGGTGTCGACCTCTGAAGCGTGCCACTGAAATTTTGCCGTGCCGGTTTTGCTGAACCATCTTCAAATCCTTTCATATTAATTCCAAAGTCCATATATTTGATTTTCCATTAATTTAAGGACTTTTTCAACTGAAATACAATCATTTCTTCATTCAACATGGTTGAGTACTAAGATCTAAGAAATACACTTAAAACACAATTAGTACTCATATATACTTAAACATTTTGTCAATCATCAAAATCAAGACTAGAGTCAACAAACCTCCACACTCCCCCACCCGCACCCTCTAGTTCCCCCACTCCCCCGCTGGCTCCCCCTCTCCTGTCGGCTCTCCCTTTCCACCGGCTCCTCCTCCCTACTGTTCTCGTAGCCATTCCTTCTTCCATGGTCATTCACCCTCCCCCTGCTCAAATTTGTTCTCCTCGTGGCCATTCTTCCTCCCCGTAGCCCTGCACCAGTGTTCTCGTAGCTATTCTTCCACCCAGTAGCCCTGTGCCACTGTTCCGATGATTGTTTGCCCTCCCTATAGTCCTGTGCCACTGTTCTTGTGGCCCTTCGCTATCCTCTCCATGGCCTGATGTTCCTTGCGACCCTTCATTACTGTTCCCATGGCTATTCACCCTCCATGTAGCGCTTCACCACCCTCTCTGCCACCCAACAATTTTCATGGCCCCATTGCCACCATCCATTCCTGCTTCTCAGCACCTCAATTTGTGTGCATTGAATCCATTGGGGTCCACTCGTGTGCATTGGATCTACCTAGATATGCTAGTTGGACATGCCATCCATGATGCCCACTGTTATTTGTTTTGGTAAATATTGTTTTGATGAGTATTGGCAGTGGTGGTGACAGCAGTAACAAAATTATTGCTAAAAAATATTTATTTATTTAAATATTTAATTAAATATGATCAGTTAACTAATTAATGATATTGATTAGTTATAATTAGAGATTATTTGTTAATTAGTTATATACTTTATTAATTAGATGTTTATTTAATTAATTAGTTATTTAATTAATTAGTTGTTTAATTAATTAATTAATTAATTAGATATTTATTTGATTGATAACTTAGTTGTCTATTAATTAGTTATTTATATAATTGATTAGCTATTTATTTAATTAATTAGTTATTTATTTATATATATATATATTATTATTTATTAATTAGTTATTTATTAATTATTTGTTTATTTATTTAATTAGTAGTTTAGATAATTGATTAGCTATTAATTTAATTAATTAGTTATTTCTTAATTAGTTAATTAATTAGGTGTGCATGGACGCATATACTGCATTCATGAAACTCGAGTCTCGACATACAGAGCACAAGCTGAGGCCCTAAGTTCCTTTAGTGCTAAGGCATGATTATAGATGCTGATCTTGCAATGAAAGGTATCAGGAATGGCTGGTGCGACAGCTATGTCACTGCTACTATCACAGGTTGAATTATGGATTTTAAATACCTCATCACTTTGCTTCTCCTTGAGTAGGACAAGGACACAAATAGATGAAAAAGACCTAGTGGCATCATTGTGATAATAGGTGGCACCACTCCGATGTCTTAAAGCATCCTAGAAGCCTTTTGGAGTTGTATGAGGGGTCCTGCCATTGCTGGCGAGGTATAGACTTTTGGAGTTATTTTCCTGATCTCTCAAAAAAATTGTTTAATCATTGTTGCCGCCAAGATCATCGTGGCCTGTAGCTGAGGTCGAGTCGGCATGCACTCCTATCGCTCGGGATCCTGCTCGGACCCAGGTCCTGCAAAACAGAGTTGTGACTCGGGCCGGAGATTCTGGTAGGGGCACTCCAACGGTCAAGTCAATAATGATCCAGGGAAACAGATCCTCCTGGTCGAGCCCCGAGGGTGGACTCCATGCTAGGAGGAGAATATGTGATGTGATAGAGTGCGAATCGGCTGAGCACATATTATGGGAGTGACAGCAGAGGAGAGCTCGAGCTGGGTGGCTGTGTCCATCTAGATCCTTCCTGGAAGTTTTGCGGTAGCCTCGAGTGTTGTCTTCCTATGCGCTGCCCCCTTCTTGCTCCTTGGACCTCACTCGATAAACTCCTAGCTTGAGTGAAAAACTTACCTTGTTTGAATCTGAGAGATCCCTTTTAGCTAGGGGTGTTGCGCGCCACTTACCTCGGGATCTTTCCCTTGCTTACGGGTGCGTGTGGTGATGTTTCATGCTGCCTTTCCATTCTGGTGGTATGGAAGCTACCATTTCCTCTGACATTCTTTCTGGTCGCTCCCTTTTGGATAACTTAGCAGGGCCTCGATCGATAGGCCGCCGCTTCCTGGATCTGGACCTACTGGTTGACTTCCGATTTTGGAGGGTGCAGCCGATTGGTGGAGAATGCAGGGCCTCGATCGAAGAATTCCTTCCATTTTAGTGTAAGTGGCAGCTGGGATCATCATCGTGGTCTGGTAGGTATCTTTTTGCAATCCTCGGGCGCCAGGCCGTCATCCAGGGAGAGCGGCAACTTCCTTCGGTTGCAGATCTCTTCGTCCGAGATGGAGTCGATCTAGAGAGGCGGAGCTCGACTTCGGCCTCGGTATCTCAACCCGGAGGGAGTGAGGCCAAGTGAAGGAGAGGCAGAGCTGGACTTCGGCCTCGGCGTCTCGACCTGGGGGGAGCGCGACCGGGCGAAGGAGAGGAGGAGCTCGACTTCAGTCTCGGCGTCTCGACCCGAAGGGAGCACGGTCAGGCGAATGAGTCTGGGTGGAGACATCCCATGTGGCAGCTTTGTCCAACATGGCGCCTGACAGGGGTCCCACATCAGTGATCACTCCACATCACTTGCCCCTCACTCCCGAGGCCCATTGGTGCGCGGTGCTCGGGGGAAAGGGAGTAATTGCAATGCTGACATGGAAAGGCAAAAATCTGGTGCAATAATGATCATGATCGCCGGCGCTTCATGAGACGGTTCTCCAAGCCAGTGCAGAAGAGCCACGTGGACACGTCCAAGGAGCAGTTATTACTGGCATGGAATTCGAAGTGGTTACGATCAAAGCGAGGCATCCTACTTGCCGATGGTCGACACGTGGTGCAAATCCATCGGTGGAGATACTATGACGGTACGGTTAGGCATTCGGTCACTTCGAAATGAAAGGCAGATTTTTTCAAAACATCTCTTTCAAATCTCGCGTGCCCGCCATCGTACCAAAGTTTTCTCTTCTCCCCCGGCCATCTTAGACTCCCCCAGTTGACCAGGTTCATCTCTGTCTTCCCTCGTCTCCCAGCAGGGTAGGATTTCCCTTTAAGCTTAGGCTCTTCTCGGACGTAGTCCTTCTTCTTCTTCTCTTCCAGCCTTCTTCTTCTTCATCCTCTCGGATATCTCGTTTCGGACCCAACTTCTGTCCCTCAACCAACCAGGGTGAGGCGGGGCCTTCTAGGCTAAGGCCACCTTCTTCCTCCGATGAGGAGGAGGAAGAGACGTGCTTCGAGTTTAGCAAAAGGCACCCCCCGCCGGAATAGCCATTAGAGAGCCCAGAGCTAGCCCCCCTCCTCCTCCACCCAAACCCGCCCTTGAACCTGCTCAGTCGACAAGTCCTAGCCGGGATGTTTCGACAATCTCTGTTGAGAAACTGGCGACCATCCGGGATGTCTATGGCATCCCTTACTTCGTCCGGCTATCGGTTCCTCGATCGAGGGAACGAGTCTCCTCCAGTGGCCCGGGCCGTATCGCCCTCTACGATGAGACCCTCGCGGGGGGACTTCAGTTTCCCTTCCATCCTTTTTTCCTTTCCATGCTGAGCAACTTTTATCTCGTCCCTGCCCAGCTCGTCCCGAATGCTGTGAAGGCCATTTTTTGCTTCATGGTACTCTATCACTTTCACGGGATTATAACCAATTTTTCCTTGTTCAGGGCCTTTTTTATCCTGAAGCGCCACCCTTTCAAGGAGGGGTGGTGGTCCATCTATTCTTGCCTGAGGGGCATTAAGTTTGAACTCCCCTCTTCCATCAAAGGATGGAAGAGCAAATATTTTTTTGCAACGGTTGAGGGGGTCGACTGGGTTTGGAACGACCTAGATCGATCCCCTAACCGAGACTCCATGGTCAAAGTAGCTGACCGAGAGGTATTCGAGCAGCTTCGCACCGTCCAGATTCCTTCACTCGAGGTTCTGCTGTCATAGCAGAACCTCTTCGAGGTCGAGTTCAACCCAACAAGAGAGTTGGGTGAGTTCGACTCGAACTTTTCTCCTTGTGCCTTTTTTTGTCTTTTTGAGCTTGGAGTTGATATTCTTTCATCTATGTGCATGTATGAAGTTCTCACTAGATGACCTGCTCTCGATCACCAAGAAAAGGGGTCCTCCAGCGGCGGTCGACGAGTCCCCCTCGAAGAGGGCTCGCAACGAAAGTGGCGCGATGACCGCTCTCGCTGCATCGACTGAGTCGAGCAGAAGGGAAGCCGAGACCGTCCCTGAGCAAGGAAGGAGGGCAGTCAAGGTGAGCCTGAGCTGGGCTAGAGGGCTGCTGAGCCCGCGCCAGAGCGACCGAGGTGACGAGAGCCGGTCCTGGCCCCAGAGACTGAGGTGGTCATCCGGGCCAGGGCCACTGCTACAGCCGTCGCCATGATGTCTCCTCCTCCGAAGATCGTCATCGTTGATGAGGGGGAAGTGTAAGGAGGAATAGAGCTAGCATCGAAGGCGCTGTCCGAGTTGGCACCCATGCCCTCGAAGCCTCTTCTGCCGGTGGAGCGAGCGACTCCACGTCCGGGGCAAGCAGGAGGGAGAGGGACTACCACCGAGTCCCCTTCAAGCTGGTGCCAAATGTCTCCCTGGTCCAGGACCAGGGCCTAGCAGAGCGCATGATGGATTTTGCAATCCAGTCATGTGATCGACGGGAGAAGGTCGGGAAACTGCTGGGGGATGCAATCGGCAGCACATTCCCCCATCTCTTTTCGGTAAGCAACATCATCTGCTTCACCTCTTCCTTTTCGCTTATGCATTTGTCGTAACATCCTCTTCAGAGCAGCTCGGCACCGAGCTCCTTCTAATCAAAGACTGTTGTAAGAACTGGTTGAAAAAGGACAAGCAGTGAGCAGTGGAGCTCGAGTCTTTGAAGATCGAGCTAAGACAGAAGAATGATGACTCCTGGGAGCTTAGCATGAAGAACAAGGAGCTTCAAGGGAAGCTCATAAGTGCCAAAAGGCATTTGAAGGAGCTCTAGGAGAGTCTTGACCGGGAACGGAACCGGTCAAAGAGCGTGGCAGAGGAACTCAAGGCAACCGAGTTGAGGATGACCGAGTTCAATGCCGAAGTGATGTGGTACGAGGGGGTTAGGGATAGGGATGCTAGATGCCAAAAAGGATGCTTAAGATGCGAAGGAATTCTTTTTTAGGGTTGTTGATTTTTTTTTTAGATATTTTTTTTTTCTTTTCTTTGTTTTTTTAGGGTTTCGATTCTCGATCACAAGCAAAGATAAGAAATACGAAGAACAGTAATGGAAAATTATGCTAGCAGTTCAAAGCCCTAAAAGTAAGAACAAGAACAGGACCCCGGGATTAAGAAACCCCGGTAGGACTAGCTCGACCTACAATATCTACTTATGAGATAAAGAGAAGGCAAACCTCAAACTTCTGAAGCACCCGGTGCAGAGATCGCTCAACTCGGCGGATGCGGCCTGGATGCCCAAGCAGTCGAACCCGTGGGAGCGCTGGCTTTGGGTCAGGAGGTCGCGATGGCAAAGATGACTGTCTCCAATGCTCGAGATGCCAGGGAGGACCTGTAGGCAAACAAAAGAAAGGTCAGTGGAATGTGGAGATGTACGGAAAGGAATTGAACTGGAGTTGGGAAGGGGCTTCGAGCCCGGTGTCTGGCTGGATTCCGAAGTCGAAGTTGGAGATAACTTGGGGCCTCACACCCCACGACATCCCGGAGGACGAAGGAATGTGGCCTCACACCATGCGACGTCCTGGAGGACGAAGGATTCGCGACGCCCTGGGGCAACGGACAGGTGGCCTCACACCACTCGACATCCCTGGGGACGAAGGCAATTCCACTCGAACCTAGCCTAAGAGATAATGATTGGAGGGTGGAAGAAACTCAAACTCAATCACTCAATTTTTTATTCATCCATTCATTAGTTCTACAAAGGGAGGGATTGGGTCCTTTAAATAGGCACCCAAGGCCCTTTTGAAATTCAAAATACAAATCTCATGGTGGCGCCAAAAAATTTTCCACATCCCTATTTCTTTGGCCGACCAAATATTTGGAGTTGGGCGTGGCATGAGCAAAGGCTTGGAGAGGGGGATTGGTCCTTGACTTCCTTCCTTAGCATGCTTAATTTGGGAAGAGGAGTGGGGCATGGCTTGCTTGGAGGGATGTGTTCCCTTGGGCTCTTCACGCCATCTTCTAGGATTGATTCTAGGTCGACCAAGGGTGAACTCCATGGGGCGTTGCATGGTTGAGGGCTTGAAGAAGGGAGTGTATCTTGTGACCTTCCTTCCTTGTAAGAGCATTTTGGGAAGAAAACTTGGGAGGAGAATTGCTTTGGGGCTTGGTTCCTTCAAAGATCTTCAACGCCCTCTTTAGATGGAACAAGGCGTGATATGGGGGAGGGAAGAGGGGGATGTTGTCCAAGGCATGTGGAAAGCAAGAGGAGGCCACTTTGTTTCCCTTCTTGGATGCCCAAGTGGCAGCTGATGTGGCGCCACGTAGGTAGCTGAGGTGGCACCTGAGTTGGCATTATCCCAAGTAGAAGGGGTGGGTTGGCCCACCAGAACTTGAGTTGGTGAAGAAAACCAGAGTGACTTCAATTGGGCTTGGGCCCAGTCCAAACTCAGACTCGAACAAATACAGGACTCAAGACCTAACTTGACCCAAATTGGCCAAGGTACAGGACTAAACAACTTTGACAAGAAATAACAATGTTTTTTTGGGCTCAAGGCCTTATTACATGACTCATAGAGAGGGGAACCATAATCTAAGATCCACAGAGGGTTGAGGAGCCTCTGTCGGATCCTGGTGCCCACACCAATTCTCCCGGGTGGGAGGAACTCGACCCTGTCGAGTAAGGGTTAGTTTGGCTTTGGTACCTCTCTAGGATGTCGGGGTCGATGCGCTGCAAGTCCTCCCGTGTGATCCACGAGTCATCGGATTCGGGTCAGCCTTGCCATCGGACCAGGTAACGCGGTAGCCTTTGCCCTGGGTAGTGATGGCTTGGTCATCCAGGACATGCTCGATCCGCTCTCCTCGCTCAGGTATATTTGGAGGTGGACACTCAGGTTCAGGTTCACTCTCAAAAGGGAGGTCAAGCCCAAACGGCTCATTAGGTATGTTTGCGGGTTCTCTATACTCGACTAAGTCAGAGATATTGAATGTCGAGCTAATTCTATAATCCGGAGGTAGTTCAAGCACATAGGCGTTAGGGCCTATTCTCCTAATTACTTTAAAGGGACCCGCCCCACGAGCATGAATCTTTTTAACGGTTCCCAGTGGAAACCGTTCAGGCCTGAGCCTAATCATTACAAAATCCTCTATGTCAAACTCTTTGGTTTGCTTTCGGGAATCAACCAAATTATTAAAAAATTCATTTAATGCATAATCCTAACATGATGCAAAATGCAGACTCAACTATGCATCCCTACTGAAAAAAAAATAATTTTATTGGATGCTCTAAGGCCTAGACCTAACAGATTATGGACTCTCTAGGTTTGACCCTAGTCTGGTATGTACAAGAAAAATTATCAAGGATCCCTAACAAATGCCATAAAGTGTACCAAAAGTAAATAGCAAAAGGGATGGGTTCTAATGAGTCATGCAGCCTGGTGATTTCAACGAAATGCAACCCCATGGCTCTAAAAATGCGAGACGGCTCTGGGAAGGGGAGAAAATAGGAGTCGGAGTCTTGGGGTAATCTCTGGGCGTCATGAAATAGACCTTGGTTGTTCAGGATAATCTTAAGATTTGGACATTGTTCTATAGGTGCAAGTTCCAAGGCTAGATGGGTGTTCCTAAATGATGGAAGGTCATTAGGAAGGTCTTTGGGAATGTTATCTTGAGAGTCCTCAAAACTGATGTCTACCTCCTGGGGGGGTTCTATAGGGACTTATTCCTGGACCTCCTCTAAGGGCAATACTTGTGAACCCTTACCATTCTCTACAATGTTCGATCCTGGCTCAATTACTCCTTCACAATCTCTAATGGGTTCAGGATCTTTTTCTTTTGGTTCCTCGATGAATTCTACCTGGGGCCCATCTACACCATATTTTACTAAACTGGATTCACAGATGTCTTCATTCAATTCTTTAATGGGCTCGGGAGTTTCTTTCCCTAGATTTTCAATGGGTTCAACCTTAAAGTCTTCAAGGTGTTCAACAATGGGTTCAGGTTCAGTTTCAGTCGGTTCATCTATAAGTAGGGCAGGGGCGGTGCACTGACTAGCAAAATGCTCAGGTTTATGGCACCTATAGCTGTTACCTTGGGGATCGGGTCTCCTCTGGACTTCAATAGCCTCACCCTTGTCCTCTCTACTGTATTGGGGTTGATTCAAACTGGGAAGACTAGGACTAGGTCAGGCTAGGCTTGGTCGACTGGGGTTAGATCGCTTCGGGCTTGGTCGACTTGGGTAAGCCTGGCTGTAACCTTGGGTGGATCCGGGGATACGGCTTTGGTTCCTAAAGGGCTCAGGTCTTCTGTAGACGAGGGCTCTCTGGAAATGATCACGGAGCCTAGCAGCTTCCTCTATGGGTCCTAGTCTGGCCTCTATTTGATCACATCTATTAGTCAACTGGTTGCTTAATTGAGTCATGTATTGAGTTAGGGCTCCAATGTCAGCTCGCAGTTGGTCCATGGTGTCGGTAGAGGGTGGAGAAGGTGGGTGAAAAGAGGTTCCTGATCTAGTGCACATGTAACAAAACGATGCTACAGTTTGCTAGACCTAGGAGATAGGAGATCTCTCCAAATATAAAGTCAAGAAGATGAACCTGGAAGTAGTAACTTGGCACCTGGCCAGGTAAGTGTAAGGTGAGTGGAGGTTCCTCTTTGCTTGCCTAGACACCAATTATAAATTGGCCAGGTAAGCGAACCAACCCACTTCTCTTCGGGCTCTAGTCCCTAAACCACTTGCCTAGACACCAGCTACTCAAGCACACACCAACAAGCAATCTAGCTTGGCTCGGCACTTGGGTCGACCCGACTCGTGAGTGTCCCTAGCTCACTAGAGCAGATTAAATGTCTAATCGATTTTAGTTAATGGCTAGGGTTTGATATGTCGGGTGGTGGTTTTTGGGCTAGGGACAGGTAATGAAATCCTGACCCTATGTTAATTTGACGCCCTTAAGATAAGTTATGTGAAATGAAGCACAATAATGACTAATGAAATGACTTTTTTTTTTTTTTTTTGTGTCTTTTAGATGTGTGAATGCTAAACAAAATGCAGGAATTAAAATATGCCCCTAAATGCAAGAAATAAACTAGATGGATGAATGAAGTAAGAAATGAGATGCTTGCTGAAATTTTAGACCTGAGATTTTCTTAGGTAGTATTTTGGCTTGTAAAAATTCTACAAACTGAAATAAAATCTGAACAAATAGACAAAAATACTTTGAAATGAATACGATCTAACAAAATAGAAATCACAAAATTTGGATGTCTTTACAGGGAGAAACAATCCAATGATCAGACCATATACAGGCTGACCAGAATGCAGAAAATGAAGGAAAATAAAATAAAGATGCACTAGTCCTAGCCTTGCTCTGATACCAGAAATGATGTGGTACGAGGGGGTTAGGGCTAGGGATGCTGGATGCCAATAAGGATGCTTAAGATACGAAGGAATTCTTTTTTAGGGTTGTTGATTTTTTTTTTTTAGATATTTTTTTTCTTTTCTTTATTTTTTAGGGTTTCGATTCCCGATCACAAGCAAAGATAAGAAATACGAAGAACAGTAATGGAAGCTTATGCTAGCAGTTCAAAGCCCTAAAAATAAGAACGAGAATAGGACCCCGGATTAAGAAACCTCGGTAGGACTAGCTCGACCTACAATATCTACTTATGAGATAAAGAGAAGGCAAACCTCAAACTTCTGAAGCGCCCGGTGCAGAGATCGCTTAACTCGACGGATGCGGCCTGGATGCCCGAGCAGTCGAACCCGTGGGAGCGCTGGCTTTGGGTTTGGAGGTCGCGATGGCAAATCTGACTATCTCTAATGCTCGAGATGCCAGGGAGGACCTGTAGGCAAACAAAAGAAAGGTCGGTGGAATGTGGAGATGTACGGAAAGGAATTGAACTGGAGTTGGGAAGGGGCTTCGAGCCCGGTGTCTGGCTGGATTCCGAAGTCGAAGTTGGAGAAAACTTGGGGCCTCGCACCCCGCGATGTCCCGGAGGACGAAGGAATGTGGCCTCACACCACGCGACGTCTTGGAGGACGAAGGATTTGCGATGCCCTGGGGCGACGGACAAGTGGCCTCACACCACTCGACGTCCCTGGGGACAAAGGCAATTCCACTCGAACCTAGCCTAAGAGACAATGGTTGGAGGGTGGAAGAAACTCAAACTCAATCACTCAATTTTTCATTCATCCATTCATTATTTCTACAAAGGGAGGGATTGGGTCCTTTAAATAGGCACCCAAGGCCCTTTTGAAATTCAAAATACAAATCTCATGGTGGCGCCAAAAAATTTTCCACATCCCTATTTCTTTGGCCGACCAAATATTTGGAGTTGGGCGTGGCATGAGCAAAGGCTTGGAGAGGGGGATTGGTCCTTGACTTCCTTCCTTAGCATGCTTAATTTGGGAAGAGGAGTGGGGCATGGCTTGCTTGGAGGGATGTGTTCCCTTGGGCTCTTCACGCCATCTTCTAGGATTGATTCTAGGTCGACCAAGGGTGAACTCCACGGGGCGTTGCATGGTTGAGGGCTTGAAGAGGGGAGTGTATCTTGTGACCTTCCTTCCTTGCAAGAGCATTTTGGGAAGAAAACTTGGGAGGAGGCTTGCTTTGGGGCTTGGTTCCTTCAAAGATCTTCAACGCCCTCTTTAGATGGAACAAGGCGTGATGTGGGGGAGGGAAGAGGGGGATGTTGTCCAAGGCATGTGGAAAGCAAGAGGAGGCCACTTTGTTTCCCTTCTTGGATGCCCAAGTGGCAGCTGATGTGGTGCCACATAGGTAGCTGAGGTGGCACCTGAGTTGGCATTATCCCAAGTAGAAGGGGTGGGTTGGCCCACCAGAACTTGAGTTGGTGAAGAAAACCAGAGTGATTCAATTGGGCTTGGGCCCGGTCCAAACTCAGACTCGAACAAATACAGGACTCAAGACCTACCTTGACCCAAATTGGCCAAGGTACAGGACTAAACAACTTTGACAAGAAATAACAATGTTTTTTTGGGCTCAAGGCCTTATTACATGACTCATAGAGAGGGGAACCCTAATCTGAGATCCACAGAGGGTTGAGGAGCCTCTGTCAGATCCTGGTGCCCACACCACGAAGCTCTCCGGTAGAAGGGGTGTGCCCAATCTCTCCAGGCCGAGTTGGAGGTGGCAAGGGAGAGATTGATTGCCACCGAGAAGAGGGTCATCGCCGCCGAGAAAGAGACAGCTACGACGGTCGAGGCAGCGGAGGTGGCAAAGAAAGAGGCCGTCGAGGTGGTCAGACAAGCTGAGGCCGCCAAGAAGGGAGCCGCGGGGGCCATGGCGAGGTACAGGGCTTTGGAGGAGTTCGCCGTAGAGTTCCACGCGATGGCATCGAACTCCTTCAAAGGCTTTATGTATCTCCACTCCAGGGTGGAGGGCTTTATCTCGGATAAGGGCCGAAGGTTCCTCAGATACCTCGGGGCTTCGGACGGGGAGCCGGCCCCAAGCTTGGATGCTGCTGAGAAGCCGACTGCAACCTCTGAACCTACTCCGGTAGTGGTGGTCACTGAAACCGAAGCCGAAGCCGCGCAGCCCGAGGCCCCTGAGAGTGACGTCCCGATGGCACATCGTCCCAAAAAGGGGCCGGCCCAGTAAGGTAGGGGCCTTTGTGGCTGTTTTTCTTTTCTTCATTTTCTTGCCTTTGGTCTGGGCTACCCGGCATGTCGGGGCCCAGGAACACTTGTATTAAATTGTTGGTTATCAATGAAGGAACATTTTCAGTTATCTCTTGCTTGAATCTCCTTCTCTTCTTTTTTTTTTTGAGTCTCGAACATACGATGAAGTTAGAGAGAAGTTCTTCAACTTGCCAAGTTGGTTCCACTTTGTGTGCGAAGTGGATGAATGTTTCTGAATGCTTTGTTTGATAAGATCCTTTCGGTCTCACCGGGATCAACTCCAGGTGTGCATGACAAGGCCGAGCTCGGAGTTTGCATTCGTTGGAAATGTCAGGTGATTGCGAGGCTCCGGTCTTCAGAAGTTTCCGAGCCTGAGGTGCCGGGTTGACCAGTCTTTGGTGCCGGAGAACTAGACTCCGGGCTTGAGTACCGGAGAACTGGGCTCCGGGCTTTGGTGCCGGAGAGCGTGGGCTCCGAGCTTTGGTACCAGAAAGCTGGGCTCCGTGCTTTGGTGCCAGAGAGCATGGGATCCGGGCTTTGGTGCCGGAGAGCGTGGGATCCGGGCTTTGGTGCCAGAGAGCTGGGCTCCGGGCTTTGGTGCCGGAGAGTTGGACTCCGTTCTTTGATGCTGGAGAGCTGGACTCCGGGCTTTGGTGCCGGAGAGCTGGACTCCGGGCTTAAGCATGCCAGACCTTAGGCTAGGCAATGATATCCCTGCAAGGCAAAAGAAGATTGCACAAAAGAGGGTCTTTATTATTATTAGGAAGAGGCCTTACATTACTGATAGTATTTTCTCAGGTTGCAGGCATTCCACGTCCGCGGGAATCTGGCACCGTCCAGACTCGCGAGATAGTAAGCTCCATGTGGGAAAGCTTCGACCACCTTGTAGGGACCTTCCCAGTTCGGCGAGAGCTTGTCACACTCTCGGGGTTGAGACACTTCGGCTCGGTGCAACACCAGGTCACCGGGTGGAAGACCTTCAGCTTTACCCGTGCATTGTAGTACCGGGCCACACGCTGCCGGTAAGCCACCATCCAGAGTCGAGCCTTATCCCTAGTTTCCTTAAGGAGGTCTAGGTTGAGAAGAAGACGCGCTGAATTCTCTGCTTCACTGTACTGTTGTGTCCGCAGTGTGGGCACGCCGAGTTCGACTGGAAAAATGGCTTCTGAGCCGAAAGTGAGGTTGAAAGGCATTTCGTCCGTTGCCATCCTAGGCATTGTGTGGTAGGCCTAGAGAATGATAGGGAGTTCTTCTGCCCACCTGTCCTTGGAGAATGGTCCGGTTGGTCACCTCAGCTTCTTCATTGGTCTGGGGATGAGCTACCGAAGTGAAACAATGCTGAATGCCGAGCTCGGTACAAAATTCTTCGAACTCCCGGTTGTCGAATTTTCGTCCGTCATCAGTGATGATGCTGTGAGGAAGCCTAAAGCGGTCGATGATCGACTTCCAAAAGAATTAACGGACCTTGGCTTTTGTGATCCGTGATAGTGGCTCGGCTTCTACCCACTTGGTGAAGTAGTCGATGGCTACTACTAAAAACTTCCGTTGCCCGAATGCAGGGGAAAATGGACCTAAAATGTCCATTCCCCACTGGGCGAACGGCCATGGGGCGGAGAGCTGGGAGAGCGGTGCCGCTGGCTGATGCTGTATGTGGGCGTGGTGTTGGCACCAATCACACCTCTTCATGAAATCAGCAGTGTCCTCCCTTATGGTCTCCCAGTAGTATCACTGTCGGAGGGCCTTGTATGCAAGAGTCCTCCCCTCAACATGGTTTTGCAAAGGCCTTCGTGTATCTCCTGGAGCACGAAAGTTGCCTCTGAAGGTCTCAAGCATTTCAGGAGCGGATAGGAGTAGGATCGGTGGTAGAGCTGTCCTTCCATGAGGATGAACCGAGAGGCCTTTTTCTTGATAAGGTTGGCCTCCACGCGGTCTTCCGGCAGGGTGCCATCGATAATGTATCTGATGTACCTATTCATCCAGCTCGGCTTCGAGGTGACTTGCTGCACCTCCGTTGAAGCTTCGTTGCTTGGATTTTCGAGGTACTCAATTTGGGCGTGCCCTAGTGATGAGTCCGGCAAGGTTGCAAGTCTTGATAGTGCATCGACGTGAGCATTCTCATCTCGGGGGACGTGAGAGATGCTGAAGCATCGAAAACCTGTCGTGATTGAGCGGACTCGCTCTAAGTACTTCATCATCTGGGGATTTCTAGCTTCATACTCTTCGAAGACTTGTCCAGCCACTAGTTAGGAGTCGGTGAAAACCTTCAAGCTTCATACACCCAGCTCGCGCAAGACCTTGAGGCCTACGAGGAGTGCCTCGTACTCCGCCTGGTTATTTGTTGCGATGAACTTGAAGTGGAGTGTGCATTCAACACAACTCCATCGCTATTAGCGAGGATGAGATCTGCTCCGCTTCTGCCTGCATTGGACACGCCGTTGACATGGAGGATCCAGGACTCCTCCTCGGCACCTAGCTCCACTTGGTGCTCCAGCATTGTCTGCTCTGGCTCTTCAACAAGTCCCACGCACTCGACCAGGAAGTCGGCCAGCACCCAGGCCTTCTAGGATGATCTCGGTCTGTACGTGATGTCGAACTCGCTGAGCTTCAGTGCCCATTTGGCAAAATGTCTGGATGTGTCTAGATGACTGGGCACAGCCCTCAAGGGCTGGTCCATCAGGACCACGATCGGGTGCGCTTGGAAGTACGGCCTGAGATGCTGAGCAGACATGATAAGAGCAAAAATGAGTTTTTCGGATTGGGTGTACCTGAACTCAGCATCCCAGAGGATCTTGCTGGTGTAGTACACCAACTTTTGGGACCCGTCCTGATCCGTGCGGACAAGGACCGAACTGACAGCTCCAGGGGTGATCGCCAGGTACAGCAAGAGCTCCTCTCCCATCTCTAGTCTGGAGAGCAGTGGCAGTGACACCAGGAAATCTTTAAGCTCCTCGAAGGCCGCCTTGCAATCCTCTGTTTAGGTGAAGTTGTTCATCTTGTGCAGCACCTTAAAGAAAGGAAGAAAGCAGTCCGCTCACCTCGAGATGAATCGGCTTAATGCAGCAATCCGACCCATCAGGCATTGCACCTATTTCTTTAAGGTTGGATGCTTGATGGGGGACCCGAAACCTATCCGGGTTTCACCTTTTATTTATTTATTTTTTAAAAAAAAAATTAGAATTTTTGTATTTTAGTTATTCCCGCTATTCCACCTATTCCCTTTATTCCCATGTTATCCCGGTGTTATTCCAACTTTATTCCAGGCTATTCCTATCTCCTTCAACCTCTAGGAAAAAATCACAGAGGTCATTTTTTTTTCAATTTTTGCCCCACCGGTTCGCGATCTGCCGTGCTCGACCCCCGCCACTGCCGCCGCCCGCCGGCGCTCCGCCGACCAGCCGCCCCGCCGGCATCCCTGGGCCTCACACCCATGGGAAGTCCAGCAGACCGTGGAAGACCAACTGTCGCCCATGGCCGCCACCGTTGTTTCGCCGCCTGGCCGCTGTGCCACCCCGCCACTGCCGCCCGCCCGCCGGCGCTCCGCCGATCCGCCGCCTTGCCGCCCCGCCGGCAGCCCTGGGGCCTCACGCCCGTGGGAAGTCCAGCGGCCCGTGGAAGACCAACGGTCGCCCACGGCCGCCGTTTCGCCGCCTGGCCGTCGTGCCACCCCGCCACTGCCGCCCGCCCGCCGGCGCACCATCGATCCGCCGCCCTGCCGCCCCGCCGGTAGCCCTAGGGCCTCACGCCCGTGGGAAGACCAGCGGCCCGTGGAAGACCAACGGTCGCCCACGACCGCCGCGCCGTCCGCCCGCCGACGCGCCACCATGCCGCCCCGCCGCCGCCCGCTGGGCCGGGTGCCGAAGGTCCAGGTGCCCCTATTGCTCGGCCGTGAAGGAGCTTCCGCATGCTTTTCAGAGCAGCCAAATGAAGCTTCTGCATGCTTCTCAAAGCGGTGGAAGAAGAGTTGTTTTGCACGATTTTTGGAGTAGCACGAGTTTCAGAGTAGAGGGGATTTCAAAATTCAAATAAACGGGATTTATTTGGTAATTTTTTTAATGAATGTAATTTGGGAAATTTGGGGATTTTGAATTTGAATTTGATTTCAAAATCAAGGAAGGATTTCAGGGGATTTTATTTTTGAATTTAAAAGGGATATGGACATCTATAAATACCCATACTCCTCTTGAAATAAAATAGTTGAATGAAATTTTTGAGTGTTCTTCCGATGTGTGGTTCTGGGCTGAGGTCCTTTTTCCTTCGTCCTTCGGGACGTCGAGGGGTGTGAGGCCCCAAGTATCTCCTTTCTCCCTCCCACCTTCGTGTCTTCCCCTCGTGGCCTTGAGAACCATCCTAGCGCCTCTAAGTACTGAGGAGGGCGTAATGCCTTAGAGGTGGACGGTCTCTTCGTTAGGGTGAGTCCCAAGATCCATGAGTTCTCCCCGACCCCCGTCCTTCGTGACCTTGAGATCCATTCTAGCGCCTCTAAGTATTGAGGAGGGCGTAATGCCTTAGAGGTGGACGGTCTCTTCGTTAGGATGAGTCCCAAGGTCTAGGAGTTCCCGTCCCAGCCTCCCATCCCCATCGTTCCTTCGCCATTTCCGCCAAGAAAATTTAAAAAAACCAAAAAAGCCCAGTCGTTTTAGAATTTTCAGGGGTCGTTATATCCTAGTCCCGGAGGCTTCTTAGCCCTCCCATGATCCTGGTTTGCTTTAGGTGTTTTGCCTCTTTTCAAATAACAATAGGTTTTCTTCGTGTCCTTCGTTCTACATCAATGCTCCATGTTGATGATCGCCTGGACCTTCTCCAGGTTTGCCTCGATTCTTCTTTAGATCACCATGAAGCCAAGGAACTTCCCTGCTGCTACTCCGAAAGCGTACTTCATCGGATGCAGCTTCATCTTATGCTACCAGAGATTTTGGAAAGCTTCCACGAGATTGGCGATGTGGCCCGACCTCGGCTTGCTCATGACGAGCATGTCGTCCACATATACTAGCATGTTCCTGCCAATATGGTCCCTGATGACCCGATTGACCAGGTGCTGGTATGTGGTGCCAGTATTCTTCAAGCCAAACGGCATCATTCAATAGCAGTACGTCCCTCGGTCAGTGACAAAGGTAGTATGCTCCATGTCCTTAGGGTACATCCGGATCTGGTTATATCCGAAAAATGTATCCATAAAGGAGAGCAAGCGGTGCCCTGAGGTGGCGTCCACTAACTGGTCGATCTTCGACAAAGCAAAACTGTCCTTCGGACAGGCTTGGTTGAGGTCGGTGTAGTCCACCAGATCTTTCACTTTTCATTATTCTTCTTTATCATAACCACATTTGCCAGTCAGCTCAGATATTGCACTTCCCGAATGAAGCCGGACGCGAGGAGTTTGTCCACCTCCTCGTTAATCGCCCTTTATCTCTCCGGTACAAATTTCTTTTCTTTTACCGCACAGGACGATACTTTGGGTCGATACTCAACTTATGAGTGATGATTTCTAGTGGGATCCCAGGCATGTCGGCCACCATCCAAGCAAACATGTCAGCGTTCGCCTGGAGAAACTCTAGTAGGTGGGCTCGCTCATCATCTTGCAGATGCGCCCCAATCTGCACCATCTTCACCGAGTCGGTTCGGAGAGGATACGATAGCAGGCGCTCGACCGGGCCACCTTTGGGATCCTGCGCCCTTTGGTCGAGGTCGTTTGTGCTGGGGTCATCCTCGGTAGCCTTGGCCCCGGGGACGGTTTGGAGGCAGTGCTGGATTGGCTAATGTGCCCTCCTCATCTCCCCGACGCCGTAGGGAGTTGGAAACTGCACCAACAGCCATTTTGTGGAAATGACCGTGTTGAGCAAGTTGAGCCTGGGTCGGTCAAGGATCATGTTGTAGGCTAAGGAAAGTCTAACAACCGTAAAAGTCACCATGATGATACTCTGCCGAGGTGGCATCCTGGTAGTAACGGGGAGAGTGATCTCCCCCTCGACTCCTACAGAGTCACCTGTGAAACCACCGAGGGGTGTGTGCACAGGTCTGAGCTGAGCAGAGGATAGGTTCATCCTGGAGAAAGCATCATAAAAAAGTATATCGGTGGAGCTCCACTATCAACCATGATGCATTTTACAGGATGCTTCACGATCGTCATCTCGACGACCACGGCATCATCATTTATATTTTTATTTTAACCCCCCTTTCCCTCATAAAGTATATTCTTAAGATCCTCTCCCCCGGGCCTTCTTGGAAGCGTGCTCGACTTCCCAGCATATCATCCCCACCGGCTTCTCGGTAGGGCAGTTGCCGACTGCAGGGACTGGAGGGACTGCGGCGAGCACCTGAGATTCCACTGGGGGTCTGCCCCCCACAAACCTTCGAGGTAGCCCCTCTTTATGAGTTCTTCAATCTCCTTCTTGAGGTGCCGGCATTCCTCGGTATCGTGGTCATGGTAGCGATGAATTGACAATATTTCACCCTATCGTGACCAACAGATGGCCTCAGCAGAGGTGGGTGCTTTAGATAGCGCTCACCCTCGATCTCCATGAGGATCTTCATCCTCGGGGCAAGGAGAGGCATATAACTCTCTTCCGGGATAGGGTCTCTCCTTGGCTTCGACCTCTGGCAGAAGTTCGGCATGGCTAGTCTGGGCTTCCGCATCCCGGAGGTCTCCCCGGGAGCTGGCTTCTTTAGGGGGCTTTTGTCCAGCTCCCTCCTCGTGCGATCCGTCTCCTCGACATGGATGTACTTCGGGACTCGAAAGAGGAGCTCAGAGTAAGTCTTGGGGGGCTTCTTGTCGAGAGAGTAAGTCAGGCGAGAAGTCCTGAGCCCTCTCTTCAGTGCCAGCATAATAACTGGCTCATTAAGGTTATAGATCTCAGCACGGCAACTTTGAAGCGGGCCACGTAGTCCCATAGGAGCTTATGGTCCTGCTGCCTGATAGAGAAGAGGTTGTCTACCTCTCTTGGCACCTTCCGGCAGGCATCGAGTGAGCCACGAACTTCTGCTCCAGCTGAACGAAGCAACTGATGCTCTCCGGCTCGAGTCAGGTGAACCATACCCAAGCTACCTTCCGGAGAGTGGCAGGAGGAAAGGCGATGCAGAGAAGAGCATCGGTTGCCCCTTGGACTCTCATGAGGGCCTTGTAGCTCTCAAGATGATCCAAGAAATCGGTGGTCCCATCGTAGGGATCCACCTGTGGCATGCGGAACGGCTCGGAACTGGCTCCTCTTGAACTTCTCGAGAGAAAGGGGGACGGGGTCGTAGCCCACCAGCTCACTAGCGGAGCCCTGCAAATTTGCAAACTGGCGAGAGAGCTCCGCCAGCTTACACTCCTGCTCTTCCAGGCACTTCTCTGCCATGCTCCTGATGGCCTCGTCAGTCGAACCCTCCACGGAGGCTGATGGAGCGGGAAGAAGGAGACATGTGAGGCAAATGAGTGGAATCTTGCCTTTTCGACCTCGATGGGGTCTAGCTGTTACACCGCTCGAGAGTCAGGGATCGGCTCTCCTGATCAGTAGATCCGGCCCGTGCCTCTTCCCGGTGTCAAGTGGTTTCCCCGGTAGTCGATGGTGGCCTGCGATGCGAAGGCCTTCCTTGGAAGGAACGTAGGCTGTCGCGAGGTGCTGCAGCATGGGCCATGGGAGTCCCTGGCTCCTGGTGGGTAGCTAAGGACCGGTGCTGGTGCTGGAGCTGGTGCACTACTGTAGTAAGAATCTACATCTGCTGGGTGAGTGCAGCCAACTGAGTTTCTGCCAGAGGTGGTTGAGCTGGAGCAGAGAGCTTTCCTTCTGGACTATGCAGGTCCCCATGGGAAGAGGGATCTCCTGCATGGCTGGTGGAGACTTCTCTCGCTCGCGTCATCACCATCCTTCAGGTGAGCTGCTTAAAAGGGGATTGGGTTGAATCAGAATGTGTCCTACCCTGCCCCCTATCTGGTATCAATCTGTTGCCACCAAGATCATCTGGCCTGTAGCTGAGGTCGAGGTCGGCATGTGCTCTTGTCACTCGGGATCCTGCTCGGGCGCCGGTCATGCAAAACAAAGTTAGTGACCCGAGGCGGGGATTCTGATGGGGGCATTTCGATGATCAATTCAATAACGATCCAGGAGAATAGATCCTCCTGGTCGAGCCCCGAGGGTGGACTTCATGCTAGGAGGAGAATATGTGATGTGATAGAGTGCGAATCGGCCAAGCATAGATTGTGGGAGTGACAGCAGAGGAGAGCCGAGCTAGGTGGCTGTGTCAGTCTAGACCCCTCCTGGGGGTTTGCGGTAGCCTCGAGCGTTGTCTTCCTGTGCGCTGCCCCCTTCTTGCTCCTTAGACCTCACTCGACAGAATCCTAGCTTGTGTGAAAAACTCACTCGTTTAAATCTGAGAGACCCCTTTTAGCTGGGGGTGTTGCGCGCCGCTTACCTCGGGATCTTTCCCATGCTTACGGGCACGTGTGGCGATGTTTCATGCCATGGATGGGTTGCCTTTCCATTCTGGTGGTATGGAAGCTACCATTTTCTCTGACATTCCTTCTAGTCGCTCCCTTTTAGGTAACTTAGCAAGGCCTCGATCGACGGGCCACCGCTTCCTGGATCTGGACCTACTGGTTGACTTTCGATTTTGGAGGGTGCAGTCGGTTGGTGGAGAATACAGGGCCTTGATCGGAGGATTCCTTCCATTTTGGTGTAAGTGGCAGCTGGGATCATCATCGCGGACTGGCGGGTATCTTTTCGCAGTCCTCGAGCATCGGGCCATCGTCCAGGGAGAGCGACAACTTTCTTCGGTTGCAGATCTCTTCGTTCGAGATGGAGCGATCTAAAGAGGCAGAGCTTGACTTTGGCCTTAGCATCTCGAACCGGAGGGAGCGCGGTGGGCAAAGGAGAGGCGGAGCTTGATTTCAGCCTTGGAGTCTTGACCCGGAGGGAGCGCGGTTCGAGCGAAGGAGTTCAGGTGGAGACGTCCCACATGGCAACTTTGTCCGACTTGGCATCTGACAGGGGTCCCATCTCAGCAATCATGCCACATTAATCATCATCCTCCTACATTTGACTATCATCATCATCCTGTATTATCATGTTTTAACATATATAAATAATTTATTAATGAATTCATATTTTATAACATTATCATATTTTAATATATGAATTATTATTATTGATAAATTATATTTTATAATATTATCATATTTTAATATATATAAACTATTATATTGATGAATTCTTGATTAATCCATGTTTTATAAGTGTATAAATAATTAATTAATTAATTAGATATTTATTTTTATAAAAATTGTATCGCAAAGAATAGTAGACCCATCTTTAATGAATACACATTCTATGATATCCATATATTTATATATTTTATAGAATGTAAGAATTATATACATGGTTAATTGATTATCCAGTTTAGATAGTTTAGAAATTATAATTAATTCTATAGATAATTACGGTAATCAAATAGTATGTTGAGGGTTCATTAAAAATTTTGGATAGCATTTTCTTTAGTTCTCCTCATACATCTTCAGCCATATAGAGAGAATTAACAAAAAATACTATCAAAATTTCTTTCGATCTCTATTATATATGTTTGATTACTGTACTTGATTTATAGAATTAATGCAATTCTTGAATCGGATAGTGCATTTCTTTACCCAGTGTTATGATAGGATGCATTAAATGATACAAGAAGGTTGCGGCAATTCTAAAATTGTATTAAAATACTATCAAAATTTCTTTCGATCTCTATTATATATTGTTTGATTACTGTACTTGATCTATAGAATTAATGCAATTCTTGAATGGGATAGTGCATTTCTTTATCCATTAGGTAATGATAGGATGCATTAAATGATACAAGATGGTTGCGGCAATTCTAAAATTATATTAAAATACTATCAAAATTTCTTTCGATCTCTATTTATATTGTTTGTACTGTACTTGATCTATAGAATTAATGCAATTCTTGAATGGGATAGGTATTCTTACCCATTAGTTAAGGATTGTGCATTTAAATGATACAAGAAGGGTTGCGGAGCAATTCTATTAAAATTGTATCCCATTACTAAAGGCATAACTCAGAAACTAGATGCGACATTCTGGATGCAAGAGATAAGAGTTTAGATGCCTGGGTAGAGGTCATTTCCGAGAGGTGCTCGGATTTAGAAGTGTCATCCAAGAAAGAAGTAGGGCTTCGAAGAAAAGTACTTGAGTAAGAACAAAATCTTCACAACGGAGAGGCATAGGAGTGCTTCACTGGAGGTAAAGTACTATAAGTCAGAGGACCAGAAGTTCATTGCAAGCAAAGAGCACTACTTATTGATCTTTTCAAATATTTGGTACCTTTCAATTTTTTATCTAATTTTTTTTACTTATTTATCCTCTTCCTCTTCTCTTCTTTTTTTTCATCCACTTCATGGATAGAAAAAAATCTATCCAAGAAGAGGAGAAGAGAAAGAAGATAAAGAAGAGAATGAAGAATCAGATTAAGAATTCGAAGGGTATCAAATAAATAAAGAGGCTGATAAGTAGTGCTCCTCACTTATGATGAATTTTTGGATCTCTGACTTCTTATGCTTTACCTCCAATAAAGCACTCCTATACTTTTCTATCATGAAGATTTTGCTCATGCTCGAGTATTTTTCTTCGAAGTTCACCTCTTCTTTCTTGGGCTTTACTTTCAAGTCCGAGCACCTTTCAACAACAGCTCCACCTAAGCATCGAAGCTCTTATATCTCATGTCCAAAATATCACCTTCGATCATTCTCATTCTTTCGAGTTTCGTCTTTAATGATGTGATACAAACTCAGAATCTCTACAATCTTCTTGTATCATTTTATTTCTTACATTGCCTTTAATCATTTTAAGTATTTGTCTTGCCATGTTAAATGATAAAATAATTTATAAGATATTTGAATTATATTTATGTATATAGAATCTTTAAATAGTGTGCCATGGATCATAATTGGATAGACCATCGAATAGTTGACATGATGATTTTTGTTGATTATAAGGAGGGAATCAAGTATTTCTATGATTATGTTTCTGGGAATGTGGTACTCTTAATTAAAGGACAGGCTTGTTGTCCTTGTAACAACTATGTTAATAGGCAATGCTTGATAGGGATATAATTGATATATCAAGGTTCAGTGGTCCAGCATAGCAACAAGGCTTCGACTCTATCGAACATATGTCAGCTAGCGCAAGTGATGAGGTAATCTCCCAATGCCTCACCACATGGACTCAAAGATGCATTCATGTCAATCATTATCGGTCTACTCGATCGATCCATCCATGCATACTTTTGCTGGAGCAATCATTAATGTTTGCCACCTAAGGACTGCCCTGCCATAATGACACGAACTTAGCCATTGGCTTATCACAAGGGTGTCGACATGGGCATGGAACGATGCTATGAAGGGTTGACATGGCCCAAATTTATAATGCTCCTCGATACCTTGGAACCCTTGGGGTAGAGTTTAGCTGGATGCCTTGTTAGGGTAGTGAGAGGAGCAACGGTTAGCCAAGGAATGGCATAGTCATAGCATGATATCAGGGAGTTCGAGAGGCTTCATATTTGGCATGACGATGGTTTGCCAAGATATGTGATCGCTGTTGTGGATGGTTAAAAATAAAAACCTAACTCACTATTATAACTAGGAAGAGTAGGGATCGTATCCTCGAAGATCAAGGATAATTATTTCATGAAGAAAGTAAAGAAGGAAATAAATATTTAGATTTTTAAAAGGTAGATGATGGTTTAATTAAAACTAATTAATTTAAATTACATATAAGATCGAGAGATTTATATGATAAAAAGATATCTTCAGGTAATCATATACATAAATTCTGTACTTGTTCCAATCCAAGTAACCAAAATTCATAATTATTTCAGAATCTTTCAAACTAATATCTAGTATAGGCTATCTTGCTAAGTACAAACCATATCCTATTAAGATCATGGCTCATCCCACAAGTATAGACTATCCAACGATTGAGTCAAATAGATCATAATAAGATACTTAATAAAATCCTAAAATAATTATCTATGTTGAGCATGGACCATATCGTGTCAAGATCATGATCTGTCCCACCTATAGATAATTAATTTTAGAAAATCAAATAGAAGAGAGTTTAAAAGAAATAAAAAGCTTTATTCAATTGCATAGAGTAGAAAAAATAAAATCTTAAGTACAGAAACTTGTACTTCTCTATAGACTGCACCTCAATCAAGCATGGCTCTTGGATACATCTTCTTGATGATTCAAAGCTCTACCACGGCACCTCCTCTCTTAAAGAATTCTTTGTCTTTACTCCCCTCCCTCTCTCTCCAAGCCTAGAACTAAATTACAAAAGAAAATAAAAATTATATTATGGCTGGCTGTGCTCGTGGCTCCCTGTTCCTTTCTTCTCCATAGTTTCCATTTTATTGAGCTTTAAATAGGTTGAATCCCATTCAAACTAGAAGAAGAAATAACTTAAAATTAGGCTTTGATGTTCTAGACTTATTCTAGCCATTTGATCATGATCATATGCTTGAAATCTCATCAAAATCCATAGCATACACTCTTAAATGAAATAGGAATGAACTGGGGTTGTCGAATTTGTCTTAGTGGTTCTCTGCCATTGGTTTGCAAAGATCACTACCTGATTCACGAGTCCAAGTCCTTTATCAAGTTGGAATCCATATCAACCATTAGATCTTCACTTAGATTGAATCCTTGCCATGAATGAATGGCCATGCTTCCTGTTCCAAATCACCCCAACCATCTTTGCTCGTAGATGCCGCCCTGGGGCCATAGACCATCATTGCTGGAATGGTTTCTGCTCACCGACGATGCTGTCATCACCTTCCTCTAACTATGGACGAGAAGCGGTGGTGAACAAAGAGAACAGAGAGTAATGGTGGGAGGATGGTCATGAGGAAGGAAGGAAATAGCGTCTGGCCATGGTGATGGGGAAGAGGGTTCTTGGGATGATGGAAAGAATGGTTGGCAATGGTGGGCAATAGCTCAAGCAAAAAAGAAGACCATGGCTAGTGGTGGTCTCAAGCTAAGGGAAGTGACAATGATAGTGGGGAGGCTGACAATGATGAAGATAGGAAGAAGGCTGGTTGGTGATGGGCATGGTGGCATCTCGAGAATGGCCAGATCGGGGATGGTGATGGTGGCTAGCATGGTAGTTTTGGGCAATCAAACGGTGGAAGAAGATGGTGGAGGATGGTGTCAAGGATGTCTTTCCAGTGCTTTCGCTGACCATGGATGGGTTCTCGAAAGCCTTTTTGGCCAGCGGCTGTGTCCGATGGCTTCTCCGGTGAGGATCAGACTCGAGAAGGAAGATGGTCCACAAAATGACTCCGTAGACTACATTCAATGGCCACCATGGACCGCAGCCTGCTTCTATAGACCGAGCGGCCAGTCCACCATGGACCGGCTACTTTAAAATCCATGCTAAAAGTTAATATATAGGTTTTTCTTAATTCTAGGCCTATTTGAACTCTGATTTAAATACTATTTATGCTGTTAGATTTTAAAAATCAAGCTCTTTTTATTTATTGACTCCTTTTCTACAAAACACTAATAAAAATATCAATTCTTAAGAAATATAGATCAATTTTATTCATTTTATTGTTTAAATTGAGATATTTAATAGACTTATCAGCATGTGTTGAGACTCAAGGAATCCTCTTGGTTTTGAGGAGGAATGCAAGGATTTGCCCGTATTCCCGACTCCTCCAAACCCGTAGCGTATGGGTTCGCCAAGGCATGGTTGTGAGGCAAGGCAGTGCCATGCCTGAATGTCTCGCGGGAGACATTCAGGGTAATGCTGATTGGACGAGCTGGCTAATTATATGGGGATGAGGATTTCCAAGAGATTGAGCCTTGAAGAATTGTCTAGGCTACTTTATGTGTTCTTGATCTTAGTGATGGAATGATGAGGTGATAAAGGACCAATCGAGCAAGTTTGGCCTTCCAAATAGGCAAGTCTCGTGAGCATTGCGGGGTGACGTCTTGCGGGGATCCATGGGAGCCAGTTGGCCATGGAGTTCAAGTGTGGCATATGGAATTTTGATCAAGGTATATGCCTTGAGCTGGACCAAGGATCAAGGATGGCCAAGAGGGTCATAATGAGGAGAGGACAATGAGATGCAAGGATTAGTCGATCAAAGATATTTACTTGATAGACAGACTTGGATGCCAATATCATGGCAGTGCATAAGGTGCAAACAGGCCATGGACATAGAATATTGGACGTATGGTTATGGGTCTTCAAGACCATGGCAATGCATAATGATGTGCGAGTAGCCCGTGAATATTATTGAGCATTATGGCCATTGATGAGAAGCCATGCTGAGGATACAAGATCGGGATCATGGCACAAGAGCTTGTGGGAGAGCTTGGATGGCAGAACCTGGGAGAGCTTTGGATGTGCCTGATCAATCATAGCTTTGTGGGGTTATGGGCATGTCAGCTTGGCGGGTCAGCTAGGTGACACTAGAGATGGTTTACCTGAGCCTCATGCAGAGTGGAGGCATTGCATGGTCATGTCATGTGAGTTTGGTCTGTGTATTTCTAAAGGATAGCATAGAAGCTTGCGGATCAGTGACATAGTGGTTATGTCATGGTATGGAAGTATTTGAAGATTTGAGATATCTCGGGTGAGTAGTACTTGGCTTGTGGGGCAAAGCTATCAAGTTGGCATAAAGGTGTTGAGTTGTGAAGCACTCTTAGAAAGAGTTTAATGTTAAGGCACTGAGGTATGCATGAGTATCATAGTTGACCTGAGGGTCGGGTTTCTTTCAAGCACTTGAGAGTGTCGCATATGTTCAGTTCGATAGTATTGCTAGGTAGGGGTATGGAGGTGCATGCATGGCTATATGGCTGGACTACTACACGTTTATATGTATATATGAGGAAGGACTCAGAAGGGCTAGCCTTAATGTGTGGCATGCCAGGGCACCGCACGGGTGTTTGAGTCAGAAAATACTCATCCGTGATAGTTGATATCATAGCAAAGGTTGCTCAGTTGATAGTCGACATTATGCTTATTGTAGTTGCTGATTCGAGGATATCCAAAGCAGTAGAAGATCTAGAGAGTGTTGGAAGTCTAGTGTCTACGGAGATGGATGTCTAAGTTTGTTGTGGGTGTAAAGACTCAGAGAGGGGGAGCAAATTGCAAAGATGATGTGCTCGGTGTTGAATGCTTAAGGTTGCATATCGATTGCATGCATGGATAGAAGCCCGTAAATGTAAAAGTCTACTAGTTTGTGGCTACAGGATGGGATTCAAGGTGAAGAGTGCTAATGAATGCTAAAGCACTTGAGCTATATGTAAAATTGTATGGTAGAGCATCTTGTGGGACCAGAGTTTGCACAAAGATAGAGTTAGAGAAATGGATTGAGGTACTATGGTGTGTCTATAGTGCAGAGGAGGATGTAGTATCCAAATTTTATAAGTGTAGGCTGAGAAAAAGTTTTAGAGAGTCGAGGAACCTAGGTGCACAAAGATGTGGAACATTGGAAAGAGCCATCTCTTATGTGGGAGACTGTGGCATGGAAGCACATGAATGACAAATTTGAACTAAACTTCATGGAACTGCTCTCAGGGTGAAGGCATGGAAAGCCGAGGTACTAGAGATAGTGGAACTACTCTTAGGGTGAAGGCACAGGAAAGCCAAGATACTAGAGGTACTGAACTACTCTTAAGGTGAAGGCATGGAAAGTCGAGGTACTAGAGGTGATGGAATTGCTCTCAGGGTGAAGGCACAAGAAAGACGAGGTACTAGAGGTAGTTGTTGGCCTAGGTGGCCATGGTGCAGGGGCACTAGTGTTAGACATGCTATGAGGCAAGTTCAGGCTCAGATGTCAGATGTAAGAGGGTGTTGAGGTATTGGAGTCAGAGGAGTGAGGCAAGCCTGTGGGGTAGCCTTGCATTGGTACTATTGACTCGGGGTGAAGACATAAAAGGCAGTTAAGATAGGTTGAGTATGCCAGGAAGCAGCATGAATAGCGGTTCTATATAGACAGACATTTGGTGCTCGGAGTGAAGACTGCTATGTTAAGGGACTCAAGCAATGTAGAAGTCACCTTGATCAAATATCAGGGTTTCACTTGGAAGTAGCTATGGATTTGTGTTGGTATGAGATGGCATAGAGACATGGAGGCGACTTGTTAGTACTTGGCATCGGTGCGGTGTGGAAAGCCTAAATGTATGGTGTTGAATAGAAAGGTCAAAATTACCACAAGGCCATAAGGTGGGTACAAAGTAAGACCAAGCATTTAAGAAAGAGTTGCTCGAAGGGACTCATCGGGTGGGCCGCTCCTAGATCTAGTTGGACAGGAGTTAAGCCTTGGATGTAATCCAAGGAGTGCCATTTTATATTGTTAGCAGTGAATTAAAGGAGGATGCTTTGGCAGAAGTAGTGGCCACTCTCATATTAGGATAATTAGGAGTTAAGCCTTGGAAGAGTCCGAGGAGTTCTACAAGGATTGTCAGCCAAAGTTGAAGGTCAAAGGATAGCCGAAGTTGAAGGTTAGAGGACCACCAAAAGAGCTCATGAATGTAGTGGCTGCTCTCAGATTGGGGCAATCAGGAGTCAAGCCTTGGAAGAGTCCGAGGAGTGCCTTGTAGTTGGATGGTTAGAGGATTGCAAAGTGCTTAGAAGATGTGGTGGCCACCCAGATTGGGATAATTGGGAGTCAAGCCTTGGAAGAGTCTGAGGAGTGCCATGCAGTTTGAAAGGTTAGAGGACTATAGTGGATGTCTGATAGGATCACGATTTTGTTGTTAAGACATCGCAACTATTAGTTTAATTAATCGACTTTTAAGTAAAAGTAAAAACACATAGAGAGGATGAGTCGGGTTGAATCCATGAAGAAGGTAGTACGTAGGTAGGATAGTTTAAAATCTTTGATTTTTATAAAATAAAGAAAAAATAGTTTTTAAGCTAGTAAAATGGAGAATCAAAGTATAATAAAGAATGAAAACTTGGTATGCTCAATCCGTTAGTCAGATCTTAGCATCTACTTGCAAGGAAAGTAAAAGACAAAATTTTAAATTATAAAAAAACTAAACTGAATATAATGAAACTAGGATTCTACTACAAGAAATTAAAAGTATAATTGAATGAAACTAAAAACAATTATAAAGAAAGCTAGAATAGAGGTTGGAAGTAGATCAGCGCAGCTTTGTCAGGAAGACGATCGACAAGCTTCCTTCTTCCTTTGTACTTCTGACAGTAAACTGGGCTTCTCTACTTCTTCCTCTCTAGTTTTGGATCTTGAAGATGAAGACAACTCGAAGATGGTGTAGGGATAGCACTCTCCTCCAAGATACCTCGCTCTTAGAGGCCAACCTATAACCCAAGTAATGCCCTCTATCCTGTACCCCACTATCTCCAGCATGATTTTTGCTTAGCCCAGAGGTCCCTTAAATACAGCTTGTTTAGGGCTTCCTCCGAGTCAAATTTGGAGTCAATCAGACTTAAATCAGCTTAATATCATGCAAGGAATTCTTAGCCATCTGATGTGTTGCATGATGGATCGAGGTAGCTTCTTCTTTCTCGGGCAAATAGAGTCTGATCCGGACTCCTACCGCATCCCGAATTCTCTAGATCCCCCTCTCCCACCAGAATTTGGAGGACTTGCTTTTCCCCATCGGACAGTCGGCAACGCGAGGCGGCAGGCGATGGTAGGTGGTAGTGATGGGCAACAGTGGTAGAGAGGATCAATGGTGGATGGGAAGAAAGCTGATTAAAGAGGGTGGATCTAGCACCTTGGGAGCTTCTCTGGTAGTGGGCAGCAACCGTGCCGGCATCACAGGATGGCTCAGGCGATGGTGAAGGGTGACATTGTCAGTGGCAGCAAGCAAGGACCAATAGAGGGGAAAAGGGACATGATTGGAAGGTGGTCAGTGGCTTTTCCAGCCATTATGCAGCTCCCGACAGCGAGGGGCACAGATCCAGTATTTCCTCCAACAACGGACGGTGACTGGTGACGGTAGTGGTGCCAGAATCGCTTTATGGTCCATGGATAAGGTTCGTGGACCGACAGCAATGGCTGCCAGTGGACCGTTCTGGCATTTATGAACCAAGCAGTCGGTCCATGGTGGACTGGCTGCTTTAGTATTCATGTAATTTCTTTATTAACTTTGAAATTTTGATTCCGGATCCATTTGAACTTTAATTTGAGTATCGTCTATGCCGTTGGACTTCAAAAATCAAGTTTTTCAATCTATATACTTCTTTTCTATAAAATATTAATAAAAGTATCAATTCTACATAAATATAAATAATAAATATTTATTTTAATGGTTAAATTAAGATAATTAATAAACTTATCATACCCTCCAACTTAATCATTGCTAGTCCCTTAGCACTATAATTAAAATCAAATCATGTATCACTAAGATCCTCCTTTGCAAAATTAGATCTAGGCTTAAGGTTGAAAGAAGCTAGCTAGTATCACTAAGTATTGAGTTTTTGAAATAAATTTCGTAGTCAGAACTATTAGAAACTTTCTTAGAGTTCATCCAAAGATCTATAATACTTGTGCTTGTGATAGGTAACTTAGTATTTCGGTACTAGCTTGTAAGAAATAATGGTATCTTCACCTATCACCTACTTTGGTCAATTTTCAATACACCCTCAATTTAAATACATGTACAGAGGTAGCTTTCAAACTACCTGATTTTTTTTATGATATCTTTACTGCCCACTTTCTGACATGAACAACAATGCTTACTTAGACAAAGGTGCCTGGTTACTCGTTAGAAACCAATGTTTAGAACTTGCCTTTTTTCTTTCTTTTTTTTAATTATTTTTTAAATTTTTTAGGTAGGTAGCTCTTTTCTCAAATTCAAGTTTCTTTTAATGAGGTGTATATCAATTACCAATTTTCAGTAATAGTTGAATCTTCAATTAACCTTACAATTATTACCTAGTTTACCTTGCCAGTGTATATGTGCGAAGGAAGTACTAATAGCCTTTAGCTGACCTAAGTAGGCTGCTAAAAGTTTGACTAGCTAATCTACTCCTTTGCTTGTTACAGTAATTAGTACATACTTTCTAACTCTATTACCTTTTCTTAGTCTATTTTGCTCAAGAATCTCTTTCATAACATATGGTTTAATTTTTTTTAAATTTTTTTAAAGATTACCACGGTATTTTAAAATATTTTTTCAAAAAAGTTTTCCCTTACCCCCTAACTTAATTTTTATTATCCTCAATGAAGTAAGAAAAAATTAGGATATGAATGTAAGACAAGGAGAGGTACCACCTGGACTAGATATACATCTTGAGTTTTAGGTGCATCTATAAAGAGTGGTCCATTATTCCTACAAAAATTACTAAAACAAAAATCAATGAAAAGATTAGGTTGCCTCTCAATAAGTGCTAAGTTTAATATCTTCAGCCAAACACATAGCAACTTAGTTTAGTATAGATCAGTTAATGTTACTTGATCAATGGTTTGATTTGATGATATCCCTTCATATATGGTTTTAATCGTTAACCATTTACCTTTAAAAAAAATCCTATCCTAAGATCAAGAATCTTGACTGCACCATGGGGGAACACTTGATTTACTATGTAAGGTCCATCCCATCTAGATCTCATTTTCCAAGAAATAATCGAAGCCTTGAATTAAATAACCATACTTGTTGATTAGGCTTAAAGGTCTTCCTAGAGATGTTTTATCATGAAAGGCTTTCATTTTTTCTTTATAGATGCATAAATTTTCATAGGCCTCTCATCTCAGTTCATTCAGTTCCTTTAGCTGTAACATCTGATTAGAACCAGCTTGTTTCAAATCAAAATTTAATTGCTTGATTGCCCAATATGCTTTATGTTCAAGTTCTACTGGAAGATGACATGCTTTTCCATAAATTAGTCTATAGGGAGACATACCAATAAGATTCTTATAAGCTGTCATGTAGGCCCATAATTCATCATCTATTCATTCCAACTAGTCTTTACGATCAGGCCTAATAGTTTTATAGGATGTTCTTGATCTCCCTATTAGACACTTCTACCTGACCATTAGTTTGTGGGTGGTACGGTATGGCTACCTTATGTGTGATCCCATATCTTCATAGTAACATTCGAAACTGGTAGTTTGTGAAATGGATACCTCCATCGTTATTGATGGCACGTGAAAATCTGAACCTAGAAAAGATATTCTTTTGAACAATATGATAACTACCTTATGTTCATTGGTTCGGTTTGCCATTGCTTCAATCCACTTAGAAACATAATCGATAGCTACCAAAATATATTTAAAACCATTGGAGGGTGGAAAGGGTCCCATGAAATCAATTTCCCAAACATCAAAGATTTCAACTATCAAGATGGAGTTTAAAGGCATCATGTCTTTTCTTGAAATATTTTTTAATGCTTGACATTTGGAACATTCTTGACTAAAATATGGGCATCCTTAAATAATGTAAGCTAGTAAAATCCACTTTGTAACACCTTAGCTACAGTTTTTCTACCATAGAAGTGTCCTCTGCAAGCAAGAGTGTGACAAAAATTTAAGATACTTAGTTGTTCAGACTCAGGGACACATCTACGATGATCTGATTAGCACAAATTTGAAAAAGTTCTAGATATTCTCAAAATAATACTTGATTTGAGCAAAGAATCTATCCTTTTCATTCTTAGACCAGTCATCAGGAACTTGTCCAACTACTAAATAATTAACTATATCTGCAAACCAAGGGGCCTTTGTATGTGAAACTGCTAGGAGTTGCTCATTAGGAAAAGATTCTTCAATTAATGTAGATTCATAATCTTCAACTAGGATTCTAGATAGATGTTCTGCTATAATATTTTCTGATCCCTTCTTATCTCGAATTTCAATATCAAATTCTTGTAGCATCAAGGTCCATCTAATTAAGCATGGTTTAGCATCTTTCTTTGAGAGCAGGTATCTCAAAGCTGAGTGATCTGAATAAATCATGATCTTGGACCCTAATAAATAAGATCAAAATTTTCCAAGGCAAACACTATAGCTAGTAACTCTTTTTCAGTGGTTGTATAATTCTTTGGGCTTCATTTAGAGTTTTGCTGGTATAATAAATTAATGTAGGATATTTGTTTACCCTTTGGCCCAAAACAGCTCTTATGGCATAGTCTAAAGTGTCACACATTATTTCAAAAGGTAGTAACCAATATGGGGATTGGATGATCGGGGCTTTGGTCACAGCTTCTTTTAAAAACTCATAGGCTATAAGACAGTCTTCATCAAAGTTAAACAAGATATCCCTAATGAGCAGATTACATAAAGGATGGGATATTTTAGAAAAGCCTTTGATGAAGCAACGATAGAATCCTATATGGCCAAGAAAAGATCGAATCTACTTGACAGAATTGGGTGGAGGAAGTTTAGAAATTAATTCAACCTTAGCTCTATCAACCTCAATCCCCCTTTCTGACATAATATACCGTAGGACGATCCCTTCTTGAACCATGAAATGACTTTTCTCCCAGCTTAAAACTAGATTGGCCTCAATGCATCATTTTAATATCTTCTTTAAATTGTTAAGGCGACTCTTAAAAGATTCTCCAAAGATTGAAAAGTCATCTATGAAAATTTTCAAGAAATCTCCCACAATATCCTAGAAAATCGATATCATGCATCTTTGAAAGGTTGAAAGTGCATTACACAATCCATAGGGCATTCTATGAAAAGCAAAGTTTCCATAGGAACAGGTGAAAGTGATCTTTTCTTGGTCTCCTAGATAGATTGCTACTTGATTATATCCAGAGTATCCATCTAAAAAGTAGAGATATCATTAGCCAGCTAGTCTCTCCAAAATTTGGTCAATAAAAGGTAAGGGGAAGTGGTCTTTGCAAGTGGCTGCATTAAGTTTTCAATAATCGATACAGACATGCCACACAATGGAAAGTCTTGTTGGCACTAGATCCCCTTGGTCGGTACGACAACCGTGAGTCCAAATTTCTTGGGAACAACTTAAGTGGGACTTACCCAATGGCTGTCAGAAATGGAATAAATGATACCAATATCTAACCATTTAATTACTTCCTTCTTGACCACTTCTTGCATATTTAGGTTGAGCCATCTTTGCATTTCTTAGATTGGTTTGGCATTATCCTTTGTATAAATGCGATGCATGCAAATTGATAGACTAATACCTTTCAAGTCAACAACGGTCCAACTTATGGCTCCTTATGTATCTTTAGAACATCCATTAATTGATCTTCCTACTCATGGTTAGGTTAGAAGCAATGATTACTGGTAGAGTTTTCTCGGGTCCTAAGAATACAAATTTGAGTGATTCGAGCAAAGGTTTTAATTCTAATTATAGTGGAACCTGAGTCGAAGGACATATGGTGCAGTTCCTAAATCAGGTAAAGGTTCAGTTGTCATTGACTAAGGTCGTGAATGTGATGGGTGAGGTGGATCGAGCAGGACATTCACCTCCTGAACTTGGGTTTCTTCATTAAGCTCATTATCATCCATCAAATTGGAGGAGGTCTTAGACTCAATTATTTCATCTATCTGATCAATCACATAACAACTTTCCTCCTTTTGAATAAATTTTGAGGCATTAAAAATATTAATTTTTACCTTTTGATCAATGGCTAAGAATAGTTGACCTAAAATTATGGGGTTCTGATTTAGCTCTTGGGATGGTTCCATGTCAAGTATAAGGAAGTCTACTGGAAAATAACACTGGTTTACTCTAACTACAGCATCCTCAATCAAACCATGAAGAGTCTTAACAGATCTATCTGCTAGTTGTAGGATGACTGACGTAGGTTTTAGTTTTCTTATCCCAATTTTTTATAAATTAAGGTTGAAAGAAGGTTCATGCTAGCTCTTAAATCCATAAGACTCGATCAAAGGTGATGCCTCCTATAATACAGGAAATCAAAGGAGCACCAGGTCTTTCATTTTCTAAGGTAATTGGTTTAACAGGACTATAATTACATCCTCAGATAATACAATTCTTTCATACTACGTGACTCATGTTTTAGGATACAAAGTTTCTTGAGAAATTTAGCGTAAGCCAGAACATGCTGAATTACATCAAAAAGTGGTAAATTAATATGTACTTGCTTGAATAATTTCATCAATTCCTTGTTACGTGCTCGTGGCTTTTGCATGGAGAACCAGCTTCTAGGGCTGAAGGGAATGGAACTCTAGTTTATATGTATCGGGCAACTCATCTACTATCTTTCTTCCTTTATCTTTCTCATTCAGATTTGAATCGGCATCAATACCTATTTCGAGCTCAGGTTCTTTCATGAGGTTAGTCTCAGTATGAGCCTCTTCTTCTAAGTTCAGTTTTTTTGGCTAGCATCAATACTAGCCTCTCCCACCAAGTCTAGGTATGGATCTCTAAGAATCCTACCACTTCTAAGCTTAGAGATTGCTTTGGCATTCTTAAATTGGAGATTCTTATGTGGGACATTTGATTGAAGGTTGGACGGGTTGTTCCTAGGGTTTGCTATCGGTTGGCTTGGTAATCGACATGGTTCCCTTCTTATGGTGGACTTAGCTATTTATCCTATTTGTGCTTCTAACCTGGCGATTGATTGTTATTGAGCTATGATTAGTTGTTGGAGTTGATTAAACCTATCATCGACTAGATTGATCTATTGAAGGGGTTGGTATGATTGCTGATTATGATAAGATGGCTGCGTAGACTGACTAGGTTGACTAGGCTGACCTCTATTATAGGCATAGTTTTGGTATTGGGGTCTGTTTTAAGAGTTTTGCAAATGAGAAGTTTGGGTCGGAGCTTGAGTCCATTGAGTCTTCCAAGAAAATTGGGATGGTTCCTTCAACCTAGGTTATTTGTATTTGAGAATGGATCATTAACTGGCTTGGAGTAACCTTGGGCAGCTTGGACTTGTTCTTGATGAATGGTGGTAATTATGCAATTATAGGATATTCATTCACATGATGGGCTAGGCTAGCATAGATAGAACAAATCTCCTGATGATTAGAAGGTGATGGGCACTATGCAGGAGACTGTTGACCGAGAGCTAGGATTTGATCTATTTTATAGGCAAGAAGGTCGACTGTATATAGTCTCTAGGATTAGGTTCAAGTCGATATTGGGAGTAGAATTTGACTATTTAATTTCATAGACTCATGCCCGCTTTTGATGAGGAATTGATCTTTCATAGAAAGATAATGAAGCATGATTGATTGAATTTTCACTTAGAATTTCAAATAGAGCATAGGCTTCATCCTCACTCTTACTCATGAATGCACCTCCATAAGATGCATCCACCATCTATCTATATTGGTCTCCTAGATCCTTATATAATGCTTAAACAATTTGCCACTTAGATAGACCATGGTGTAGGCATTTTCTAAGAAGTTCCTTAAGTCTCTTCCATGATTCATGAATTAGGTCTCTTAAAAGTTAAGCTAATCTAGTGATAGCTCGCCTCATGGTATTGGTTCTACCTATGGGATAGAATTTCTTAAGAAATTCGTGCTACATCTCATTCCAAGTTCGAATTGGTCTTCCTGTTATGCCAAGCCAGTATTTGGCTTTATCCTTAAGTGAGAAAGGGAATAGGGTCAATCTAAGTGCATATTAGTAAAATATTGGATCTTCACCGTAGAACAATTTCTAAAAATTCATCTAAATGCTTATAAGGGTCTTCATTGGAATTCCCATAAAAAGATGGGAGAATTTGGATGGTAGTGGACTTGATCTCATAGTTTCTTGCAGGTATATCGAGTAAATGGATACAAGTCGATGGATTGTAGGTAGTAGAAATGAAGTACTTTTTATCTGCCTAGGTGGTTCTTCAGGAATTTTAGCCATTTGATTATTTGGTTTGATATGGATCAACCGTTCAATTTCAAGGTTGGGTTCAACCAGGTCAGAAAATAAAAATGTCATATCGTTCATATACCAATGTAACACTAATATGTAACAAAAAAAAATTTAAAAGTTTTTTTAAAAAAAGTAGATTAGAAAAGAATGAAGGAGGTCTAAGGAGAAGTCCTTACGAGTCCTAATCTAAGAGGATAGAAAAGACTTAATTTTATTTTTTTATTTTTTTATTTTTTTATAAATTTCAAATACTTGTCAAACAGATTGCTATCCTGGGTTACCCTAATTTTAGACAACTTCTAACTTCCAAGGCAACCTTAGAGCCCTCCAAGTCAAAACTAACTAATCAACTGGTCAAGTAAGGGTAAGATGGTGAGGATCCCTCCATTGCTTTCCTTAGATACCAATTAAAATTGGCCAGGTCGATCAATAAAATTAATTAAAAACTACCTTTCTTTAGGACTATATCATCCTTGAACCCTTTTCTAGACACCAGTAATCAATCAATTCTGACTCGGTCCAACTCTTTGGATGCCTTGTCCTATTGAGCTCAAGTTTCTTAGGGGCTAACATCTAATTGATTTTAATTAATAGGCTTGGGTCAATGCAAGATGCAAAGTGATGGTTTGTTGGCTAAGGAAGGGTTATCAACCCCCCTTATGTTGTTTGTGGTTAATGCCTTAAGATATTTTATGGAAATATGCTAAGCAAAACAGGAAGATGTCCCAAACAAGTAATAGTCTTTTAAGATTTAGTTAGTTACTCTATTTTAGTTAAGTGTTATACAGTATTTTGATTTTCTTTTTATATTATGTTATTTAAAGCAAGAGAGATAAAAAATAGATTTTAATCTTGGTTAATTAGATGTAAGAAAAAAAGACTAAAATTAGGTTAAGCAAATAAAAAAACTATAGGTCTTATAATTAAGATAAAAAATCAAATTAGTATTTAAGGCAATTAATTAAAAGGTTAAGTTTTTTGGGGGTTAATTTAGAAAAGGAAGAAACTAAAAAAAAATCTTTTTATGTTAATTTGAAAAAGGAGGCAAGCAATAAAAAATGGAAACAAATATTAAAAAATTAGGTAGGTTTTAAAAAAAGAGACTAATCAAAGGAAATAAAAAAGAAAAAAAAAATGGTTAATATAAAAGTAAAAATCAATTATAAGTAACTAAAAAAAATTAATATAGGGTAGGATTGATCTCACCAAAATTATAAAAATTTTATTCTCCTCTTTTTTTCTTTTTTTATTTTTTATTTATAAAAAATAAAAAAATAGTAAACTAAATTTACAAGAAATTAAAGAGATCATAAATGCTAGCATTCGTACCTTTTTTAGCAACAGTGCCAAAACTTGATAAGATCATGATGTTGTCATTAAGATACCGTGACTATCAGTTTAATTAACTAACTTTTAAGTAAAAGTAAAAATATGTAGAAAGAATGAGTTCGATGAATCCACGAAGAAGGTAGTGCATAGGATAGTTTGAAATCTTTGATTTTTATAAAATAAAGAAAAAAATAGTTTGAAATCGATTAAACAAAGAATCAAAGTGCAATAGAGAATGAAAACTTGGTACGATCATCCACTAGTTAAATCTTATCATCTATTTGCAAGAAATTTAAATTATAAAAAAAACTTAATATTAATTAAACCAGGATCCTACTGCAAGAAATTAAAAGTGTAATTGAATAAAACTAAAAACAATTATAAAGAAAGCTAGAATAGAGATTGGAAGTAGATCGGTGCAGCTTCGTCAAGAAGAAGGTCAACGAGCTTCCTTCTTCCTTCGTACTTCTAAGAGTGAACTGGGCTTCTCTACTTCTTCCTCTCTGATTTTGGATCTTGAAGATGAAGTTGGCTTGAAGATGGCACAGAGACAGCACTCTCCTCCAAGATATCCCACTCTTAGAGGCCAACCTGTAATCCAAGTAGTGCCCTCTATCCTGTACCGTGCTCTCTCTAGGATGATTTCTTCTTAGCCCATGGGTCCTTTAAATAGAGCTCGTCTAGGGCTTCCTCCCGATCAAATTTAAAGTCAATCGAGATCAAGATCGGCCAGATATTGTACAAGAAATTCTTAACCATCCGATGTAATGCATGATGGATTGAAGCAGCTCCTTCCTTCTCGGGCAAATAGAGTCTGATTTAGACTCCTACCATATCCCGAATTCTCAAGATCCCCTCTCCCATCGAGATTCAGAGGACTTGCTTCTCGCCATCAGATGGCTAATGGTGCAAGGCGGCAGGCGGTGGCAGGAGGCGATAGTGGGCAATAGTGGCAAAGAGGATCAATGGTGGATTAGAAGAAAGCCGATCAAAGAGGGTGGATGCTGGCACCTTGGGAGCTTCTCCGGTAGTTGGTGGTGATCATGCCGGCATCACGGGATGGCTCAGGTGGCGGTGAAGGGTGACATCGTTAGTGGCAACAAGCATGGACCAAACGGAGGGGAAAAGGGACACGATCGGAAGGTGGTCGGTGGCTTTTCTGGCCATTATATAGCTACCGGCAATGAGGGGGATGGCTCCAGTGTTTCCTCCGGTGACGAGTGATGGTAGCGGCACCGGAATCGCTCTACGGTCCATGGATAAGGGTCATGAACCGGTAGAAATGTCTACCGATGGATCGTTCGGGCATTTATGAACCAAGCAGTCGGTCCATGGTGGACCGGCTACTATAATATTCATATAATTTCTTTATTAACTTTCAAAATTTGATTCCGGGCCTATTTGAACTCTGATTTAAGTATCATTGATGCTGTTGGACTCCAAAATTAAGCTCTTTCAATCTATAAGCTTCTTTTCTACAAAACATTAATAAAAAGTATCAATTTTAAATAAATATAAAGTAATTAATTTATTTTAATAGTTAAATTGGGATAATTAATAGACTTATCAATATCTAGTGTAGAGGACGACATCAGCATATGAGAAGTATGGGTTCCATGGAATAGTCAGTATGGTGTGGATAATAGATTCTCAATAGTGGAGAAAGGATCAAGGACACCGAGGCCATGGGGCTCTGGCTCGAGGAATCATGGTTGCAGTGGCTACAACAGACTTTGGTCGTGGTGACCAATAATCCAAGTAGTGGTTTGGACATCAACGAGGGCATTGATAGTTTAAGTGGGGGAGAATTGTCATGGACTTAGCCATTGGCTTGTCATAGAGGGTGCTGATATGAACATGGCACAGTGCTTTGAAGGGTTGGTATGGTCCAGGATTTGCAATGCTCCTTAATACCTTGGAAACCACAGGATGGAGTTTAGCTGGATGCCTTGTTGGGATAGTGAGGGGAGCAATGGTTAGCCAAGGAATGCCATAGTCATGGCATGATATCAAGAGGCTGAGGAGGCTTGACATTTGACATGGCAGTGGTTCACTAAGACATGTGTTGAGACTTAAGGAATCCTCTTGGTTTTGAGGAGGGATGCAGGGCTTTGGTCATATTCCTGACTCTCCTAGACCCATAAGGTATGGTCCACCATGGTGCGGTTGTGGGCTAAAATGGTGCCATGCCCGGATGGTCTCACATGGAGGCATTCAAGGCAATGCTAGTCGAACGAGCTGGCCACATTATACAGGGATGGAGATTTCCGAGAGGTTGAGCCTCGAGAAATTTTCTGGGCTACGTTATATATTCTTGATCTTTATGATGGAGCGAAGAGGTGATAGAGGACCAGTCGGCCAAGAGTTTGGCCTATCCCAATAGGCAAGTCTCGTGAGCATTACGGGGTGATGTCTTGCAAGGATCCATGGGAGTAGGCCGACCATGGAGTTTAAGTGTAGTTTATAGAATTTGATCGAGGTATATGCCTTGGAGCTGGGCCAGGATCAAGGATGGCTTAAAGGGTTATGCTGAGGAAAGGACAGTGGGATGCAGGTTTAGTTGATCGAAGATATTTACTTGATGGGCAAACTTGGATGCCAATATCCTTGCAGTGCACATGGTGCATGCAAGCCATGGATATAGAATGTTGGACAATATGATCGTAGGTCTTTAGGACCATGGCAATGCATAGTGATATGTGAGCAGGCCGTGAACATTATTGGACGGTACGGCCATTAATGAGAAGGCATGTTAAGTATGCAAGATCAGGATCGTGGCACAAGAGCTTGTGGGGAGCTTGGATGGCAGAACCTGGGAGAGCTTTGGATGTGTCCAATCAACCATAGCTTTGTGGGCCTACAGGGTGCGTCGACTTGGCGGGTCGGATAGGTGACACTAGAGATGGTTTGCTTGAGTCTGATGTAGAGTAGAGGTATTGCATGATTGTGTCATGTGAGCTTGGTTTGTATATTTCTGAAGGGCAGAATGGTGGCTTGTGGATCAATGGCATAGTGATTATGTCATGGAATGAAAGTACTCAGAGATTTGAGATATCTCGAGTGAGTAGTACTTGGCTTGAGGGGCAAAGCTATCGAGTTATCATACAGATGCCGAGCTATGAAGCACTCTTGGAAAGAGTCTAATGTTAAGGTATGGAGGTGTGCATAAGTATTGCAGTTGACCTGAGAGTCGGGTTGCTTGCGGGCACTTGAGAGTACCGCATATGTTTAGTTTGACAATATTGCTAGGCAGGGCATGGAGGTGCATGCTTGGCTATATGGCTGGATTGCTGCACATTTATATGTATGTCCGAGGAAAGGACTTAAGAGGGTGGCCTTGGTGTATGACATGTTGGGGCACCGCATGGGTTTTTGAGTTAGAAAACACTCACCCCGTGAAAGCAAGGACATGCATGTCAGCCACTACTCCTTACCTCACCTATCTGGCATGGTTCTCCTCTTCGAGCATGCCTATAGTAGCCAGAACATGCCAACTATTATCCCCTATCTTTAGGTGTCAAGTATATGCCTATAACATGATTATCGATAACCCTCCAGGTAAGAAGGCCAAAGTCAAATAGGACAAAGTGAGGACACAAGATGAAGAACAAGGGAAGATAATGGAGACGGAACCAAGATCCCACTCTTCTCATCGGTAATAATATAGTAGAAATAAGATTCAATAGCGACAGTAATATTTTATCATGAATTTTTTTAATTTTTTAAAAATAAAAATTTATTACCGATAATATTAAAGATAGCAAACATCATTGGAAAAAATCTATCAGTGATGGCTTTTATTAGCAACGGCTTTATTTTATCGGTAACCATTTTTTCAATTTTTTAAAAAAAATTAGGAAAATATTATTAGCAATGGATTTGTCATCACTAATAGCCATCTCTAATACCCATTATTAGATATGCCATTTTTGTTGTCGCTAATACCAATATTTTATGACCAGGATTTATGTGACGGATTAATAACAACGGCTGGCCATTGCTTATAGTATTAGTAATAGCAAACCTATTATTAATGACGGTAATTAGCTATTACTAATAATTAATTTTCTTGTAGTGAATAAAGCATAATCATTCAAACAGATGAAAGTGGTTTGGACTAACCTCGTCATGTGGGATAACTCTATAAGCTTATGCATAAGATAGCCTCCAATAGCTAATACCTAGAATAACCTCCATAAGGTTGTGTGGGATAGCTTACAAGGCTTACACATGGGATAGACTCCAAGAGCTTATGCTTGGGATAGCTTTCATAGGGAGTAGTCTCCAAGAGCTTATGCTTGGGATAGCTTTTATAGGGAGTAGTCTCCAAGAGCTTATGCTTGGGATAGCTTCATAGACTTACGTGAGACTTTGATCCTTGGACTAGGAAATAGTTTTAGCTAATCCAAAGTTGAAAAGAAAGGGGTGATGAAACCTAAAAAAGTGATAAGAGAATTAAAAGATAAGGCACATGAAAACAAGGCTAGGTAAAGAGTTTTACTTGTTAGCATGTGATGATCCATCTTTTTGAGAAAATGTATGATTGATACATGCTTTATTGATATTTAAGCTATTTAGAATATATATTGTATTTATATAGCATGTTTTCATTTTGACATTGCTTATATTATTATCAAATTATTTATTATATTGGTATAGATGTATGGTAATTCTTACTAAGATGAAAAAGCTAATACCCTATATTACATTTTTTCAAAGACATAAGATGCTTAGTTCGGATAGTTGGGTGAGAGGTCAAGAACCAAAATTGTTAGTCCATTTGTTAGTTTGATTTCTAGTACCACAGAACATTTGAATGATTGTGATTGAACAACTCGTGATGGATTTATTTAGTTAACATTTTTAGTCATTTATTATTTGAGTAAATTTAGATTTTTTCAAAACTCGGGTGTATTCAATAGGTGTTACATGAGCTCTAAGGCATTGCTCTAAGGTTTATGTAGTTATATTGCATAGCCAACCAAATGTTAGGTTGGGACATGATAAAATATTATCAAAGCTTATATTATGATCACTTGAAATTGTGACATAAGTGACTAGGGTATGACAGAGTGGTTATTAAGGACATGATAGAAGTATAGAAGTAGTACAAACAGACTCAAAGTTTGGATTAAATACAATTGGTATTGCAATACATGTGCCAAAGGGTTGGCATATAATGAGCAAAAAAGGGCTACATGATTTGTCCTTGATCTCAATGGTGAGGTTAACCTAAGATGAGTATAAGAGGCTGACTATGAAATATTGTTATACTAGTAGGTTATATTATACAATGTATACTTATTTAATTATTATTTGGAAAGATTTTGGAACCTTGAACTTGATAGGGTGCAAATTATTATGATCTTTCTAATTTTGTGGTTAATTGTTGATTTGTAAAATTTTGGCTTTATCGGAAAAGAGTTGTTTAGAGTGCAGCCTAAAAGAGTTATAATATTAGAGTATTCTTCGAGGTTTAAACTTGTACGTGGATCATTAAAAGAACCAATATATAAAGAAAAACATATTTGTGGTGCTGTGAATGCATGTAATCCTCAATTGGTGGATTTAATTTTATTGTAAGGATATAAAACTTATATATTGGTGGAATCTTTAATAATCACCATCTTGGATTGGGTTACTTGATTTTTCTTATAGTATTGGAGATAATTTGGTGTGTTAATTTCCAGTCAAAGTTATGCTTATGAGTAGATTTATGAAATCTAGCTACAGTTGTTGAATTAAATAAAAAAATAGTTTGGAAGATGTTGTATGAGCTTATTATATAAAGGACAAGATTTCAGGGTGTATTTATCGATTAGTGTTAGAGATTATGGTGAAGGTAACCCTATGACAAATAATATGATCGATCCTACTTATATGAGAATGAATTGGAGTCATTTAATTTGCTAGAAGTGGAAAATAACCTTCTAAGAAAAAAGCTGATCTAGATTGTCTAATTAAATTATCAAAGAAGCCATGATTTGTTTAAGCTTAAACTAGAGTTATTAAATCTTGGAAAGATGGTGAAGTTTATGCAAGGGCTTCAAACATGGAAGGTGGCTCAAGTTTTAATCTTCACGTGGTATGCACAAGGTATAGTAAGGGCAAAGAGACTCAAAAGTTTTATCTTAGTTCTACCTAAAAATTTGAAATATTAGATCATTTAGTCCAAGTGTAAAGTGCTACCCTAATCAAAAATCATAGAGGATTTGACAAATTTATATCAAAGTCTACAACGAAAGGATGGTAGTTTAAGTCATTTTCAATCAAGTCCCAAATATTAGCCCTAATTTGTGAGGTGTTATGATAGAGGACTTTGATTTTAAATGAGGCTATTAAGAGCTAAAGAACAAGACAAAAGCTAAGGATGTGCCAAGGATAGCCTTCAGAATAAAATGGACACTATAAATTTTTAGTTATGCCTTTGGTTTAATAAATGCACTTGTAGTCTCTGTGGATCTCATAAAATGAGTATTCAAACCTTACCTAGATCAATTATGGTAGTATTTATTGATGATATCTTGATCTACTCAAAGATCCCATAAGAGCTTAAGGAATATCTAAAGATAGTGTTGCAAACTCTTTAGAAAAAAGAAGCTGTATGCTAAACTATAAAAAGTATGAGTTTGGTTAAATAGTGCCAACTTTCTCAACTATATTATCTCCAAGGACGATGTATCTATTGATCAAAAGAAAGTAGAGGTAATAATTGAGTGGAGCCGACCCCTAATATTTCCAAGGTGCATAGCTTCTCGGGAATGGCTAGATACTGCTGAAGATTTGTAAAGGAATTCTCTCGCATTGCTAAGCCTCTATCTCCATTGATTCAGCTAATAAAGTTTGAATGGATAGATGATTACAAGTTTTCAAGCACTGAAAAAATGCTTAATGTCAGCTTCATTGTTAAGGGTTGTATCTGGAATATGAGATTTTACCATCTATGGTGATGCCTCTTGTAAATGACTTGGTTGTGTTCTAATGCAAAATGAAAAGACATAGCATATGCCTTTAGACAGTTAAAGTTATATGAGTTGAACTATCCTATAAATGATTCAGAGTTGCTAGTTGCAGTGTTTGCTCTAAAAATATGGAGATATTATTACTTGGCAGGCGCTACAACATTTTCATAGATTATAAGCATTTGAAGTATTTACTAAAAAAGAGATAAACTTGAGATAAAAAAGATGGCTAGAGTTACTAAAAGATTATGACCTAATCATTAATTATCATCCAAGAAAGGCAAATGTCATAATTGATGCTTTGAGTATAAAATTTTGGAGTGAGTTAGCGGCTCTAATTACTATACAAAAAGCACATTATTTGACTTGAAAAGATATGAGATTGAGATGTGATTAAATAATCCTGAAGTTTGACTTGTTAATCTTATGGTGTAGCCTATCCTGATCGAAAAATTAAGTCATTTTAAAAGAAGAATTTTAAAATTATAGAAAATAAGAGAAATAATAGTCTATTGTCCAATTTGAATTTGTGTATATATGGATGGTTCTTTAAAGGTTTGGTAATAATTTGTGTATTCCTAAAATTCTAAAATTAAAGAATAAGACTCTAGAGGAGACTCACAATTTAGCTAATACAGTATACCTAGAAGGCACTAAGATGTACCAAGATTTGAGAATAAATCTCTGGTGATTTGGTATGAAAAAATGGATATCACATAGTATGCGGCAGAGTGTTTGGTATATTAGGAGGTCATCAAGGTTGAGCTTCAGAGACTTTGGATACCATTGTGGTCTCTTCTTATTCCTCGGTGAAAATCAGAGCATATTACCATAGATGTTTGGGTTGCAAAAACCCCTAAAGGTAAGAATGCCATATGGGTGATTGTTGATCAATTAACAAAATCAGCCCATGTCTTACCCCTTCTAGTTGGCAGGATAGTATATAGAGGAGATCATGAGGCTACATGGGGTTTCGGTTATTATTGTGTATATTAAGAAATTAGATTTGTTTCATAAATTAGGAAGTCTTCACAAAGCTCTTGGTACCAAATTAATCTTTGGCACAACATTCCAACCTAAATTGAAATATGAGCTATTATATCTTATGAGGATTGACCTATGAGAAGATTCTGATATGAATTATCAACAAGAAGGATTCAGTATTGCAGCATCAGACCATACCTTATATGATGGTACAATGGAGTACCATGACGAAGAGAGGCTACTTGGGAACTCAAAGCAAAAATAAAAGACAATCACCCACAACTCTTCAAAACTTCAAGCAAGTTAATTCGAGGACAAGATTTTTAAGGGGGAAAGAATATAATAACCTAGTATTGGGCACTTGGGCCAGCCTAAAACAACCAAGGCCCATGCAGGATTGTGTTTGGCACTTGAGTAAAGGGAGGAAGAAGACTCCAAACTCATAGTCTTCTTCTTTCCTTATTCCCTTCAAAACCGGATGATAGCTTAACAAGCTTGGCTTAAAGAAGTCGTAGAACTCATCTATAAGCAGTAATCTCCCTCTCCATGGATTTTTCATCACAAATTTCTCAAAAAATCATTGTCAATTATGAGTTCATTTCCTTGGAATTTCACCAAAGCAATCATCGGATTTTTCCCTTATTTGAGCCTTGTCGAAGCTTGCTGGAGAGGTATCACCCATTACCTTCTTTTCTTAGTTGTCTAGCTATTTAGAGCCAATGAACCACTAGTTTTGGGTAAAAATAAAGTCTCCCCTGTTTGCATTTTCTTCTTTGATTTTCTTGATCCATCGACCACTGGCAGCTAGGGCTACTACCCAGGGTCATCTTGTCTTTTTGCCATCACCAGTTACTGCTTCAGGTGACCAACATGAGCTTTCCTGTACCCTAGCAAGAGGAAGAGGGGAGGGAATGTTTAGTCCTAGGGAGGAAGAAGAGAGAGAGACCAGTCTTGCTTCTCTTTCCTTCTTTTTTTTTATATTTTCTTTATTTATTTGTTTCTCTTCCCTAGTTTTTTTCTTTTCTCCCTCCTAAAGATAAAGGAATTTGTGAAAGTGGAATCAAGGAACATGTAGGTGGATCCCCGATAAACTCCAACAAAGGGTTCTAGATAAATAAACTATATACCTTCAATTTTATGTATTAGTACTAATTTTGATTCTACACAAGAACAATCTATTAGATAGGAAAAGGTCAAGCAAGATTTTTGACACAGACCATAAACTAGTGAATTCGGTTGTCATCAATTGAGGTAAGAATCTCTATACTTAATCAATGTTAACATTTGTTTAATAATTTGCACATCGAATTGATATATTGTGAGATTTACAATAATGGGTTTAATTTGCATGAGATGATATAGCTTCTATCATTTTCGGTATAAGTATTATATATATTACTATACGTAAATATTAGTTATTAAAGATACATTATATACTTTAGTCAGTTTGAGAATTATAAATTCATTGATAAATTAGTAATTCAACTGATCAAGAGTAAAATATAATCATTCAAACAGATAAAAGTAATTTGAACTAATCTCGTTACGTGGGATAGCCTCTACAAACTTATGTATAAAATAGTCTCTAGGTGCTGATGCCTGAGATAATCTCTATAAACTTATACGTATAATAACCTCATAGCCTTTACGAGTTTATGCATAGGATAGCCTCTACAGAATTATACATAGAATAATCTCTAGGACCTTGTCTAGAATAACCTATATAAAATTACGCATGAGAGTTTGATTTAGTCACGAACTAAGGGCATGATCTTGGTTAGTCTAAAGTCAAAAAGAAAAAGATTAATAAACATGAAAACTATGATAAGAAAATTGGAGGATAAGGTATATGAAACAATGCTAAGTAAAGAATTTTACTTGTTAGCATGTAGTGATCCATCTTTTTGAGAAAATGTATAATTAATACATGCTTTATTGATATTAAAGCTATCCAGGATACATGATATGTATTTTAAACAGTATTTATTATTTTAAATTATTTATTATATTAGTAAATATACAATGATTTTTATGAATCTAGTATTAGTTAGTTCAATTTTTAATACCACAGAACATTTAAATAATTATAATTGAATAAATTATAATTTACTCATATAGACCTTTTTAGTTGATGTTTTTAATTCCTTGTCATTTGAATAAATTTAAATTTTATTGAAATTCTAATATATTCAATAGGCCTTACATGAACTCTAAGATTCACGTGGACATGTCACGTGGCTAACCTAGATACTGGATTTAGGATATGACACAAAATTGCACCGATATCTTTAGGATTTCCAAACATCATCCATTCTAAACATTACATGAAACACAACAGGTTCACCATCCCCTGTCTCAGCCGGCCACCACTTTCATGGAAGGCCACAAAACCAACCAATCAAGATGGGAAGGTGACCTTCAAAAGTACAAGGCACTAACAACATGACAAGAAGGAACACTGAGGATCATAACTACAAAGACAAAATCTAGACACCAACAAAAACATTACGAATCCAGGTATACAAAACCATTCATCGAACCACGGGCGATCATGGTCAAAACATGCACCGGGATGCATGGAGAGAGCACGATATGGCGGTAAAATTTCTACCGCCAGTCTAGAAGAGTGCGCAGGTTTCTTATAGCTTTGTTAATTGACTGGATTGAATAAAAAATGATAATTTATGCCCCCATACATCAATTAAGTAGTGTTTGAATTTGACATAAATAAAGTTGGGTCATAAACGGGTATACCATCTAAACTGTCAATTCAGTGACTAGAGGATAAAATGAGATACCATGACTAGGACCTACATCACTTACAACTTACCCCAAAAAAGTTTACATACATGATGGTCTTACACCATTGAAATAGTGGCGGCCTGAATAAGGGCACATAGGAGAAAACCAATGGCAAAGTAATTGCAAAGAATAATGGACTCCTTAGTCAATTTCCTCTTAACTTTGCCATTTATATCATGATACAAAGAGGCATCATTCTTGACAGAGAGCAATGCCCACAGTAAAATAAAACCAAAGCAACACAAACAATGTTCACCTCTACACCATCTAGGACTTTGAACAACTACCATATAGCAACAGATGGATGAGATACAAACATTTTTGAGGAGGAAACTGGTGATCTTTCTTGTCCCTAAACAAAAGAGTAAAATAAAGCATTACAGATATACAAAAGCTTTCCTTTGATTGCTAAAGTAGAAAAGTATTTTGTATACAGCTAACGTATATGCTGCAAGGAAAAGGAGCCATACCTGTGATAATATGCATGCAAAGATACATGAATCAACCACCCTAGTCGAGATCAACAGAAGCCTTGCAGCACTCGCTTCGCATCCAACAAGCCACCATGCTTTATTACCATTGTCACAATCTCCAATTAGAAAAAGAAGAGGTTGCAGTGATGTTAGTGATCACAGAGGCAGAATCGACTCAAAAATTTCATCTAGTTGGGTCTCCGTTTTAGTTGTATCATGTGCCCTTGCAGGCTGCACTGTTCACCTGTTCTCCAAGCATTTTGTATTAAAACAATATGTGAAGGTCGGTAATTGTTAAAGAAGGAACTGTTTTAGGCTGCTCTGATATGATTGCATCAGGAGGCAGATGGGTTCGCATAGGAACTTGAGTTGGCATCCAAAGGCCTTCCCTTCCCTCCCACCAAAAAAAAAAACCACCCTCCCCAACAAAAGGGCAAAATAGAAAAAAAAGTAAAGATAAGCAACCCAGTGGATCATGCCATTGCCCATAATCACATGCATGGAGGGACAATTCATGGGACTCTTCTAAACTTTGACCCCCTTCCATTTGCCCAATAGTATGATCACATCATGGAACTAGTTAAACCCCTTCCCAGAAATAAATAAATTGGCAGTGTGACATACATGCATAGTTGCTAACATGGACAAGAGATCTCTAGATTGATCCAGTAATGCTTGTTCTTGAGCTGCCATTTTAGCAAGTTCAGATACCAAGGAACTTGTCCCTTTACCTGCAGACAATGCGTTAAATTTACATCATGAGAGAGAGAGGATCATTCAAATAAAGCAAACCTGACCATACTGGAGGAAATATAATAAGATCAAATAAAGACTGAAAATGAAGGAAAGAAAGCTTTTTCCTTATTGTTCAAAAGGATGCATTCCCTATCAAAATTGTAACTTTTGCAGAATGCTACAATGACAGTAGGCTTGCCATATTATATGCTAATCTCCATTGATTGACCAACATTCAATGTGCATTGGCTTGGCAATTCCATCTTGCCCATTCAATCAGTCAGAACTCAAAAATGAATTCTGACTCAGATTGCCTTTACTTTGTGTGCGCGCGCACGCGTGCATGCATGCATGTGTTTAGTGTAGATATAACAAATTACAATGTCTCTCGGACAGTGTTCTTTATTTTTATGGGTATTTATACAAATTACAAAATGTTCACTATTTATCTCTTGAGGGCATGCTAGAATTTTAACTAATCAAATATGGTATAAAATCAAATAATATTAAATGAAGAAGATGAATCAAGGTTTGACTGAGATTTTTATACTAGGTTGTCCAAGTGGTTGCTTGGGCATCTAGGATGCGGTCTCTAACAAGTAACTTGGTGCATAAGTGAATTGAGTGACATGGTAGGTCATTCTACATTGCATCTAATCCTAATCAACAGTGGGTCACCAATTTGGTGGATCTAGTCAATAGACATACATGTTAAATAAGTAGTAAGTAGACTTCCGACTTCTTTCTACTGTTTTGAAAATATCCATTGTCATAAGCTGCCATAAGTTGCATACACCAAGTAGCAAAATATAATTGAAATGAATTAAAAGTTTCCCTTCTTTGAAATGTTAGGAGAAAGAACACAACAAAAATCTATACATGTTAGAGTTTCAGTAGTAACTTATTAAAGTTATTTACTATAACATACAAATGTTAGAATGTCACTGGGAAAATTTAGTGCAGATTATAGATATAACAAATTACAAAATCACCGGGAAAGCTCTCTTTTGTTGATGAGTATTTATACAAAATATTCACTACGTCTAGAGGCATGTAAAGATGTTAATTTATCAAATATATTACAAAATTAAATAGTCTTAAATGAAGTTCATGAATCAAGATTGACCAAGAGAATTTATACTAAGTTGTCTACAGTGATTGATTGGGCCCTAGGAAGTGGTCTATTGTGGATGAGAACAAATAACTTGGTGCATGAGCAAGTGAACTGGGTGACTTGATAGGTGCATAATGCATTGCATTCAATCCTACTCAACAATGGGTCAACCAATGGGTGTATATAATCGACAGGCATGCATGCTAAATAAATAATAAGTAGACTTTAGACAACTTCTCTTTTTTGTTCTACAAATCTCAATTATGTGATAAGTTGGCACAAGGTAAATGCACAAGTAGCCAAATATGATTGAAATGCTCTTTTATTTCCCCATTCTTGGGCATTTATGAGAGAACATAATGGAAAATTGGAAATGCTCTTTTTGTTCCCCTTTCTTGTATTTATTATAATTTATTTATATCAAACATACAAACATCTAGTATGCCATCCTTGATTTTATTTGTTTATTCTTTGGATGAATTGCATATATTGTAAGCATAATATCTGTATAAATGTGCAACCTAAGTGTGCTCTGGACCCAAAATGGATACTAGAAGTTCTATTCATGGAAGAACCTTCTGCCAATAGAAAGTCTTAACTAGATTCTAATTGATGTGTGAACCATATCATCACATCCTCACTGGTGAAATTTGTCAGACAATCACCTACTTAGATCCATCTCTAGCAACAATATTGGAAGTTGTGAAGTCAGGAGATATTTTAATTCATCTCACACGGATTCTGTATGTGTTACCCAACCACGTAAGGTTGTTAGGATGATAAATTGACCTTTTACAATGCATGTTTCAATAATTTGTGGCTGTATCTATCTTAATTGTTATCTTTCCTGGCAAATCTTCATCTTATAAAAATATAAATACCTTATAACTGATCTTCCTTGCAAGATACATCATTATCATGAAGAATTCCCTATCTCCTCCTTTTTTCTTTTAACTTGATTTGCATTTGGTTAGGCTTCTATGACATATGATCACATTACCGGAGTCAGAGATCCTAATTTTTAAATTGTTTTCTAAGGTCAACTTATGAATGAACCCAAATTGCATTTTTATAGTTTTTCAATCAGGGATTTTGATGCCCTTCTTCTATCTTGGCTTTAAACATAAACCAAAGTTATTTAGTTTTATGATCCCAATTCTAAACCTTCGATTATCAGTTCTTAACACTTCTAAACATTTTCATCTCATCTAATGAATTTGTGTGCTTCTTTCTACCCATTTCTTGCAATGAATGTGTTGCTTACTATTCATGATCAATATGAAATATTCTTAGTTTTTAAACCATGATAATGCCTTTTTTTCTACTTATAGCCCATTAGCCATAAAACTAAATAGCCAATATTTTGCTAATTTAAGCCATTGCTTATCATATGAGCAAGGAGGTTGAATGTCTATAAAGTAGATCTAGGCTTCCAGCATAAGCATGTAGCATTCCATAGTACCCTCTTGCATGATTCGATTACTTTATTTTCGAAGTCATTTTATTAGTTCTATATGTGTTGCCCAGAGATGGTAACCTACGAGGGGGGATAAATGGGTTTTAAAAACTTTGATATGAATTTTGTTTCCAAAACAATTTCAAAATTGATTGTGCTGTGCTAGGATAAAATTGAGCAAAAGATGAAGTAAAGGCAAGCACACAATCAGAAATACAATAATTTTATAGTGGTTCAGTACCAAACTCAGCACCTACATCCACTTCCAAGTCTATCAACTTAGAAAGTTAACTATAATCTCAAATAATTACAATCTGATTCTTTTTATGGGTTCACAATCCAATCCAATTGATTTTCCTATCTTACCAATCCAAACACTACAACCAGCTGGTTTTCACAGGCTCGCCAGCAAGAACCTTTACGCATCCAATTTATGGCTTAGATCAATATTCAAAAACCAAGTTCTTTCTTAAAAAAACCTATCACAACATTATAAAGATGATATACAAGAATTTAAAGCACAGAAAATAAAATCTCTAAGCTCTTAGAGAAGCTGGAGTAATTGAGCTTTAATTATACGAGCTTCCTCTTTGAATAGCTTGCAGGGGCTTAATTAAAGGTTTGAATGCTTTGTTCATATGGTTATTGGCTCTATTGAATGCACAAATCCTCTAACTTGAACTAAGTAAATTAGGGATGTGACAATTTAAAAGCTCTTAGGATGCCTTCCTCTTTTCCTCTTAGTTTCATTCACTTTCTTGCTTAATATTCCAAAAAATGCTTCCTAATTTAATTTTGCCTCATTTATAACCTTAACAATGGTTGTAATTAATATTTTGGTTGTTGAAACTCGAAAATAGCCGTTAGATACTAAATATTACCATTAGAAATAGTTTGAAAAACTAGGTATATGTTGTCATAATTCTATAAGTTGGCTCATCCAAAATCTTAATCGGCTAGAATAAAACATTGGATCAGCTAAGTGAAACTCTAAGTCGACTCAGGAACAGGTGCACGTTTTCTTGCTTTCTGTCTTTCTATCCGCGGTCAATTCAGATATCTCTTTATTCAACTAACTCCCTATCTTGGTCGACTAACTTGTTTTTTGAGTCAGCTCAGAGAAATGTGAAGTTTTACTTTTATCTTCTTCTGACTCAGAGATTGAGTCAACTAACCAATATCTTGAACCAGCTAACTTCCTAACTCAGTCAGCTCACTTGAATTCTAGATTAGCTCAAGAAGATATTTAAAATATTCACTCTTCTATCTTTCAACGTGAGTCTAAGACCGAGTCAACTATCCATTTGTGTCAGTCGGCTATCGCCCTATCTAAGTCAATTCAGAGAATGCTTAGTCAGCTAGAAAAATTTATAGGTTTTTCACCTTTTTCTCTCAAACTAAGACTAAGTCGGCTAGGTTCTATTTTGGTCAACTCAGAGATGTGCCAAATATGCCTAAGCTGATTTCTCTATTCTTGAGTAGCATTCTTTGTTCAAGGATATTCCAAGCTAGACTTGCTTCTTTAAATTGATGTTTGAAAAGTTAGACTTGTGAGAAATCTTTCTATGTTAGATTTGCTTTCCACAAATGTTTTAAGTTTCTTAAATGCTGGATTCGGTTTCTTTGCTTCCATCTTGAAAATTAATTTTAGAAATCATTAAAGCTTGTCATTTTAGAGGATTTCTTCTTGAATGAGATCAATCATTAAGCATTCCAAAAATTCTTACAAATAAAATTAATGATGAACAAAATTCATATGATTTCAATGGAGTGTTAAAAAATCTGTGGGCAACTGAATGTTCCGAAAGCAATCTATACGTATCAAATTAAGTGGACATGCTATTTATCACATGGCCAAGTGTGACTTAGAGATGACTTATTGCCATGCATGTATCATGCAGCCATGAACTTTGTACTTGGGAGTAGCTTATCTTGAAATAATGTATCTATTTACTTGGGTGTATGTTAGATTATTAAATACTAATTTATGAAGTATGCATCATGTAGCCATGTATTGTGTACCGGAGAACCCCATATTCTGGAAACTGTATATCAATTTGCTTGAAGGTGAGTATTGATTGTTGGATAACTAATTTACTACATGGTATCACGTGATCATGTACTATGTATTGATGAATATATATTATGAAAATTGTGTATTGATTTGCTCCAAGATGTATATTAGATTGCTAGATGACTTATTTGCCAGGTGTGTATCATGTGTATCATGTGGCCATTGACTATGTACTGGTGAAGGGAGGAGGGACTCATGGATGGACGGAGAGGGATGGATGTCTCCCAAGGAAAAGTACTATGAGATGTATGGCATGAGGATGCTTTATGCATTTCCATTCTTTTTTAAGTCATATATGGGTGGGACTCTATTAGTAGGAGTTCCATCCCACCTTGCCTCTTCAATTTTCAATTAAGATCAGTGCCATGAGGTACATGGCAAGAAGAAAGCAATCTCTAGGTGATCTCCTCTAGAGCACACGGTAAAGGATTTTTATTCAGCAAGAAAGTGAGGGATGGTTACCAGCCAATAGGACCGTCTCAGACTATTTTTAGGCAACTACCATAAAATGGCTGCACTCCAACTATCGTTGCCACAATTGCAATAGCTCATTTTCCCATTCTCTATTTATATTTATTTTTTATATTTTTATTAAAAATGTTAGAGGCTTGCAAAATATAAATCAATAATTCTATATAGAAGTCGATGAGTGTACTAAGACCAGGACTCCCAACACTAGGTATGGACCACAATCATATTAAAATGGTCAAGTAAAAATGGCTATCTATCAGTAAAAATAAAGTGAAATCAACTGTCCTATAAAGCATGAAAATTTATTCTTTCAAGTTGTTCAAAAATGAACGAATGTCAGTCATAGATTCTGCACTACATCACCCTTTCTCTTCTGAGACAGGAGCTGCTCTCCATTGGTTGACCGTTCTCTGGCTACAACATATCGGATGATGCTTTAACAACTCCTGAATCGGATGATGTCCTATAAAGTACCGTAACAATGCCCAATTATAAGCATTGGATGTCAGTATTATGGTTAAACAAGCATTTAGGACAAAGGCCATACCACACTCAGTGCTAGATGACAAGACTATTGGGCTTTATCATTTCCTCAGCATTTTAACTTTTGACTGAGTCATCTATAATCTGCTTATGTATAAAACCAAATATAGAAAAGTAACTCATAATCTTACACCACTAAACTGCATGTCCAATCACTTCAAAACCTCAAGAAGTTCATTTTAATTTTTAAATAAAACAACCAACAGCTTCTCTAAAATGATGGAAATCACACAAAGTCACTTCATCTTATTTCTTGGGCACCATAAAAGCCACAAGATGACTAGTTAGGGTTGACGGTGAATCAAAACCTTAGACCCTTTCACATTCCCATCCAACATAGATCAACACTGTTGAATTTGTGGTAGCTGGTAAGTAATATGTCAGGAAATTCAACTGAAAAAATCCTTTTATTTCATTTGCTTCACATTAGAAACATGTGCTGCTGTTATTTTTCTGCCCTAAACACATCTGCTTTTCACATGTAACACATTAAAAGCAGTGAACACAGATTTATATGCAAACAACATTTATGGCAAACAAAGATAATGATGAACAACGATTGTATAATTTCACAGTGGAGTGTCAAAACATTTATGGGGACAACTGAAAGCTCGGAAGGCAATCTGTACATGTAAAATTACGTGGACATGCTATTTATTTATTAATAAAGAACACTGTCGAACAAAAACTTTTTTCAGTCACAAGTCAAAGATTAAGACACCAATTGTGGTTTTCTTGTGCTGCCATTAAAATGTGAAACTCTCTATGACACAAGTTTGACTAGAGAAAGACATTTTAAGGGAGGCACTAGCTCCAGTATTACCTTAGAAAGATATCTAAACACTCATCAAGCAGAAAACTAAAAGACATTTTAATAGATAATATATGTAAAAATGGATATCATGAAGGTATTCACCTTTGACAATAGAGATCATATTGAGGATCCAATTGCCTGCATCACATCAACTGCTGAACCAACAGTATCTTCCACTTCTTGGATGTCTGCCCGTTAAAAAAATAGAAATCAACTATTTAATTTGCAATGTTGGGACAAAATAATATATTAATTTATTATTTTTTTACTGGATATCTAAAGGTACAAATTAACCTTTGCTCCTCCGACAATAGGAAGACAGAGCGTGCTAGCCTTTAACACTTCAATAGCTCCTAACAAGCAATAGAATGATCCAAAAGAGACCACTCCTCCAAATAGGTCATCTACATTGATCAAATATTACCATGTTTAGATCTGCACAAATCAAAACACTTCAAATATTGAGCAAGTCACATCATCCTGAGAAATTTTCTAGAAAGATTTTCAAGATAATTGTATTTGCTTTATTAGAAATGTATTTTTATCTCTTTGGTTTGTTTCACAATTTATGAAGCACATGCAATAGCTTTTAAGATTAAGCTTTCACAGGAAATTTTACCATTATGGAAAACTGTTCCTAGAGGATACAAGCTGCCTAGACATAAACTACCATATATCATGTTTCCATTAAACCAATGCCATATTTCTGTACAAGATACCTAAAAAAATCATCCATAAAAGCAATTAGCAGTTGGTAGGAAAACAGACTAAACTAAGGATCACGTAAATCACTGGGTAAATAACAACAGAACAGCTGAATATCTCAGACATGCTCAACACCAACATGGAACTTTTGAAAATGAGTGAATGTGCTCCCATCCATAGGCAAAAGCTTTTTTCCATAAAAAAGAGGGGAACTGACTAAATATTGTGGTTAGCATGCTTTTTTTTTCTGAAAGAAAAGATGCCTTTATGATAGAAGGCCAAGAGACTAAACAAGTCCCTGTACCGTGTCAGAAAGTAGGAACATGGTTTAGGGATATCAAATAGGGATGGCAATTTTTACCAACCCGAAGAATACCCAATCCAATCTGACCTGAATGGGACGGGTTTTACCATATCCATTTATATATGGGATGGGTATGAATTTTATATATAAAACCTGAGGCAGGGTTCGGGTCGGACGTGAGTAATGGTATGCCCCGCCCCGAACCCAACCTGGTTATATGATTTATGTTTTTTTCAGTATTCCCAAATCCATTCCCAATCCCTACCGATCCTTGGAAGCTTCGAGAGAGACGCGTCTTCTTCCTCTGCCGGCTCAGCATCTTAATTCCTCCATCAGCTCATTCCTTTGACCGCATCTCCGTTCCTCCACTAGCTCCATTCCTCCACCCACATCTCCGTTCCTCCATCGGCTCCACATCTCCATTCCTCCACCGGTTCCGTTCCTCCAAGACTACTCCCAGTCCCCGGACGCCTCAGATGAATGCCGTGGCCCGCACCTCTTGGATGTTGCTGATGCACACCAAAAAAAAAAATAACTCGGAGTGCCAATGTCTCTGTGCTTCGACGCTTAGAGCCAGTCGTGCAAGCTTAGTTAAGCGATAAGCCTCCTTCCTCGGTCTCCCATACCCCATTTGGCCATTCCTTAACTCGACAACCCCCGGTCCCTGGTCTTAGACCGTCGAAACTTTCCTCTCTTTGCCCTTGAAGCTTTCCTCTACGTTCTTCCTCATTCAGCCTTTTTTTGTGAATTTCAAATCCCAACTGGGTATACCTGACCTAACCCAACTCAGGCACTCTTTTTTTCCACCCGACCTGACCTGACCCAAGACAGGCATGGGAAGGGTATGGGGCGGAAATTTTTTTAGCAAGGCAGGTACGGGTTTTGAATGACCCAACCCAAATCCAGTCCATTGCCATCCCTAATATCAAATGAAAGAAGACGACTCTTTGGGTATGTCCTTTGTGGGAGGATATCTATGTTGGGTAGGGGTAAATGGAAACCTGATACAATGGATAGCATGAACAACATGAACATAAGAAGGGTGTGGTGTCATGAGTTTGAGTTCATGAAAAAGGCATTATTAGAAAGAGGCCTTATAATTTGTCAATTAGCATGGATGAGAAAGATAATGATTTCAATAGAAATGAAAGTAAAAATTTGCAAGGCCATAATGAAGCAGGAAGAAGACATGAAGTTTCTCATAAAATTTTCCTTATTAACTTCTCATAATGATTTCAATACCCCCTCCAATACTGATTTGGCAAACCATGGGGCATGCCATTATTTACCGGGCTTAAGCATATACCAAACACTAGTTGTCATAATAAGGGGGCCTATGTTGGAGATGGAGATGGTTGTTTTGAGTTTTGGAGGCAAGGGTGAGGATTCCAACCAAGGGATCTTAAAGTTGAATTTACAAGTATGGAGGTCAAATCCCTTGGACTAGGATTCAGCCCCAATTTTCAATCTTAGACTTGAAGGAGATTAAAGCCTAAGATTAACTCCAACATTCGATGTCAAGATCAATTGCATGACCTAGAAAGGTACATGTCCAGATTTCTTATAAAATAAGAAAGCCACATGCATTTGGTTCCTGGGTCCAGGTTTCATATTTACCATCTATCCAGAATAGACATACTTTGAATTGGTGCTAATTGATGAAGAATCTTGAATTTATATTTCACTTTTCATCTAGGAGGGGGACCTAGAGTTGGTGTAGTCCAAATATCATGTGATTTCCTAAAATATATTTAATTGTATTATTTCAACATCCAAATTTTTGTGCATTAAAAATACATAAACTTCGAATATCTTAAAATTTATTAATGTACTTGTTGATGAATATTGATGAAATCAGGGCTGATATGTTCAGCACATTTTTCTATCACAAACAGGTCATTAGTTAAGCCCGAATCAAACCCAAGTTGACCGAGAAGTTTTATGCAAGGATTTAAGTCCCGCCGGGTCAGGGGTCGTCCCGACCGTCCTATCCCGTACCTCTGAGTTTCTAGCATAGGGGACGGGCACGGGATCCCAAAACACTCCTCCGACCTCCGTCCTGGCTATCCCAGCTTCATTCCAGCTGGATTAGGTGCTGGTACGACCATCTCGAAGAAGCCTTAATTTTTTTAATTTTCGATGTCGTGACTCAGAATGAAGAAAAAGAAGAGGGAAATACTAACCTATTTGCTTGCTTTCTTACAGATCTATCAGTGTCGCCGTTGGCATCGTCACTGGGAAGTAAGAGGCGCATAGCCATGGCGCAACCAGAAGGAAGGGCCGAGAAGACGAGGACCTCTTGAGAACGTGGAGGAGAGAGAATCTGGAAGGGAGGGAGGAGGGATGGAGGAAGAACCGAAGGAGCCGTCGGGCATCGGCCATGGGGCAACCGGTCGAGCAAGGGAGGAAAGAGCCATCGGGCGTCAGCCATGGGGCTAGGCTCTCTAATCCCAAAAATAGCGGTGTTTTAAGTTAAAACCTAAGAGGCTACGATGGCGAGACAGGTCACGGGGGCATACGGACTAAAATATATCACGAGAAGACGGGTCACGAGGGCATATGGACTGAAATATATTGGACTGAACAACGATCTCAGATTGAAATATATCAAAATATATAGACTGAACAGCGATTGGTCATGGGATGTGTAAAATAAATTATACAGACATGGACAAGACAGGTAGAGAAAAAATGGATTACAGATTTATAATTTTTTTTGTTTTTTAATAAATAGGTCTTGGATTCCCTTTAACGATCAAATTAACGGTAAATAGACCAACAATTTTTTTCCCATTTCTAATAGACAGATTTCGGATTCTTTTTAATGTTCAATTCAACAGTAAAATGAATCATGGATTATTTTTAACAGTCGAATCAATATGACAAAATAAAACAATGGTAAACTTGAGATGCAATATAAATAGGGATAAACTTATTTCACAGAAAGCGGAAAGTAGAAGGGAGAAATCCATCGCATATCTTAGTGATAGTGTTCTTACAGAAGGAAGAAGGAAACCTTGTTTGAAGAAGAAGATTGCTCTACTTATTTTTTAAAAATTTCATAAGAAAGCGATAATTCTTCAGCTCTTGATCCAAAATATTATACTAATTAAAATTTAAAATATTTTTTTAATCAATAAATTATGATTTATTATATTATTGTCATTACTTTCTAACTGTTTTATTTTATATTGGAAGATTTTACAGGAGGGAAAATGAGGGAGACGTCTTAAATGCTTCATTTCTTAAAATTTTAACGGAATTCGCGAACGGTATTCCTACTTTTCTAAAATTTCATATTTAGATCTTGCACATGTACAAAAACTTATCCCAATTTAATTTGGTTCTTGTTTGATAATATTAAATAAGCTCATGCAATTATAAATATAATTTCTTGTTTAGTTTAAATATTAATCAATTACAAATATAACCTAAACTTGCGATCTATATGGTCAAGATTGCAATCCATTTAGCCAAGACTTGTGACTTGGTACTCTGACATCATAATTATTTTTTTATGATACATAAGACCTTTTAAAATAATAATTATAATATTTATAGACCTTAATACAACCTGAAAATCAATAAAAATTAAGAAAAAAATCAAATAGAGCAAACTATAACGGTTAAGCTTATATGTACTGTTATGCTTCCACATATTGGGTGCAGAAAATTTATTGTACAATTACCTAATAGTTCATGTATCATTTTATTATTTCTAAAAATAATCAATTAATAAATAATTTTGAAAATTCAAAAACTAATAAAAAAATTTATTAGAAATAAAACTCACTATTTATCTAGTAGGATTGTGGAATAGCCATTCCGTTCATCATATCCAAAAATCAACTTGAATAAGCATAATTTGCTGGACTTAATCCCCACAAGAAATAAGTTTAAAAAGAGATCCTAGATAAGTTTCAAAGAACTCAGTACACTAGTGAAGAATATATCAAAGACACTAAGGCAAAATGCAAGATTGAAAAATATGAGCTATAATAAGTTTGGATTTAAATGATGATAATTTATACTAATTTATTTTTTACAAAAAGTTAAAAATTTTAGCAATAACATGTCATATTACATTGAAAACAGTCCAAAAACAAATGTTAACTTGTTTTTTAATTTACTTTTTTGAACTAAACTTTTCTAGCATATTTTTAACCATTTTATTTATGCACATTTTATTATTTAATACCATAGTTGCCAGAATTGATAAAAAGGATTTTAAGAAATACCTTTAATAACAAGAACACCTTTACAAACAAGATTGTTAGAAAGTAGAAGAAGGTTAAAATTCTGGCTACTAAATTTAGTGCTTATATCACAATTCTAGTTAAGCACTTACTTAAGTACCAGTTTTCTGATAATGCACCACTTATTAATATGAATTAACAAAAAGCTATTAAATATTTTAATAAATTTTAAAAAATATGGATATAGCATAAGTACCTAAAATCTAATTTTGAGATACTCATACTTATTAATTTCATAATTAATGTTAAATTAGATGGAGCCCGATAGCATGCAACAGAAGGATCCAGATATTAGATGGCGTTTTGAAAAAATGGAAAAAGACCGGCATCAATGAAAATGTAATTCTTTGTACATGAAAATAAATGAGGTGGAGTCATCCGATTGAAACAACACTTGATGGGTGGCTTCAATAATGTCAAGAAGTATCCAAAGGTACCTATGAAGGTTCGAGTGAGATGAGGAGCATATTGAGAAAGAAAAGAGACGAAGATAGCATCTAGAGCTCGAAGAAAAGCAGTTGATCATCGCATATCTCAATCATTTGTTTATATAGACTTAGATGATAACGATTATGTTGATCCAAATGATTTAGAGGCAACTATCTACAAGATGCTATCCAGGCCTCTCGACAGGACCAGTGGCAACAAGAGGAGGTTTTGAGATAGAGCACAATTTGGATGCTCTCAATTTGAAAAAGGTGGTGGCTCTGATGCAGAGTCAAAGCAACCAAGAATTGATGACTACATAAATAAGGACAAGAAAAATAAATAGGAAGGGCAATTGCCAATTGATTTCATTTTAGCCATATTCCAGCATGGACGGCGACGAATACGTACTTTCGATCAATGATTAGTACAGTTCAAAAAGCCAGTCCAGGTATTGATCCTCCGTACCTTATGAGATTCATGGACCATATTTGTAACAACAAGTCGCAGATATCAAAGCCTGGATTGAGAGTTATAAAAGAGAGTGGAATATTTATGGAATGACATTGATGTGCGATGGTTGGTCTGGCCCTGTTAGGAGCATTATTAACTTTCTTGTATATTGTGATAAGATAACCATCTTCATACTTCAATTGATGCTTCAGATAAAATACATGACTCCAATTATATTTTGGGCTTGATAAGAGATGTAGATGAAATTGGTGAGTACATCATCCAAGTGGTCACAGACATGGAGCAAACTATATGAAAGTAGGAAAGGATCTGATATTAGAAAAATATTTATATTGGACTCCTTGGGCAGCACATTGTATATATATGATGATGAAGGGTATTGGACAGCTACCATAGATAAAATCTGTAGTAGAAACGAGCAGGCAGTATCCAAATACATCTACAAGCATACCTGGATACTTGCTCTTATGAAAAAATATGAACAAGGAGAGCTACTTAGATCAGGATTGATAAGATTTGTGACTAATTACATAGCATTGAAGAGTCTTAATAATAAGCCTAGTTTGAGGGCTATGATGACTTCTGATGAATGGAGGGCTTCTAAATATGCAAACACCAATGATGGACGATGTGTTGATGGTATTGTATTGAGTAATAATTTTTGGGACAGATGCTCAGAGATGATTAAGGCAATAGAGCCCTTGTATGTAGTGCTATAGATAGTAGATATCGAGAAATTTCCTCAGATGGACTATGTATATCCCAAAATGTCTGCTTGCAAAGAAAAGATCATACTAATAGGATAGAAGAAGCAGCACCATATTTGCGTATTATGAGGACAGATGGGATACTCAAATAGGAAAAGACTTGTACTTGGCAGGTAAAACTTGTTTGAAACTCAACTATCATGTATCCTTTATTGAATAAGTTATGAATATCTTTGCTTTTCATTAATACTATTCTTTTTTTTCATGCTGCCTATTATTTAAATCCCAAATATCAGTATGATCATAACATTATCTTGGATGAAGAGCTTTTGATGGCCCCGAGGAATGTCGTGTATATGCTAGAAAGTGATTTAGACTTGGCTGCATAAGCTATAAGTGAGGTAATAAAAGAATATATACCTATCATAGTAGGAAAGCCATTACATTTTTAAAATATATTAAATTATTAAATTTAGATGACCTTTAATGAGAAGTCTATATTGATTAGGCAGGAAAAAAATTTTCTAGAGAGGAAAAGAAGCTTTAGAGAACAGAAGCATACAAATCTATATCTAAAATGTCACCAGGTATAAATATTGGATTATTTTTTATTATCCATATATCTATATATAGCTAAGGAGTTAAGCATAATAATATATATTATTTTATTTAAGATTTTAAATACAGGAGAATGATGGGTCTAGTAGAGTACATCCGTGCCAAATCTAAGAAAAACTGCTATTCAGATCCTATCACAAACAGTCTCATCAAGTGGATGCGAGTGCAATTGGAGTACTTTTACCTGATCCATATGAAAATTAAAAATTGCTTAACCTCACAAAGATTAAGAGATCTAGTCTTTGTATACTATAATATGAGGTTGAAGCTCGGATATGTCAATGAAAAAAAGAGCCTAGGCAAGATGATCCATTCAAGGACTTTGTCCATGATGAGGATCCAATGTTGAACTGGGTTACAGATCAAGAAACACGAGATCTACTAATATTAGATGAGCCAGAAGATCCTCCTCGACCATGCAAAACAATAGCACATGAGGCAGGAGTACAGGATGTAGATCGATGGACAGTCTCTCATTTATCTCCCATTCAGAGTGGAATGCAAGATGATGGTAGATCAGGTAGTAAGCGATCTAAAGATTATGATCAACGATTTGATCGTGAAATATTTAAATCTAGATATCAAACACGAATTTTCACAAATAGCCAAGACATTGAGACCAGCAGTAAAGGCGGGCAACTCAATTAGAAAAGCCAAAGAGTTGTAATTGAAAACAAATATAGAAAGTCCAAATCAAAGATGAAGGTGACAATTGATCCAATAGCAGTAATTATGATGTGCCAGTTCGAAATGATGATAGTGAAATACCTGAATCCTCAGATCCTAGATTGCCTAGATCATCTCAGGATAATAGTAATGATGTTAATGATAGCAAGAGTGATGATGGATCTGATGATCATGATAATCAGGATGGAGGTGGTGAAGCATGCGGGATTAGTCCTTTTTATCGAAGAAGCATATTTCAGCCATGTTACACAAGACCAGGATCATGGAGTCAGCCGTAATTCTAGATATCAAAATGAGGAAGAGTTGCTGGCCTATAGGAGGGAAAAAAATTATTGCAGGATGTGGCATACAGACTAAAGATATTTTGGATCATTTTCATGAGTTGCGAATAACTGAGAAATGTCAACGTCAAGCATACCCGGGATTTATGGAATGGATGGAGCAAAATGCGAAACACAGATTCGAGTTCGAGCAAGTTAGGTCATCATCATCATCAACTAGAATAGATCTATTGGAATGAATGATTCAGATGTATATTCTCAATGGTCATTTCCTGAAGAATATTCTCATATACCTTGTAAATACATTTCTGGATCACAATATGGTATTGCCTTTATTATCCTCATCCAGGATGGCTGTCTCTTATTCAATATACTATCAAGAGGGTATCCTGAACAATATCAAATACAAAATGAACAAGGATTCGCCGAACATCAAATTGGTATATATTCAAAGCCCCGATTATGAGCAGACCCGGATGTTTATGAGGTCATAGGCATTCCACTTGGAATTAGTAATGATTTTGATATGTTTATGTTAAGCTGATGATTCATTTTTGTAATATTGAAAATGATTATTACATAATATTAGCATTATCATATTTTTTTGATACAAGTAACTAAGCTCAAATAGTATGCACTGTAGTTTTTTCATCTAACTTCAATATTTATGCTTTATCAAGCTTTCGTGCAACATCATTTACAAGAAATCGTTGCTTGGTAATCAAGAAAGAATCTTCAACAACCTAAAAAATCATAATACATTATAATGTTAGTTTTAATAGAACAAGTTTATCATAAATACATTATTTTGAAAATTCAAATATATTTAAATAATAAAAAATAATAAAATCTCAAAATAAATTTAAAAAAAATATATATATATATATATATATAAGGACATCACAAGTACGTACCGGGATGCCCGATCAAGATGGCCACGGTACGGGACGGGATGTGGGGCGTCCCATTCCGGGCAGAAACGGGATGCCCCCGTCCTACGGGATTTAAAACCTTGGTTTATATAAATGACCACTTATTGGCACATTTTGGTCCACCATCCTAATTTAAGTGGTCAGCCCATTTTCATAAAATAGTGTTGTTGGGATCTAAGAGTGGTGCCATGCGGCACACCCTTCTCTCCATCTGCTCCACTTCAGCATTTCTTTTCCTTTCTTCTCTTCTTTCCCTTATTTTTTCTCTTCTTATAAATCTGCTACTACTCTCGTTCTCTCTTGCATATCTTTTCTGTTATGATAAATGGTAGATCCTGTTGTATAGTATCAGAGCAAATCTAGGGCCTTTTTATTGCCCTTTCTCAGAAGAAGTCATCTCAAATATACAAGGAGAAGGGCCTGAGCTCTGAGTAGTTTCCGTTTTTATTCACTCTCCTAATATGCACGTTATTCAATCCTGAGTTGTTAGTATTTGAAACTCTTTCATTTTAATGAAGCGCATGATGCCATGAAAAGAGGGTCGGTATAAGGCTTGGAAGTTATCACTGTGTGTATCTGTGTGTCATTACATTAGATGATAATATGACAGCCAGATGCTTGTAAGGGCTCTGTTTTTAATCCTTGGACTTATTCCAGTTGCTGTCAAGAAAAGGTATGGTCATAGAAATCTGCATGTTTGATCCCCATGCTCGATATTGAAATCTTTTGTACCATCCTTATTCACAAAGATTTTCTGGTTGCATCAGATATCATTAATCTGTTGTTAGCATTTCCTTTTCTGCAGTCATTACCTTTATCTGCGATTTTCTTTTAGAATAGCTGGTTTACACAATGATACGAAGGCAGTGTCTCTATGGGTGATATGTTTGGTGTACAAATAACATCTGCTAAACTGTGTGCAGCCAAGAATTAACTTCAGTGGGGAAAGGTTGTGCAAGTTTGTGCGAATCCCAAACACAAGCATGAGTCTTGTTGAAAAATCCACCTTTTAGTAGTGAGAAGATGAAGGAATGGAGAAGGAAAATTCTCACATCATAATATTATTGTGGAATTACTGCCAGAAGAAACTTAATGTTTTATTAGTATGTAATCCACACATCGCAGTGAGATTTATCTGAAATCAAAAATAAAATTTAAAATATTTTAAACACATAAATTTTTATATAAATATATAAGTTTTCTTCATTAACCATGAACTAACATCCATGCTAATCTTCATCTTCCATAACCTCTTCATTTAAACTGAAAATATGAATATCAAAAAAAAATTATTAGAATACTACTGAAGAGAGAAGGTTCCATAACAAAAAAAAAAATCAAAAAAATAGAAGAAATAAACCATAACATTTGAAATTAAATTATCTACAGAGAAATTTAAAAAAAGATTAAAAAACTAATAATTAAGGTAGGTTACTAGTTGTGCTAGGGGATTTTTTAGAAGGTGTTTTTGGAAAAAATTTAATATGAATCTATTTTTCAACAGTTGAAATAATAAATCTTTATTGAATCTGAGATGAAGAAGGCTTGGAGCTAAAACTTTTTGGTAAATAACAAGTCTAAATTCACTTTTCAACATATATTGGTGACCATGAGATTATACATGCCATCGTCGAAACTTTATAAATCAAATATATTCTAAAACACATAAGTGCCACAAAGGATGTTTCTAATAACAAATGGCCGAGTAAATCTATCATATTTGCATAAACTGCAAGATTAGGTATTGAGATACCAATTAGTTGCTGAGCTAATTTTTCAAAACTTATAAAGATCACTATACCTATTTCATCTTCAACAATACTATTTAATTTATACCTTAAGACAATAAAGATATTATTTTTTTCTAATAAAAATATATTCATTTTTACTAAATAAATATAGCATTACAAAACGTATTGCAACTTTAGCATGGTAAAGAGGGTTGATTATTTTACCAAATTGATTGCAACAAAAAATATCATCATAAATCTTTATTGCAGCCCTACAATTATAATGTACTTTTATGTCACCAACCATAGGTGTCAATGATTTTAAACTTACTTTGTAGGTAAATTTTACCTCTTAAAAAATAATTAAATAATTTTAATTTTTTGCATATGCAAGTTATTGGACATTATAAAACATCATCCCAAAAATATCACCAACCAAACCCTAACCAACCCTAGTTAAACTAACAATATACCCAGACCCAATTCGAAAAAATAAACGAAATCTATATTTCAATCTAACCTTGGCTAATAATTTTTGAGCACAATCTCTAGTACAACATTAAACCAATCTAGCCTAACATGTGTCGAGCATATCCAAAGCCCATATATTATCAGATATTAATTTTTAAAAAATTAATCAGCAAATATAATCTATAATTTTAATTTTTTTTTCTAAATACCATTTTTCTAAGCCTAATATGTATGTATGTATGTATGTGTGTGTATATATATTATCAATTTGTATAATCAAAACTATCAATTTTATTTATTTTGATCTTTAAATTTTTTTTTGAGCCATATATAATAAATTTAAATATTTCTATACATTTCGGTATAAGATCTCAAACCTTATTTATACTGATCTTTAGATGTTTTTCAAAACACATATAATAAATTTAAATATTTCTACATGTTCAATATAGGATCCTAAAATTAATTTTAAAAATTCAAAAAAATCTTTTGTGACAACCGTCATCAAATTAATACAATCAACTTTATTTTTTATTTTTTCAATTTTTTTTCCCAAGTATAATAACTCACGTATTTTGCATTATCAAACATTAATTATTAAAATTCATCTAAAAAATCAAAAAATAAAATAAAATACAATACATGACCCCCAAAATACAATGGGTCAATATTGCATTTAATGCTGCAATAGACTTAAGGATGGCAGTCAGATTAATTTTTAAGGATGCCTAATCCCTCCGGAACCCAAATAAGATATATTTAGCAAAACATTATAAAGTTTGGATGGATTTAGAATTTAAAATTAAAACTTGTTCGGATTTTGGATTTGCTTGTTGGGTGTATATATATATATATATATATAAAGATATGTATATAACCGGGGGATGAGAGGATTTGAGCTCTAAATCTTTAGATAGCCTAACTACTACCTTAACCAATAAAGTTATATCTATTTTTAAAATTAAGTAATAATATATTTATACACTTCAAACTATACATATATATATATATAATATATATATATATATATAATATATACCCAACACAAAAAGCCATCCATCATCTCATCTTTCCCTATTTGGTCACCACTCCAAGCCTCCCAACCGATTGAGACTCCCGGAATGGAAAAAAAACAGAGGAAAAATCAAGGGGAAAACATAAGAAAAATCAATGAAAACAAAGGAAAGATGGAAAAATATATAACCACCCAACAAAAAGACTAGACAATGTCTTAGATTCCCTATTCGGTCGCCACTCCAAGCCTCCCACCTGATTGAGACTCCTGGGATGGAAAAAAAAAAAAAGGAAAAATCAGGGGAAAACATAAGAAATATCATTGAAAACAAAGGAAAGATGGGAAAAATTAGAAGGGAAGACCCTTTCCCAGTTTTTTTTTGGCTTCTTTTTCTTTTCATTTCATTCTCTTATTTGAAGATCTATGGGGAAGGAGAGCATGTCAGGGAGATCAGAGGGTTTCTTAAGTTCTGGTTGGGGTTTTTTGTCAAGCATGTGGGATTTTGTGCAAGTTGTGGCGGTGGTGTGAGTTGGTCCCTTAAGGTTTTGAGAGCTTAATCTAGGTAAAAGCATGATACTTTGGAGGGTTTTGAGATTTTCCATTGAAAGGATTCTTCTATAGCCACAAATTTTTTTTCAATTCACAGCTAAAAGGAAAAAAAATCCCACCACTATTTTTTTTTTTTTTTTTAAGTGTGCATAGGGGAGTTCAAAAGCCACTACTTCCCTCCCTCTCTGCCTCCACTTCTCTCAATGGACGGGGGAGAGAGGGGCACAGGTTGGGGCGAGGGAAGAGCTATGGCAATGGACAGTTCTAGAAGGAAAAAAAATGCTGTGTACAGAGGCATGGCAACAGGGTTGGAGAAGGCTTCGAAGGGAGAAAAAAATACTGCTTCCACACTTGGCGCGTTGAGAGTTTGACACTTGGCATGTTGGGAGTCCTCTGGACTCCCTTTAATGTAGTGTATAGAAGATACAACCAAACGGACTTGAGAAATTACCCATGCTACTCTGTGAGGAAAACATCGCTCAAATTTGTGAAATATATGAGCAGATTTTTCAATTAGAGCAAGGGAACAAGTCACTTCATGACTACCACAACAACTTGAAGGGATTACTGGAGGAACTAAATGCTTATGAACCTCTCATAGATGATGATAGAAACAAAGGCAGCAAAGGGAGGAATTTAGAGTGGCTAAATTCCTATCATGGCTTAGTCATGGATATAAACATCTAAAGAGTCAACTTATGACCAGTAATGACCATCCTTCTTCAAAAATATTTATGCTCCCCTTCAGCATGTAGCTATTGCCTCTACTCAGCCCTTCGGAGAAAGATCAGCTTTTGTATCTTCCCGTGGAGATGTTGGAGGTCATGATGATAGTAGACAACGTTGTGGAGGTCGTAGTGGACAGGGCAGAGGATGTGAAACCAACAATATGAAATGTACTAAATATGGTTGCAAAACTCATATATGAATCATTGCTGGGGTTGTTAGGAACTAGTTTGGGCCAAAGTAACATGGTTTCCATTCCCAGAGAAGAATACAAGTAGCTTCACATGCAGAGAATGCTTCCAAGGCTACCAATAGTCCAGTCAAGTACTTTATTAGTAAATCATGCATCCCATTCTTCTCCTTGTATCATTGATTCAGGAGCTTCAGATCGAATGACTGGTACTGTTAGCTTCTTTTCCTCTCTTAGTACCTATTCTTCTTCCAAGAATGTTCTATTAGCAAACGATACATTATCTCCTGTTTCAGGCCAGGGGAAAGTTCAGGTTTCCCATCCTTATTATTATCCCCTGTTTTATATGTGACTCAAATTCCTTGTAACTTACTTTCCACAACCCAGTTGACTAAAGCATTGAACTACAATGCAACATCTTATCCAACTCATGAATTTCAGGATCTTTATACAAGAAAGATGATTGGTGGATGACACAAAGGAGGATCATGGTGGCAGTTGTTAAGCTGTGTTAGGTCGCAAAGAATCATTAATTAGATGATATTGTCACTTATGGCATCCATTTGTCTCTATTTTACATCCTGTTTGTCCTAATATGTCTGGAACTTTAGATGAGTTGTGTGAATTTGCTAAACAGCATAAAACAGTGTTCCATCCCCATGCTAGTAAACACAGTAGTTATCCCTTTGCATTCATGCATGGTGATATCTAGACTTCTTACACACCACTCCTAATGGTTTTCTATATTTTGTCATATTTATTTAAGATTTTCTCATATGACATGGTTTTATCTCATGAAATGAAAAAAAATGAAATTTCTCCATGTTTAAAATATTTCATAAAGAAGTGATTAATCACTTTAGCACAAATATTAAAGTTCTTAGAATTGATAATCAAGGGAAGTATATGTCAAAAGAATTTGTTCATATCTTCAGGATCAAGAAATCTTCTCACAAACATCATATGTTGCCACCCCTCAGCAAATGGAGCTGTAGAACAGAAAATCCAGCATTTACTTGAGATATCCAGTGCCCTTATTTTTGAAAGAAATGTTCCGAAAAGAAATGTTCCAAAAATTTATTGGAGTGATGTTGTGTTAACTGCTCACTATTTACAAAATAGAGTATCATCTAATCTATTCTAGGAAATAAAATTCCTATGGAAGGTCGTGTCCTCATGAACCTCTTTTTCTGATCATTCCTGGTATCTTTAGATGTGTTTGTTTTGTCACAATCTCAATCCATCTCTAGAAAAGTTGCATCCTACATCTTTCTGATATATGCTTGTAGGATATTCTCGCTCTTAGAAGGGTAATAAATCTTATGAATGTTAGACATTAGAGGTATACTCGAATGATACCTTCTATGAAGAAATTTCATATGCCGTGATGCGTCAATTTGCCGAAGACACTTATCTATCTCAGAGTGGAAATGAGATTCCATCACCTATTCTTCCTCTTCCAATTGATGAACCATCTCACATGCCACAAGTTAAAAGAGACATGTCAACCAAATATACACTAGATGAAAGAAGAATAAAAGCTCTGAAGATACGACCTTCAGTCAACCATCTGACTCAAGGAGAGATCCAAGTACAGTTATACACTTCGTCCATGCTATTCCTAATGATGATGTACCCATTGCTCTCAAAAAGCCTAAGAAATACCATACTTCACATTCTATAGGTCATTTTGTTTCATTTGACTCACTTTTTCCTAAGTCCTTAGCCCTTGTTGTTTCCTCTAACTCTACTCCAAAAAATTTTCAGGAAGCCCTCTAAAATCCTGGCTGGAGAAAGGAAAAGATAGATGAAATAGAAGCGCTCCCAAAGATGATACATGGGAACTGGTACCATTACCTATTGGAAAATACACTATTAGTTGTCATCAGATGTATAACTGTATATAATTAAATTTTCAACCTGATGGTTCGATTAAAAGATACAAGGTCAGGCTCATAGCTAAATGCTACAATGAAGCAATCGGTGTTGACTATTTCTAGACCTTTCTCCAGTGGCCAAGCTTAACTCCGTTAGAGAAATTATTTTGTTGCAATGAATCTTGAATGATCCTTATTGCAATGAACCTTGATGTGAAGAAAGTGATCTTGCATGGAGGTTTATCCAAAGAGTTCTATATGGATTCACTACCCGGATTTGCTCCAACCAAAGGTTCAGGTCTAGTGTGCCACTTCATATGGTTAGAAGCAGTGGTGAAGCCAGGGTCCAGATTTCATAAATTCCATTAGACTCTCCTTGATTCAGTTATGCCCCCACCCCTTGGCCAAAACAGCCAAGCCAAATTTACAGCTTCCTATCCCTGCAGAACTCAACCACTCACCTACCATTGTTACTTGTCGCCCATCTACAATCACCCCATCTTAATCGGCATTTAATATTTTCAATGAAGCTGAAATTTTAAATGGAATCCTAATCAAATATGGAATGCCTACATTAACTAATTTAAATTTTAATCAACTTTAACCTTTACCAACCACAGACACCTGTGTTAATTGTATCTCTACCAGAAAAGTGATGAAGCCCAACACCCTGTCCTGTTTCCTGCCCCACCTCAATCATTTACATGGACGTATCGGATCTCTTCTCCAACAGTGAAAGACCACTGTTGTTGGAAGACTCAATGCCCCCTGCTATATTTCTTATGGGTTTTAAATATTTCATTATTTATTATATCTACCATTTATAAAATGTAAGAGATAAAATCTCTAGCTCCGCTCTCTATTTGTATAATTCATCTCTTCCTACAATTTGCCTACAACGTATCATACAAACATTGGTTTTGCATGATCCTTTTTTTGCAAGCATGCAACCAATATCTAATTCAACAAATATCTAATTAGATTAAATTATCATATCATGACACAATTTTTTTTATTTAAACAATTTATCAGTCCGATATAGTGTCTGCATTGTGAAATTCTTAAAGTGAATTGTAGGATTTTGGTTTCCTTTTTTCCAGATTTATGGTTCTAATTCAACATATTTTTAAGACCTTTTCTTTTATTGAATCATCTTATAATGCCAACCATGTTTGTTTTCATCTATTATATAATACTACTTATGTAAATATAAAATAATAACACAAATCCGAAATCTCAGGTGCATTAGAGTAAAGAACAACACAATGCATTGGCTGAGTTTTAAGTTTAAATCATCAAGTCAGGCAATACCAATTCAATAATTAATTCAACCAAATGTTTCACTGAAGCAATTTGGATCACATAGTCCCCGAGTCACAATCCTAAATTTCAAAAATGCCTGAAAACATTAGATGGAAATAGTGTTTGAAATGACATCTTTAAGACTATTTCTGCAAAAGCCAGGTTCTTTCAGGTTCCACAAAGGTACAATCCCAGTTCCATCCCTAGCAACAAAAAGGCTAGTCTAAGATTTTCAAGGAAATACTCAGTAGCCATTATACATTAACATCCAAAACATCCAAATATATAATGAAGAGTGTGGCAATTTTGTGAAATTATAGAAGTTGAGTATTTTACAGATAAGAAACATGGCAATAATCCAGAACCAAAATTAAAATTGAAAAAGAAACCTTGCAGTGATATCAAAAAGGGAGAAAAAAAAAGATATAGAGAGAGAGAAGAAGAAGAAGATAAAGACTTGCTTGCCCCTTAAGAATAGAAATTAGTTTTAGATTTTGTTTCAGAAACTGTAGTTTGATCCTTTTAATAGTGACAGAATCACGCAACTCTGATGTAGTGTCCATGCATTATACAATTTTTTTCTGATACAAATCAATGAAAGAATTTGAAGACAAGCCATCTATGTTATTCTTAATAAAGCTTGGGAGGGAGTTCTTCACTCCTTCCTGCTTACATTAAAAAAAAGGGCATCTATGTTACGCTAATAAAGATCAGGGGAAAGAATTAAGCTATTACTATTCAAGATCTTACATGCAAGCTAAGCCTAAACATATATGGTGAAGGCAGCTAAAAGAGAAATTAAGATGTCTAAAGAACTGGCCAGCAGTTGAAATTGGACTATAAACAGCAGAATTCATGCATAAATATTATTGAACACCATGCTTGCACTAATAAAAAAAGGAAAAAAGAAAGATCACCGCCATTGGATAACCTTGAATATATGCACAAGCCCTAATTCCATGAAATTGCATATAAAGCCACACCATGTTGCAAAACAGCCAGCACACTATTCACTTGACATTCTGATAAGCACACTTTTGATGAGCACACTCGATGTGTAGCAAGTTCGAGTGCTGTGCTTCAATGAAAGGACTAGACAAATATTTCTGTTCTAACAGTATTCAGCCACAGAGGCATTATAACAAGGTTCGTGTGGCTAGGGCTCAAAGAATTATTGTCGAGGAGCATTCAATGGTAGTTATTCTAATGATAGACAATCAGAAAATTTACTTCCAAAATGGCAGATTGCAGGCTTTTGTCAAATGAAGAATTCAATAATTTACTTTTTATGGGAAGAATTGTTCATACCTTGCCACATTAAAAGTAGACTCCCTCCAAATTGAATTCAGTTGTTATCCTTGTGGTCAAGAAATAGAGAAGAACCTCAACTTGTGCTGACTACCTTGATGATCACAGATTTGAGGGATAATATGGTCACCATGGTAGGTTCAGCTACAGCACATTGATGATAGAAGTTTGGACAATGTACAACAGAGATGTAATTGAGGAAAGATGAGCTCCCCACAACATCAAGAAGCTTTGGAGAAGATGAGAGGGAACCACAGCATACAACACCAAAGACAGAGATCCATGAATTGGCCTTTCTGAAGAAGAGTTCGTCTTCAAGATGACAAATGGGTAAGAATTTTGAAGATGATGCTCCATCAGATCTTTGAGAGGAAAATCAACCAAAAAAACAAAAAGTCAAGGTCAAAAATTCATGAAAAGAAGGTACTGACCCTGGAGTGAATCAAGTGATGAAGAAAAGTAGAGAAGAGAGATTTGAATGGGAAAAACCTGGTAACCTCTTAAGCCAGATCTTGCATTTCAACTTTCAGATTACGTTGTTACTTGAATTTTCTGGAACAGTGTAAATTTTAGATTATGCAATAAGATGGTGTGTTCACCTACATGCGCTGCTTGGCCTATTGTGGCTAACCGGTAGTAGGTTGAATAGGTCTCTTGTACTCACCCATTTGGACTCTAAAGATGACAAAAGAATAACATGGTGCAAAGATCCATTTCATGGAGCAATATACTACTTTAGTATCTTACTTCATGAACTCCCATCATTTATAAAGTTTAGAGAGAAAATCTATATAATGCAATGATAAGATATATGCAACTAAAATTAATGCATCCGATCTCTCAAAAAACTGCTGCCCAATTGTCAATACATCTAGCAAGCTAATAAAATATCTTGGCTTCTAGCAATTTGAAAAGGCTGAGGAAAAATGTTTCTAAGCACATGATACCACCAAAAACCTAATGTTATTTTTCTCGCTGAGCCTAAAACCAATTTCTCTCTCATATCTTTAATGAAAAAATGGTTTTCAAACAATACTGCATATATTGGTTCAAATTTGCATATCATCATTGCTCTAATTGTGTCTTTGGATTCATCAAATAAGCACATTCAATGTGTCTTTCTTTGGATTCATCAAATATGCACATTCAATGTGTCTTTCTTTGTCATGTCTCACCAATCGAGCACTCATCGCACTCTAACATAAGCTTTCTTCCAACAAACGAAAAACATATGCAAATTATATTTCTCTTTGTTCTGAATTTTCCCATCAATTACCTGATTAAGAAAACTACCACAAAAGTAGATATTTCTAGTGCTAGTTACCTACCATCATATCAGTTTCTTTGACACCTTCGTTGTCAACCAGATTTAACTCTAGTAACTCATGCAATTTACTCTCCATGCTTATAAATTGTTGTGATCTTAGTCAAAGTGTAAACCAAGCCAATCACATTTGTTCTATTAATACAAACTTTTATTTGCATTCTAGCTGCCTGTCTTCATCCTTGCTAAAGTCACATGTGTAAATCTAATTGTGCTAGCCGGTTAAGTAACTTCCTTTTCCCACCCTATATATGGTCCTTCCACTAATCCTATGCTCCTAGCATTAACTTTCAATGATTGAAAGTATCCTAGAAACTGTGTATCAATTTACTTGGAGGTGTATATTAGATCATTAAATGACTATTTTGCCAAGTGTGTATCATATAGCCATGGATTGTGCACCAGAGAACTATATTCTACAAATTGGATATCAATTTATCTAAAGATGTGTATTAGATTGCTGGCTGACTAATTTGCTAAATATGTAACACCTAATCATGTACTATGTATTGGTAAACATCATGTTTTGGAATTTATGTTGATTTGCCTAAAGGTGTGTATCTGGATAACTTATTTGCCAAATGTGTATCACATGGCCATGACCACATACCAGTGAAGGGAGGAAGGAGAGGAGGGAGGAGGGACTCATGGATAGATGGAGAAGGATTGATGGCTTCACAAGGAGGAAGAGCTATGAGACATATGGCATCAGGATGCTTCACGTATTTCCTTTTTTTTTTGAAGTCACAAGATGGGTGGACTCTGTTGGTAGAAGTTCCATCCCACCTTGCCTCTTTGATTTTTCACTTTAAGATCAGTGCCATGGGATACATGGCAAGAAAGATAGCAATCTCTAGGCGATCTCCTCTAGTGCATGCAGCGGAGGATTTTTATTCAGTGGGAAAAATTAAGAGACAGCAACCAGCCAATAGAATCATCCAAGGCTATCACTGACCATGCAACCAATAGCTACGGGGGGGTGGGGGGTTGCTACTCAACCAGTTGAAGGCTACTACCATAAAATGGTTGCACTCCAACGGCCATTGTGGTAGCTCATAGTCCTCTCCTCCATGTATTTGATTTTTTATATTTTATTAAAAATTGTTAAAGACTCGCAAATCATAAATGGTATTCTATATAGAAGTCGATGAGTGTACCTAAGACCACGACTCCCAACACTACTTATGTACCACCATCATATTCAACTGGTTAAGTAAATGGCGATCTATCAAGTAACAATAAGTGAAATTTATATGTCCTATAAATCATGACATTACCTTCTTTCAAGTTGAACAACAAATGAACAAACATCAGTCACTAGATTCTGCACCGCATCACCCCTTCTCTTCTGAGACAAGAGCTACCTCTCCATTTGTGAACATTCTCTGGCTACACAAATCAGATATGTTTTAACAACTCCTGAATCTGATCTGGGAAGGAAGGTAATGAGCCTCTCTCTGAGCAACGGTGATAGCAAACTACAAGAAGTCAGAGGTTCTAGTGAATGAACTACTCCTTTACTGACCAGTAAATTAAGCGCTGCTGAAATACCCTGAACAATCACTTCCTTCCTGGAAACATCATAATTGTCGACAACAGAAACAAGAACTCCAAGAGGGTGTGAGTTATATCAACATATTTGGGCATAGAATTAACCATCAAAAGCATTGCAGGCTCAATGTTCATGATGCTACATCTTCTCATCAAAAAACAACCAATCATAAAACAGAGCAAGCTTTGCATTAGCCTCAAAGTAGTTCTTCATGCAGCTTTTAGAAGCCAGCAATAACTGCCCATCTTGAGATAACATTGGACTGGATGATCTCATTAGGAGGATGGTGGGAACAACATATAAACCGAATAATGTCAGTTATAACAGTCTCACTACCAGGCCAGCAGAGGTGTTTCTTAGCAAACCAAGCTTGGTATCTTTCTGGCTCCCCCATTTCACATTGGTGAGCAAGAATCGCAAGTGTGCTTCCATCTCAGGTGTGATCCTCAGCAAAAAGTAGTGTGTTGGTGTTCTTCTTCGATAGAGCTCCGAAATATCGGTAAATGCCAAAACTTGAAATTTTCTAGGATCAAACAATAGGTCCTTCCACACATCTCTGAATTCAGGAATATGAACCAAGTCCTGAAGTAGTCGAACAAGGTCCCTCCCTATCTGCAAACACAAACTGAAGCATTCTCTCAATGCCTTGATGCAAAAATCGATCTCCATCCGCTTCAACAAATCCAATTTCACACCACCTGACAACCTATAGTGATCTGCAATAACCGAAGATAGACGAACAATGCACTTGTAAGAACCAATGGTTCATCCAATATCCAATCCCAATTATGGACAAGATCTTGACAAGTTCAGCACACAGCCACAAATTGGACTCAGAGAAATTGCCACCAATAATCTGCCTCAAAAGGGATACAATTAGGGAATCGACATGTTCGGCAGCAACCTGGACTAGATTGGAAGTGAGCCAGAGGATCTGAATTCTTGGGGTTCCAAGAGCTTGGGGTACGAGTCATTACAGAGCTTGAGTAGGGTGGTAGTGAACAAGTTATAGCCATCGATGACAATGGCATGGAGGTGGTTAGGTGCATTTTAGCAAAATGGGGCTCAGTGAGGATGCCAAAAGCAATGGCACGATTCAGCTGTAAGTATTCTGAAGGCAAGGGGATTGATAGAGGGAAGGGGGGTTTCAGTTGGGGCTGGAGGAGGGAGAAGGCCTCTCTAAGGGAGACCTCAGTAGGGTTTCAGCTTCGTAGGCAGTGACTCGAAGTAGTTTTGATGAGTTCATATTGAGCTCATGGTCCTAAGAATGGAAAAAGAGGTTGAAAAAGAAAAATATGGTCACCAAAAAGGGAACTTTCTTGAGTTCTATAGAAGAGTACTAGGGGTTATATCAAATTCACGATCCAATGAATGGAACAATAGAGGGTGCAAGTTATACCCAAGGAAGCCACACAAATCCTCTCATTGACATAACATGAAACACATGACAGGTACACCAGCCAGCTACCTCAGCCAAGCCACCACTGCCCCACATGCTCGAACGTATTGACAAGATTTAAGACAGCATCTTCCCCAGCATGAAGCCTTTGTTTACGTGGGAGCTTGATACACCTTTTAATCTAACACTTTGCATGCAGTCTGACATCTTCCCCAATTAATGGCAAAGAGCTCTTCTGCATATGAAGATTCCCACCATTTTATGGCATCTATCACAAAACCTAAGTAGAAAATAATTGAAAATCAATAATTGTAAGTTTTGCATGAATTGGTGTTGCAATTACCATCATCATCAACTCTACATATTGATACTTGGATTTCATGTTTCAAGCAAGCTTGCTGGTCTTGCTATATGCATGTATCAAATACATACCAAATCATGTAGACAATGATAAAGTACTCAAATCAAATTGTTTTCAAGTTCCACAACATTCTAATAAATAAATAACCAAAATAATAACTTACATGCCATGCTGATTTTGTAATGATAATTTATCAAAGCCACACCAACAGATTTTGATGTCCATAGCTATTGCTAACCATTACAAACACAGAATTAGAGAACTACTGCTTGTTTCTTTGGTTCCCATGGGTAATGACTGTTATATTCATCAAAAAAAATGAACAAATTATTTTTTAAAATAATTATAAGTTAAAAGTACATCAGCCACCTCAATCAAAAATTAGTTTCTCTGATTCGAGCATGACTCCTATCCACCTTTCAAAACAATTAGAAAACCTCCTGTCTCACAAAGCTGATGTTCAGAAAGCAAGGAAAAGGACATGTCAAACCATGAGCTATGAGTCTCTGTCTCTCTCATCCTGTGGTGGCTGGTGCAAGCTACCATGACACGCATTTGACATTGGAGGTGAATAACGTGAGTGCATCCACGCGACAGTTAGAAAGGTGGAACTTAGTGCAAGTCTCACGCCATGGATTTGGTATTTAGTTATCATGCGAACAGAACTCCATAAATTGAGAATTTGTAACCAAGGAAGAATCCTTTCGATCAAAAATCCCCATGCCCTAAAAAAAATCATGCTTCTACCAAATTACGCTCTCAAAACCTCAAGGGACCAACTCACACTGCCACGACTCGCACAAAATGTCATATACTTGAAGAAAATACCCCAGCCAAAACCTAAGAAACGCCTCCGATCTCCCTCAAGTGCTCCCCTTTCTCCACAGATCCCACAAAAAAAAAAAAATGAAAAGAAAAGAAAAAGAAGCGAAAAGAAAAGAAAAAAGAGCGAAAGGAAAAACAAAAAAAATGATCAAGTAGAAAAGGTCTTGCCTTTCGATTTTTTCGTCTTTCATTAGTTTTCGTTGATTTTTCTGATGTTTTCCTTCGGTTTTCCCCTTGTTGTCCGCCCTCAGGAGTCTCAATCGCTCGGTTTTTCCGGCCTTCAGGAGTCTCATCGGGTGGGAGGCTAGCAGCGGCCAAATAGGGAAGCTAGACGCAGCTGGAGTTTGTGATGGGTATTTTAATATGCAACAGGGGGTATAAAATTATTATCAATCAACTTAAAAATCAACTTAATTTGGAAACCTAAATTTGATTCGCATTTGATTTTTTAAGTTGATTTTTTTGTTATTGATTTTTTAAGTTAATTTTATAAGTTAATATCAACCCTGTCTCCATATATATTTTAATATTATAGATAAATTTTGGAGTTAGTTCTCAATCATAGTGCCAAATATAGAGAAATCAAATAAAAAAGTATCAACTTCATTGTCCCCATATATATAATGTCCATCCAACAGCTTCTTTATATACTATTAGAATACCTACAATTTGGACTTCCTGATTGTATGTTATTAGTAAGGTATCAGTGGATACTGCAGGAAGTGGCTTCAATTTTGAATCAGGTGGTGATTCTAACAAGAGAGCTGTTGGAGATTTGAATGATGCCTCAAATTGCTCGATCCAAAGTAGGTGGTATTGGGATAGGGTATTTCTACTAGGTCATCATTTCTTGGATATATCTCTCTATATCAAGATCATCCACCTCAAAGTAAGCCAAACTAGGGTTTAACGATCATGGGAGAACTTTCATGCATTGCTTCCTCTATTATATTATATATTTATGATTTCTGGGATGTCTTAATTGATTCCATCATCACACCTAATTGTTCTTCCTTTTCATTGAAAGTAATGGGCGATTCTAGGTTCATGGGATTAGGACCATAGGTAAGTTGGGTGATGATGAACATGGGTTATCCATCTTTTCTAATCTCTTCATAAGTTTCTATTTTAGTCAAATTATCAAGGTTGGTCTCTTTGATTATATAGAGTTGCTTTATGACCAATTAATTCCCGAGCATTATAATCAATTGTTCAGGGACAGCCACACTGATATTAAAATTTTTAGTTAGGTATTGTCCTTCAGGATAACTTCAGATTGACTAGGTCGCTCTTCTTCATTCGTAGCTATAGCTAATGGTTCTAATATCAACTCCAGATGGGCACGAGACTGGGTGTTGGGAGTTATACATGGCCTATGGTCTACATGAAACGAAAAAAAGGTTACATTAGTACTCTTAATTGTAGCTTCAAGGTCAGCACAGGATTTAGCTAGAGCTTCTAGGACTTTTTCTAGGGGACTGGGTTCTTCTCGAGATCTAATCCCGGTTGATTATTCAGTACTTAACTAGGCTAGGATAGGGTTGATTAAAATATAGGTTCCTAGTGTTGCATCTTGTAACCACACAAAATTAGGATGATGATCCCATCCTGAATTATAGGTTGGGGAAGGTTAGTTATATATCTATTATTGGGCGACTCCCTTATGTAAACCATTTTGGGTTGGGTATATCAAGTAAGAATATTCCTCTATAACATGATCTGGTGCATCACATGACGTGCACATAGATGTTGGCATGTGGTGAAATTAGGTGTATCCTTTACGTTCTAGGACTTCCTTAACCCTATGGATCAATGATGCCATGTTGGTTCCTACAGGTTTCCTTGTGTGATTGTATGCATCTTCGAATCTCATGAAATTATGATGCATATCAATCTATTATGGTCGATTCATAAAATGTTAGCTTGGGCTCTCATTCTAAATGGTCAGTCAAGAGTCAATCTTGTACCAATAATCTTGTAGGGTTTAAGATCATTTAATAGGATTTGCTAGCAACAATCTATTAAACTTTTGGATCGTCTAATGGGATCCATGATCTTTTAATCTTATATGGTTTAGACTGTATCTGAAGAATCATCTTTTTTCTTAGTAAGAATTTTTTATTAGCCTTTTTATATTATATGAGGAGAGAGAGGGAGAAGAAGAAAAATGAAAGAGAAAAGAAGTCTAAAGGTGAGAGCCCAGGAGTCGTCCTAAATCTAGAGATGATGGAGAAAGGTGGTTTAATTAGGTTAAAGTTTCTAATAGAAAAATAAGTTGTTAAGCAATGGACACTTTATCCTAAGATCACCCTATGTGTAGACAGCTTCTAACTACCAAGGTTGCCTTTGAGCCTTTGAAGTCAGATACTAACTAGCCACTGGCTAGGTAAGGGTAAGGTCAGTGGGGGTCCCCCGTTTTGGGTTAGGTATATCAAGTAAAAATTCCTCTACAACATAATCTGGTGCATCACATGACGTGCACATAGATGTTGGCACGTGGTGAAATTAGGTGTATCCTTTACGTTCTAGGACTTCCTCAACCCTTTGGATCGAGATGCCATGGGTTCCTATAGGTTCCTTGTATGATTGTATGCATCTTCGAATCTCATGAAATTAGGATGCATATCAATCTATTATAGTCGATTCATAAAATGTTAGCTTGGGCTCTCATTCTAAATGGTCGGTCAGAGTCAAACTTGTACCAATAATCTTGTAGGGTTTAAGATCGTTTAATAGGATATGGTATCAACAATCCATTAAACTTTGGATCGTCTAGTGGGATCCATGATCTTTTCCTTAGATATCAAATAAATTGACCAGGTCAGACAACAGAACCAATTAAACAAACCACCTTCCTTCAGGACTATATCATCCTTGAACCCTTTTCCTAGATTGCAGTAAACCAGTTAATTATGAGCTAGCCCAACTCTTAGGATCCCTTGTCTTAATGAGCTCAAAAATCCTAAGGGCCAACATCTAATTAATTTTAAATAAGGCTTGAGTTATGCAATATGTGGATGGTGGTTTGTAGGCCAAGGAAAGGTAATGAAATCCCCACCTTATATTGTTTAGGGGTTATGTTGCCCAGCTAAAGCAATCCAAGAGTGGGGGTGAATTGGATTTAAAAGTTTTTGCAAAGATTAAATATGAGTGCTAGTGTTTGCGAGTGTTTGTGTGCTCAAATTGAGTATGCAGCAAAATATAAAGTAAATGTAAGAATAAAAGATAGGCAATCACAAATACAAGAATATAGTGGTTCGATGTACTCCAAGGTACCTACATCCACTCTCCAAGGTCCACTTGGGTATTTCACTATAATCCAACTTGATTACAGTAGATTAGTTTTCCAGGCTCACTAATCAAAACCTTCTTTATTTTCACAAGACTAACCAAAATCTAGTTGGTTTTCATAAGGCTCACCAACAACCTAGTTGGTTTCACAAGGCTCATAATAACCTAGTTGGTCTTACAAGGCTCACCAATAACCAAACTACTAGTTTCAATCCACTTGAAACTAGGAATAATAATAAATTCAAGTACAAAATAAAGATACAATAAGCATTTAAAAATAAAGCAAATATTTCTTTGAAGCTTTTTGATTGTAGTGAGGAGCTTATCTCCAAGTTGTTGAAGCCTTGATAGATGCTTGAAGATAAGACTTGAATACTTCTTGAATGCTCTTAATGCTTGAAGGCTCAACTTCACTCAAAAAATAATGAACTCTTAATGAATACTTGAAAGATTTGCAATGAATAATTCCTCCTTGAGTTTAGTCCACTTTAAATACCTTTCAAGCCTAAATGATCTTTTTTTATCGTTGGAGAGGAGAAATAGCTATTAGAAACAAAAAGGACAAATTCTTTGCTTCAAAAAACTAGCCATTACTGTTCATCCAAGCATATAAGTATCGATACTTCAGATCATAAGTCGACACTTGAGTCGACACTAGGTCAAAAATATATTTGAAGCTCTCTAGAGTCCTCTAGTATGTCGACACTTCTTCTGGTGAGTCGACACTTCATCTTTATGAGTCGACACTTGAGCAAAAACTTGAATTCAGCATATTCTATATCATTTTTGGTCTCAGGCCTTGAGTCGATACTGAGTCGACACATAAGTCGACACTTGATTTTCATGAATCCACACTTTATGCATGCCAGCTGAAACTTCTTATACGTATTAGCCCAAGCTTTGTGAGTTGACACCTTGAGTCGACACTTGGCTGAAATTCTCTAAAACTTTGCTGAAACTTCTCCAATTTAAGATTGAGTCTTCAAGATCCTCTTATGTGCTAAGGTCCAATTAACTTGAAATTCCATCAATACAAGTGACTTCTTCAATAAGATGACAAGCATTTGAACTTTCAGCACATTACAACTTTGATGAGTACCTTATCTGATAAACGCACTTTTAACATAGTTAGTACTCAAATATATAAGTATTTTGTTATTCATCAAAATCAAGGCATGAGTCAACAATCTTTCCTTTTTTGATAACACAAAATCTTTAAGTATATACACATAGTAAGCTCAAAAGATTGTATAAGTATAGAGTAATTGGCTATAAGTATAAAGCTATTGCTAATAAGTATCAGAGTCTAGATTGTAATATTTATCAAGATCAAAAACTTATCTACAATATTAAAGCTATATGTATATATATAAGAAAGAATTCAATTCATATAGTTCAATATATTAAAGCTGTAGCTATAATATATCAGAGCAATAATTAAAATGTATCAGAGCTAAGTTGTAGTATATATAATATATATAGGAAGTTCAAGATTTTTATCAAAGCTAAAATAGATTTGAAGAATAAGCATTTGACCAAAAACAGGTTGAACATGAAAAGTATCAGAGCAAAGTCTTAGGAGTATCAGAGTGAAAACTTTAAGAGTATCAAAGCAGATTAACTGTCAAAGCATATCAGAGCAAACAATATACCATAAAGATAGAGATTATCATAGCAAAAATATTAGAGTATGAAGAGTATTAGAGTATGAAAATAAAGAGTATCAGAGCATATAAAAATAAGAATAAGGAGTATTAGAGTGAAAACTTTAAGAGTGTCAAGGCATGAAATAAATGTTAAGCATATCAAAAAAATATATACCATAAAAAATAGAGAGTATCAGAGCAAAATATATAACATGAAGAGTATCAAAGTATGAAAATAAGAAGTATCAGAGCATATAAAAATAAGAGTAAGGAGTATCAGAGCATAAAAAATATATATATATCAGAACATAAAAAAATAAAGATAAAGAGTATCAGGGTGTGGAATAAAAGCTCTCCCTCAATATATGATCTGAAAATATTTTTGAAAAACTTAAAATATTTTTCTAAAAATATTTTCAAAAGTTTAAAGATTTTAAATTTTCAAATTTTTTTTCTTTAGTACATTTCACTCTCCCTTATTACTTATTTACTTAAACTATTCATTATCTCCTCTCTTTTTTTTATCATTCTCCCTCCTTTTTTTGCCAATACTCTCCTTTTGCCATTCATTAATTCTTTCCCTTTTTGTCATCATGAAAAAGGTGAGAAAAAAAGAACAAAATAGAGTTAAAACATGGCAATATAGTAAGAGTATAGAAGTATATAGAGAAGTGCGCTAAAATGTCAATATATATATAAGATTTAAAATTTTTGATACATAAGATTCAAATTTGATACAAACAACATATAACTAAAAGACTGAAATACAAATATACTAATATACAGATCAACCCTACAGAATACTTTCCTCATCAGAGGAAGATCCAATCTCTAAGATGATCGGTCACGTAATCCTAGAGGGTCGAGATCGCAGCCACATCGGCCGGAGATCTGCAAGTCGGGTATGGACAGCTCTAGGAATGTCACCAGTCCTCGGCTTCAACTTCTGGCACGTGCTCTCCCTCTGGCTAGTACTGAAGAAGAGGCAATGTTAGGATTAGAGTCAGGAACTGGTGTAGGGACGGATGGTGTAATATCAAACAATGGACATAAGATAAAATGTGGAAACCAGGGGTAGCTCTAAAATATTAGTCCCTGATCAAGGAAGAAGTGGAAGGTACTGGAGGTGACCTAAGGGGTATACTAAATGAAGGTATAGGTAAATCAGTAAGAGTATCAGGGGGATCAGTATGAATAACAGGAGTGGATACATCAGGTAGGGTATCAGAATCAGAAGGATCTGGTAGGATTGGGGTACTAGGGAGAATAGGAGTCTGGACAGAAGAACTAGGTAGATTAGGAATAGTCTCTGAAGACCTCGTCTCATCAGCTATGGGCATTATATCCTGATCAGCAGTAGTATCTAGCTCAGGGTCCATAATATAGTCTGCAACATCGAAGTCTACTGAAGAATTGCCCTGGCCGTCTCCTGTCTCAGTGTGGGGCTGGAGCTAGAGGTGTTGGTGAAGCAGGTGGAGAATCCAATGATGAAGGTGATGGTGCCCTAGTAGAAGATAATCTCTCTAATATAGCAGGATAGTAAGAGTCCCTCTCTCACCTCTTGAAAGCTTGCCCTCATCTCCATGTGAATGTGATCTACTCCTGTCTAACAGTCATCACCTCAGTCTCCAAGCGAGTGATCCTCTAATCTATAGTGTCTCCAGGAGCGGGCACCTCAACATGTGCCAAAACTGATGTCTCGGGCTATCGCTAAGGTATATCCCTATGTAGCTCAGATGGCTTGGCCTCATCTCTGTATATCTGCTCCTCCTCCTTAGCTGCGTCCTCCTCATCCTCAGTATCAGAAGTCTGTCCTGATATCCTACTCTTCACTGACCTCTATGCAAGTGATAGCAATGCGATGTAAAGATTGCTCATATATATGTCAATGTGGAGCAGCTCTATAGGGCTCTCCATCTACGTCAACTCCATAAGCTTGAACAGAATAGTTAGTCCCATGCCAAGGTAGACATAATCTCTGCTAGTGGTGCATCAGTCATCTAATGGACCATGAGTACTGGGAGGTAAATAGGAGGCCACTGAATCAGCAAACCATCACAACCAACTCTCTCTCAGTAATGAAGTCGAAGCTTCCGATCTTCGACAAAAGAATCCGGACAATAATGTGGTGCAATAATTCATCTCTGGAGAAAGTGTGATGCAACGATGGTGTCTCTCTCTCGAATGTTGTCTCGCTTAAATTACATCTGATGGCATCATCCTATCAAGTAGCGAATCTACCACGGTGCCTCTCATTGGTATCTCCCAAGCTCTACTCAAAATCTCTGCAGTCAGTGTATATAGAAGTCCCTCTGACCTTAGCTATCCAACCGTCAGCTCTTTGTTAGTGTGCCATATAGAGCTGTCAATATGAGCTGGCCCGGCCCTAACCCATATGGGCTGCATTTTATGGACCGGGCAGGCTAGGCCCACTTACACAAAGGGCTAAAAAAATCCAACCCGGTCCGGCCCTATATGGGTCATGGGCTTAGGGCCGGGCCAGCACACTATATGGGCCATGGGTAGGACCATGGGCTAAGGCCGTGGGCTAAGACCGTGGGTTAGGGCCGTGGGCTAGCATTAGAGTCATGGGCTAGGGCCGTGGGCATTGAAATCATATAAGTATATAGCCCTCACCTCAGCATAGAAGAAGCTCTGGTCACCAATAGCAGCACAATGATGGCTACGACGTCGCGGAAAGAGTTGGCATCACCGCCGGTGTCACGGCTATTCCTTCCTCTGCCAGAATAGAAGAGCAGAGTACAGCAGCAAAGCCATGGTCGGCGGTCACAGAACTCCCGATGAATCAAAAATTCGAGAAGAAGTTTGAATCTGCCGGAAGCCCGGAATTATTGAGTATCGTCGTATCAAGTGGAAATGGAAATGGGAACAGCCAAACACTGCGAACAGAAAGGGAAGTGGGAACGACGCGGAAGATTGAGGAAAAAAAATCAAAATATCTTCCCGTTTTAAGTTTAAAGTTTTAAACTTTTAATTTAACATGGACCGTGGTTACTCTGGTAAGTGGACTGATAATCCATAACATGTTTACATTTTTCATTTGAATCTTTTAATTTTAATATATATTTTAAAAAAATCTTGGCTCATGGGCTGGCCGACCCTAACCCTGTTGAGCCCATAGGCTACAAGGGCCGGGCCAAAAAGCCCACTTACATAGATGGGCCAAATTTTTTTGGCCAGCCGGCCGGCCCATTTATAGGGCCAAATGGGCTCTAGCACCATTTTGACAGTCTAGTACTATAAAAATCTCGTATCAAAGCTGGGTAGAACCTCTCTCTCAGTGAATAGAAGTGAGCCAGCCTGCATCCCTCAACCAATCTCCTATCTGGAAGTGCTATCAGTCCATAACTCAAAATCTATCATCCGACCTCCGACAATGGCCTTGGAGGCCATTCGTTCTACTCCAGGTGGTGTGGTCGGGACAGGCATCTTACTGAGATAGTGCCTCTGCTACCTGATCTCATGATGGCCTTAGTGCACCGCTCTGTATCAGGTAGAGGGTCGAGGTCGCCTGACTAACTATTTCCTGGGCCCCATTATCCAGGAAGAAGGAAACAGACAAATGGAAGAGGAATGGACAAGAGATTCATGATAAACCATGAACAATAGTGAAGAAGAGAGGGAAAAACATGCTCAAATTAATAATAGAATAGTAAAAACGCAGAATGGATGCAAACGGAGTTAGAATACTGTTGGGGAGGTGTCGGCTCAAGAGTTTTGGAACAAAAATGGAAAGAAAGCGCTTGATTTCTTTATTTAATCATCAGTTCCTACGAGTGGGTCAAGTGTCGACTCACGGTTCAGTCCAAGTGTTGACACTTCAAAGTGTCGAAATTAAAAAAAATCAAAAAATTAGGAAAAAGAAATAATCATTTAAAAAATCAAGTAATTGATTTAATAGCATTTGGTCATGGAATGATGATCTAATCAAGCTTTATTTTGATCAAGAAATTTCAAGTAAAAATTCTAAAGGTCATAAGAAATGATTGAGATCTAATCAAAAGGATTGATGACCCCTAATCCTTTCTAATCATACTGAACCTATCTTCATTAAGAGGCTTGGTCAGTATATTAGCTAATTACATTTTAGTAGAAACAAATTCAAGCATAACATCATTATTTTGAACATGGTCTTTATAAAATGATATCTAATTTCAATATGCTTACTTATTCAGTGTTGAACTGGATTTTTTGTTAAATTAATTGCACTTGTATTATCACATCTTATGGGTGTCTTAGTTAATTTGATGCCAAAATTCTTAAGTTGTTGCTTAATCTACAAGATTTGAGCACAATAACTTCCAGCTGCAATATATTCAGCTTCAGCTATAGATAGTGCAACTGAATTTTATTTCTTGCTAAACCATGAGATTAAGTTAACTCCAAGGAATTGGCAAGTTCTAGAAGCCTTTTCTATCTAATTTATAGCTAGCAAAATCAGCATAGAATATGCAATCAAATCAATAGCTGAATTTTTAGAGTACCATAATCCAATATCAAGAGTACTAGATAAATATCTAAGTATGCACTTAACAGCCATTAAATGTGATTCCTTAGGCTTAGATTGATATTTAGCACACATGCATACACTAAAATAATATCTGGTCTACTAGTAGTTAAGTACAGTAAAATCCAATGATGCCTTTATAAAATTTTGATCAACTTTCTTACTAGATTCATCCTTGTCAAGTTTATATGAAAGGCTCATAGGTATACCAATTGGTTTAGTCTTCTCCATCTCAAACTTTTTCAAAATCTCCTTTGTGTATTTGGTTTGGTTGATGAAGATCCCTTCATTTGTTTGCTTGATCTAGAGTCTAAGGAAGTAGCTCAATTCTTCCATCATGCTCATCTCGAATTCTCCCTGTATTTGTTATGCAAATTCTTGATAAAGAGAGTCATTAGTGGCACCAAAGATAATATCATCGACATAGATCTGTCCAACTAAGAGATCACCAGCCTTTTTCTTTAAAAATAGGTTTGTATCAACATGACCTCTAGTAAAAGCATTTTTAATTAAAAATTTACTAAGTCTTTCATACCATGCACGGGGGCTTGTTTTAAGCATAAAGTACTTTGTGTAATTTAAAAATGATCATGATGTGTATGATTTTCAAAATTAGGTGGTTGTTCAACAAAAGCTTTTTCAGCTATATAGCCATTCAAAAATATACTTTTAACATCCATTTGAAATAATTTGAAATCCATAAAATATGCAAAAGCTAGAAGTAATCTAATGGCTTCAAGTCTAGCTACTGGAGCAAAGGTTTCATCAAAATCAATTCCTTCTTCTTGATTGTAATCCTTAGCTACCAGTCTAGCCTTGTTTCTAGTTACTATTTCATTTTCATCCAATTTATTCATAAATATCCATTTTGTACCAATTATTGAAGTATTAGATGGTCTTTCTATTAATATCCAAACTTTTTTTCTTTCAAATTGATTTAATTCCTCTTGCATAGCAATCATCCAATTTGAATCTTTTTCAGCTTCTTCAATATATTTAGGTTCAATTTGTGAAACAAAAGTAATATAATCATATTCATTTCTAATAGAAAATCTAGTTTTTACCACTTTCGATGGATCTCCTAGGATTATTTTTTAGGATGTCCATGAGCATACCTCCATTCTTTGGATATATACTTATCCTTTGGTGATGATCTTATGGCTTCTTCCTCATTTTCCTTGCTTTGATCTTCTTTGTTGTCTTTGGAAGGATGATCATCCAAAGTCAGCTTCCTAAGTTCTTCAATACCTGCACAATCATCAACAGTATCCCCTTTTCTAGAGGACTTGTTAGTAGACTCTTCTAACACTAGATGCATGGAGTCTTCTACTACTAGTGTTCTTTGTTAAAAATATGTATGCCTTGGTAGATATAAAGTATTCTAAAAAAAAACCTTCATCTGACTTGGTATCAAATTTATCTAAATTATCTTTTTCATTATTTAAAATAAAATATCGATAACCGAATACACGAAAATACTTTAAAGTAGGTTTTCTTTCTTTCCAAAGCTCATAAGGTATTTTCTTTAAAATTAGTCTATCAAAACATGGTTTAAAATATAGCAAGCAGTATTAACAGCTTCGGTCCAAAAATATCTGGGAAGGTCATTTTCGCAAAGCATTGTGCGTGCCACTTCTTCTGAAATTCTATTTTTTCTTTCTACCACCCTATTTTGTTGAGATATCCTAGGTATAAAAAAGTTGTGTTCAATTCCTTTTTCATTATAAAAATATTCAAAATTTTGATTTTCAAATTCAATACTATGGTTACTTCGAATACAAACAACAGTATCTTTTTCATTTGAAACCCTTCGATAAAACTTTGTAAAAGCAGAAAAAGATTCATCTTTATGTACTAAAAGCAAAATTCAAGTGAATCAAGAGAAATCATCAACTATCACTAATCCATATCTCTTGCCTTCTAGGCTTATGATCCTAGTTGGTCCAAAGAGATCCTTATGGAGCAGTTCTAGTGGCCTATTCTAGTGGCCTAGAAGATAAAATATTTTTTTTTTATTTAAAAGAGGTTCTTAATTGTTTTCCAATTGACAAGCATTGCAAACTTTATCTTTTTCAAATCTAAGTTTTGGTAAATCTCTAACTAAATCCTTTTTGCATAATTTAAAGACTAAATGCATGCTTGCATGACCTAATCTACGATGCCAAAGCCAACTAGTCTCATTAATTGTGGCATTCATTGCAACTAGGCATTCACCATCATGTAAAGATAAGTTATCAAGATCAACAAGGTAAATGTTGCTGTTGGGAATTGTGTCCCAAAGCCAATCGCCTGGGTTGTAGGCGGTTGTGCTTATTTTGTATTCATTTTATGAATTAATAAAATATTATTTTTGGCAGCTCATCACATATTGTATTTTTCTAAAAATGAACTCTTTCCATGTGATGAAGTCCTTAGGACTACAATGACTTCGATACAGAGAGGATGTATCGAGTGGTCCTTAAATCCAGTTCACAACCAAAGGATATATTGTACTGGATGGCAATATATCAAGTATAGGTTGTTGCAGTTCACATCGTTTGGTTGTCCTCTTGACCAAATGAGTATGGTGACACTGATGTAATCTACAAGTGGGATATGTGATATCTCATTGAACGTGACTCCGTGCAGCCCCTTTCTGCCAAAGGGAAACTCACGATTGGATATGGGTATATGTGTCCCTCTGACCTGAGGTCATCACGGTAGCTTGTAAGCAACTCCCTGTGCTTTGGTGCCGACTACCCAGATTTTTAATCCGGTGACGGAAGGTTCTGGGTACAGGCAAGTACTTGTGGAGCAGTGATGGACCAAGATGGAATTGACATGTCCAAACAGTTTGGATTGAATGTCTCGCAGTATCTCAATTTAGCAAATCCTCGGCTGGGGTAGTCCTAGTGAAGAGTCATTGGGCTTGCGAGGTTGAGACACGTAGTCGACTGACTCAGTCTGGGTTGGCAGCCCAATCTCAGTCGTCCTGAGCATTAGAGGTCAAAGGGATGAATTATACGGTAACCATATGCCAGAGGTTCGATAGTTTGCTCCTGCATCTTCGACCTATCCGGACGCCGGGACCCATTGCTAGATGGTTTCCTGTGCTGGTGCTAGAAATTGTTCTAATGCTACCGTTTAGGTTCGAACCTATGAGGTCACACGCCACAGAGGATAACTCTCTGATCCGGATACCGATTACGATTGAGAATCGTCTCGATTTTATGGTCACAGTATTTTTTGAGCACTATTTTTCCTATTTTTCCCTTGTCTGTGTCGACCGAAAAATGTTCCGGGTTGACCTGCTCTGCGCCAGGATTTTTCTGAATCAGTTTTGAACTGATTCGGAGTTCATTTCGGCCTCCAATTGGTTGTAAACCAATTTTATTCCCTGAACCAGGTTCAATTGGATTGAACCACCATTAGGTTTGGACCAAATTGGTTTAATGGGATTGCACCAATTTTGGTTAGACCGGTTTTGGATGAACCGGCATTTTCATTTCCACTTGACCTTTTACACGGTTTTTTCTCCACCCGTTGGATTTTTTTTTTTTTTGCTGGAAGGAAGGCCAAACGACTCCCAGCTAGCATCTCTTCCTCTTCCCCTCCTTCTTTTGTTTAATGGTTTTTAACATGTGTTAATGGCTTTAATCCCTCGTTTAAGGCTGATTATTGGGTTTTCTTCAGACGCTCCACCTCCCTCTCCCTCCCAGCACCTTTTATAAAACCCCACCAAGCCATCCCCTGTTTTGTTGGAAAAAGGTTTCACCGTGAGGTTGAAAAATCCAGCGTATGAGAACCAATGAAAGCAAGGTGTTCTTCTTTGAGTGACCCCTGGTTGAGAGCTTAGATAGGCTGCATTTTGGAGGGAGAGAGGGAGAGTTTTTCCCATCGTTTCAAGTGCTCAAGTTTGCCCAACAGCAGAAAATCTGTGACCGTGAAGCCCTCTTCCGGCGGCTAGCACCATGCGTGGAGGCGGATCCGAGAGTCCCGGAAGTGTCTCCCTTCTAGAGGGAGTACCACTCTACTCCTAGGAGCAAACCACGCGAGCCGGGATCGCCCCAGCTGCTCCGAAACGAAGACCAAAGTCTGCTAACCAGTTCTGCTGCAGAAATCTGGCAGCAGACTTTGGTGATTTATTTATTTTTTTTGGCTTAGATTTGATTGCAGAAATTGGTGGCAAATCAAAGAACACTTGTCCAAGAAGCCGCTGCTCAAATTTGGGAGCAAACGGAGGTCCGGAAGGCGGTGTTCCGATGACGTTTTGCAAGCCAAAACAAGGTCCCAAGGAGGAAGACGACTGGAATAACTTTATTCCAGTTATTCCAGTCTATTCCAGGTTTATTCCAGAGTTATTCCAGACAGAATAAAGGTATGGAAAAAAAAAATTTTAATCATGCATGGATAGATTAAATTGTTTAATATTTTATAAATATTTTATATGTTTATGCATGCCTAAATGCAACTAGACTTAGATTAGTTCCTAGCGGAGCAGATACCGCTGCGCGAATTTTAAAAATTATTTTAAATCCAATCTGCTCCCGCAGATATTTGCATGCCTAGTGTAGGATCTTGTCAAACCACCCATATCTGTTAACTTTCATTGGTATCAGAGCCAGGTTGAATTTGTAATCTAATCTAGTATGCATGTTTACAGATTAAAAATTGTTTAATCTTAAAAATGTATTAAGATTTCTTTTTGGAACCTAGTTGAGACCTTCACCATGACCGTGTGTCTTTGACACGATGCGGATCGTCTGTGTTGGCCTCTTCAGAAGGATCCTTAAAGAATATTAAAAATTAAAAATTATTTTAATTTGGAGATACATGGATTATGCATGTTTTATAAAATATTATAAAATATTTGATGCATGATTTGGTATGTAAATTATTTTACATAGAGACTTAATTAAAATTGTTTTAATTAAGTGTTTGGCTTATTAGAAATTTTTTTAGGTTTAAGAAATCTAAAACACTTGCATAAGCCATTTTGGGTTAATTGGGTTAGCTGACTAGTTGGTCTATAACTGGGTTAGACCTAAGTTTAGTTGAACCGGATAATAAGAAGATTAAACAAAAGTTGTTTAAGGTCCTTCTTTAAAACTATCTAATAGTTGAATAGTTGATCCGTTCATCTAAATGGATCCAATTAGTGGCTCAGTGGATGCCCGAGTCTTTAGGCTAGTCTGATCGAGTCTGGTAAACCGACTGGTGTCGAGGTAGGTTTGGCATTGTGATCATGGTTGTATGAGGCTACCTCTTTCCTGGCCAACTTGGTTGGTATCTAGGAAAGATGGTTAATGGCGGATACTCATCCATGATCTCACTTTCCTGGCTAGTCGAGTCGACCAGAACTGATTGGAAAAGCTCAATGACTCGAGTTAACCCATGTCATCCAGGTTGATCGGTCTGACTGATCTATAGGTGCCCATGGATCATTTGTTGATTTATTTCAACCCTCCTGGAATCTGATTGATTCAGTGGGAGGATGATCCATGTTCTTATCTCTTTCTTCTGTCATAATTAAAAATCCTCTAAAATTATTAGGTCCTTAAAAAGACTAAGTCAAGGAGTTGATAGTGTCTTTGCCTCCCATTAAGTTGGATAGAAATGTGTCCCTAGCTTGGTGTGCATCGGCAGTTCCATAGAACAGGTGTACATCCGGCGACTGGAATTTCTATCTGATCGATGATGGTTCAGTGCAACCTCCTTAACGGGACCAGGTGAGCCGGCCATAGTCGGGCTTGGTCTTTAGTTAACTGGAAGCATTGGATTCATCATTTTAATGGTTAGACCTAACCAGAGACCCGTAATAGGAGGCCCCTAGGCCGATTGGGGTGCTCTCTGGAGCAAAATAATATACTGAAAATTGTTTAGGAAACAATTGGTTTACGAACCTACCTTTAGGTTCGTATGGGTGAGCCGGCCATAGTCGGGCTCATGCGAGGCCTATTGGATTTCAGTACCCACTTGTGAAAAAGTATTTTCACGGATTGGAGTTAGAGACTACCAATCTGAAAAATTAGTAGGAGAAACCTTTAGACTAAAGTCCAAGTCTTTTGGTTAATTATTAATTCAATACACTAATTTGGTCTTGTTTTCTTTTCAGATGTCTTCAAATTTATCGCTCCGGTCACTTCTCGATAACGAGAAGTTAAAGGGTCATAACTTCGATAGTTGGTATCGAAGATTAAGAATTTTCTGGAGCATGAACGGATCCTATATGTGATAACGGATCCGGCACCTGAAATCCCTCCCGCTAATGCACGGAGTGCGGTCAGAGATGCTTATATGAAGGGGTCTCTGATCGCACTACTGTCCGGTGCATTATGTTAGCGGCGATGAACGACGAGTTCAGTCGTAAATTCGAGGAGGCCCAACCTGATGAAATCCTTCAAAAATTGAAGGAATCCTTCGGCACCCCGGATGATGTAGAATGGTACAAAGTGTCTTGTGCCATCTACAACTCCAAGATGCCGAATGGTGGTTCAGTCACTGATCATGTATTGTACATGATCAGTTGATTGAAAAGTTGGGCAAACTCGGATGCCCCTTGCACGAGCAGCTCGGCAAGGATGCGATCCTGAATTCTCTTCCCTCCTCCTATCTTGACTTTCTTGATCATTATAGAATGAACAAGCATGCAGTCAACTACCATAGTCTTTTGGGTTGCTGCAGACTTTCGAGAAAGACCACCAACTAAATAAGGGGGTGGTAAATTTAGTGGGAGGAAGTAGAGGTCGTCGTCCCTTTAAGAAAGGGAAGAAGAAAATAAATAAAAAGGGAAAGAAGGTGCAGAATGCTCCTGGCCCGAGTCAGACCAAGAAGTATAAGGCTGATCAGTCTTCTACAGAATGCTTCTACTGCAAGAAGAAGGGACACTGGAAGAGGAACTGTCCTCTTTATATTGCGTCCCTTGATCCGAACAGGCCGAGGAAGCAGAAGTCTGCTGAACAAGGTATTTATATGATAAAACCTTATAATTACTCAATTGTTGATATTGCTAACTGGGTATTGGATACTGGTAGTCCAATTCATGTTTGTAATTCGTTACAGGGACTTCAAGTTAGCAGAAGATTTGAAGATGGAGAACAGTTTCTGAGCGTCGGGAATGAAAATCGTGTTCCAGTACTGGCGGTTGGAGTCCTGCGTCTTGTCTTTGAGTCTTGTACTGTCGAACTAGTCGACTGTCACTATTGTCCTAGTTTCATTATGAGCATAATCTCTGTAGGCCTTTGGCCAATTGTGGTTTTGAACTTTCAATAAAAGAGATTTTTGCAATGTTATTTTGAATAACTCTGTTATAATGAAAGCTAGATTAAATAATGGCATATACGTACTATCAAGGCCTGTTAGTGTAATGTATATTTCTAGCAAACGCCCAAGGTTAGATAATGTCAATAATTTGTACCTTTGGCACTGTAGGCTAGGTCATATTAACCAAAATAGGATAAACAAGATGCGAGGAGATGGACTCCTCGAGGTCAGTGATTCTAATCATTGCCCACTTGTGAATCCTGTTTACTTGATAAAATGACCAAGTCACCTTTTATTGGAAAGGGTGAACGAGCTACATAACTTCTAAGTCTAATACATACTGATGTATGTGGATCGATGTCAGTTAGTGCCAGAAAAGGATACAAATATTTCATTACTTTTACAGATGACTTTTCAAGATTCGGTTATGTCTTTTTAATGAGACATAAGTCTGAATTGTTTGAAATATTCAAACGATACCGTAATGAAGTAGAAAAGCAAACTGGAAAAAGTATTAAAACCCTTCGATCTGATCGATGTGATGAATACTTATCTGGTGAATTTTTGACATATCTTGAGGAGAATGGAATTCTCTCTCAGTGGACTCCTCCAGGAACACCACAGTGGAATGGTGTGTCCGAAAGGAGGAATCGAACCTTGTTGGACATGGTTCGATCCATGATGGGCTTTGCAACTCTGCCGCTATCCTTTTGGGGATATGCGCTTCTGACAGCCTGTTACTTATTAAATAATGTTCCAAGTAAGTCTGTTGTCTCCACTCCGTATGAGATGTGGAATGGGCGTAAACCCTCAATCTCACACCTTCGGGTCTGGGGTTGTCCGGCTTACGTAAACGTTTAGACTCAGACAAACTTGGTCCTAAGTCTGACAGGTGTTTATTCATTGGTTATCCTAAGGAAACCAAAGGATATTTCTTCTACTTGGAGAATGAACAAAAGGTGTTCGTTGCTCTTAGAGCTATCTTTTTGGAAAAGGAGTTCCTTGGAGAAGGAACTATAGCTTCTAAGATTGAACTTGATGAAGTTCAGCCAATAGAAGAACCTACACACTCTAAGGACATCGTAGAACTGGTTGTGATTGAATCACACCCAGAACCCATTAGGAGATCTGGTAGAATACCGCGTCACCCGGACAGATACTATGGTTTCATGGTCCGGGACGGGGATCCCATTGAGCTCGATGAGAACAATGAGGATCCGATCACCTATATGGATGCACTTCAGAGATCTAACTCTGAGGCATGGCTTGGAGCCATGCGATCCGAAATGGAGTCCATGGAAATCAACAATGTTTGGACATTGGTTGATCCGCATGAAGGAATAAAACCCATCGGGTGTAAATGGATCTTCAAGAGGAAAAGGGGCACAGATGGGAAGGTGGAGACCTATAAAGCCCGTCTGGTTGCCAAGGGATATCGTCAGCGATATGGTATCGAATATGACGAGACTTTCTCCCCTGTGGCAATGCTCAAGTCCATTCGGATCATGCTTGCTTTGGCAGCATATTTTGATTACGAGATCTGGCAGATGGATGTTCGAACCGCTTTCCTGAATGGGGAGCTGGAAGAAGAGGTGTATATGATACAGCCTGAAGGGTTCACATCCACAGATGAATCAAAAGTATGCAAGCTACAGAGGTCCATCTATGGACTCAAGCAAGCATCTCGAAGTTGGAACTTACGGTTTGATAGGTGTATCAAATCGTATGGCTTCGTTAGGAACGGAGATGAACCGTGCATCTATAAATGGGTTAATGGTTCTATGATCGTATTCCTAGTACTGTATGTTGACGATATTCTCTTAATCGGGAATGATGTCGCAGCATTACAAGGAATAAAGGTTGGTTATCATCTCAGTTCTCCATGAGGACTTGGGTGAAGCTTCTTACATACTAGGTATGAAGATCTATAGAGATAGATCTAAGAAGCTTTAGGACTGTCCCAATCTACGTACATTGACACTATGTTGAAACGGTTCAGCATGGAAAATTTTAAGAAAGGCTATCTTCCGATAGGTTCTGGAATTACTCTTTCCAAGAAGGATTGTGCGACAACTCCTGAGGAAAGAGAGCGCATGAGTAGAGTACCTTATGCTTCTGCAGTATGCTCTATCATGTATTCGTATGACTTGTAACTAGACCAGACGAGGTGGCATACTCACTAGGAGTAGTGAGCAGATACCAGTCTGACCCAGGTGAGGCGTATTGGAAGGTGGTTAAGTCCATCCTTAAGTATTTAAGAAATACTAAAGATCAATGGCTGATTTATGGAGAACCTGACTTGAAACTTGTGGGATACTCTGACTCCAGTTTCCAGTCAGATAGAGATGATAGCAAGAGTGTGTCAGGATTTGTTTTTATCCTGAATGGAGGAGCGATCTGCTGGAAAAGTTCTAAGCAGGCAACTGTTGCAGACTCGGTATGCGAAGCAGAATACATTGCAGCATCAGATGCGGCAAAGGAAGCTGTGTGGTTGCGGAAGTTCCTTGGAGAGCTAGGGGTGGCACCTTCCCTAGATGGTCCTGTTCCGGTGTATTGTGACAGCACTAGAGCCATTGCTCAAGCTAAGGAGCCGAAAGCTCATCACCGCACCAAACACATTTTGCGGCGCTACCACCTCGTACGAGAGATCGTGGAACGAGACGACATCAATCTTCTGAAGATCGATGGAAAAGAAAATCTGGCCGACCCCTTCACTAAAGCCCTCGGAATAAAAGAGTTCGACTATTGTAAATGGGAAATGGGTATTAGATACTCTTCTGATTGGCTTTAGTACAAGTGAGAGTAGTTGGGAATTGTGTCCCAAAGCCAATCGCCTGGGTTGTAGGCGGTGTGCTTAGTTTGTATTATTTTATGAATTAATAAAATATTATTTTGGTAGCTCATCACATATTGTATTTTCCTAAAAATGAACTCTTTCCATGTGATGAAGTCCTTAGGACTACAATGACTTCGATACAGAGAGGATGTATCGAGTGGTCCTTAAATCCAGTTCACAACCAAAGGATATATTGTACTGGACGGCAATATATCAAGTATAGGTTGTTGCAGTTCACATCGTTTGGTTGTCCTCTTGACCAAATGAGTATGGTGACACTGATGTGATCTACAAGTGGGATATGTGGTATCTCATTGAACGTGACTCCGTGCAGCCCCTTTCTGCCAAAGGGAAACTCACGATTGGATATGGGTATATGTGTCCCTCAAACCTGAGGTCATCACGGTAGCTTGCAAGCAACTCCCTGTGCTTTGGTGCCGGACTACCAGATTTTTAATCCGGTGATGGAAGGTTTCTGGGTACAGGCAAGTACTTGTGGAGCAGTGATGGACCAAGATGGAATTGACCTGTCCAAACAGTTTGGATTGAATGTCTCGCAGTATCTCAATTTAGCAAATCCTCGGCGGGGTAGTCCTAGTGAAGAGTCACTGGGCTTGCGAGGTTGAGACACGTAGTCGACTGACTCAGTCTGGGTTGGCAGCCCAATCTCAGTCGTCCTGAGCATTAGAGGTCAAAGGGATGAATTATACGGTAACCATATGCCAGAGGTTCGATAGTTTGCTCCCGCATCTTCGACCTATCCGGACGCCGGGACCCATTGCTAGATGGTTTCCTGTGCTGGTACTAGAAATTGTTCTAATGCTACCGTTTAGGTTCGAACCTATGAGGTCACACGCCACAGAGGATAACTCTCTGATCCGGATACCGATTACGATTGGAAATCGTCTCGGTTTTATGGTCACAGTATTTTTTGAGCACTATTTTCCCCATTTTGCCCTTGTCTGTGTCGACCGAAAAAGTTCCGGGTTGACATGCTCTGCGCCAGGATTTTTCTGAATCAGTTTTGAACTGATTCGGAGTTCGTTTCGGCCTCCAATTGGTTGTAAACCAATTTATTCCTGAACCAGGTTCAATTGGATTGAACCACCATTGGGTTTGGACCAAATTGGTTTAATGGGATTGGACCAATTTTGGTTAGACGATTTTGGATGAACCGGCGTTTTCATTTCCACTTGACCGTTTTACACGATTTTTTCTCCACCCGTTGGAATTTTTTTTTTTTTTGCTGGAAGGAAGGCCAAACGACTCCCAGCTAGCATCTCTTCTCTTCTCCTCCTTCTTTTGGTTTAATGGGTTTTAACATGTGTTAATGGCTTTAATCCCTCGTTTAAGGCTGATTAATTGGGTTTTTGCAGCCGCTGCCTCTCACCTTCAGACGCTCCACCTCCCTCTCCCTCCCAGCACCTTTTATAAAACCCCACCAAGCCATCCCCTGTTTTGTTGGAAAAAGGTTTCACCGTGAGGTTGAAAATCCCAGCGTATGAGAACCAATGAAAGCAAGGTGTTCTTCTTTGAGTGACCCCTGGTTGAGAGCTTAGATAGGCTGCGTTTTGGAGGGAGAGAGGGAGAGTTTTCCCATCGTTTCAAGTGCTCAAGTTCTGCCCAACAGCAGAAAATCTGTGACCGTGAAGCCCTCTTGCAGCGGCTAGCATCGTGCGTGAGGCGGATCCGAGAGTCCCGGGCATGTCTCCCCTCTAGAGGAAGTACCACTCTACTCCTAGGAGCAAACCACGCGAGCCGGGATCGCCCAGCTACTCCGAAACGAAGACCAAAGTCTGCTAACCAGTTCTGCTGCAGAAATCTGGCAGCAGATTTTGGTGATTTATTTAATTTTTTGGCTTAGATTTGATTGCAGAAATCAGTGGCAAATCGAAGAACACTTGTCCAAGAAGCCGCTGCTCAAATTTGGGAGCAAACGGAGGTCCGGAAGGCGGTGTTCCGACGACGTTTTGCAAGCCAAAAACAAGGTCCCAAGGAGGAAGACGACTGGAATAACTTTATTCCAGTTATTCCAGTCTATTCCAGGTTTATTCCAGAGTTATTCCAGGCAGAATAAAGGTATGGAAAATTTATTTTTTAATCATGCATGGATGATTAAATTGTTTAATATTTTATAAATATTTTATATGTTTATGCATGCCTAAATGCAACTAGACTTAGATTAGTTCCTGGCGGAGATACCTGCTGAGCGAATTTTAAAAATTGTTTTAAAATCCAATCTGCTCTCGCAGATGTTTGCATGCCTAGTGTAGGATCTTGTCAAACCACCCACATCTGTTAACTTTCAGTTGCTATGCCTATTTCCAATGAATTTCACTCCATTATCATCAGGACTAGAAACCATGCAAAGGGATGATTCAAAAACTACTTTAAAATCTCTGTCACAAAATTGACTAATGCTTAGTGATATGGCAAATCGCTGATGTGGAGTCCTCGAACCCAGCTGGAAGTCACGCCGGCAAGGATCGCCACTCCAATCTCGCTCCTCGAGCCTCGAGTCCTTCCGTCGGGGTGGATCCCTCAGGTTGAGCCCTCGACCAAAGTCAAGCTCTCGCTCCTCGACTTCGAGCCCTTCCACCGGGTGGCTCCCTCAGGGTCGAGTCCTCGGTCGAAGTTGAGCTCTTGCATCGCTCCTCGAGCTTCGAGCCCTTCCACTAGGGTGGCTCCTACAGGGTCGAGTCCCTAACCAAAGTTGAGCTCCCGCTTCGCTCCTCAAGCTTCAAGCCCTTCTGCCTGGGTGGCTCTCTTAGGGTCGAGTCCATGATCAAAATTGAGTTCCCGCTTCGCTCCTCGAGCCTTGAACCCTTCCACCAGGGTGGCTCCCTCAGGGTCGAGCCCCCAATCGAAGTCGAGCTCCCGTTCCTCCAGCTTCGAGCCCTTCCACCGAGGTGGCTCCCTTAGGGTCGAGTCCCGGCCAAAGTCGAGCTCCGCTTCACTCCTCCAGCCTCGAACCCTTCTGCCGAGGTGGCCCTCTCAAGGTCGAGCCCCCGACTGAAATCGAGCTCCTGCTCCTCGAACTTTGAGCCCTTCCATCGGGGTGACTCCCTCAGGGTTGAGTCCCAGTTGAAGTCGAGCTCTCGCTTCACTCCTCGAGCCTTGAACCCTTCCACTAGAGTGACTCGCTCAGGATCGAGTCCCCAATCGAAGTCGAGCTCCCTCGAGCTACATGGCCTTTGGCTGAGAAGGGCGCCCGGCTCGAAGTTGACCCATAGTCAAGGTCGACCATGAAGCTGGTACACCAGGCGGGTAGCGGCACACTACCCGAAGCTTATGAAGGGAGAGCACGCCGACCTACGGGGAACCATCTCACCAGGGCACCAAGGTCCCTTCAGGCCATTGTTTACACCAGTTGAGAAAGGATGCGCCACTCGAGACACCGTGCCCCTCCACCGACCATCTACACCACCTTGAAGAAGAAGGCTGCACAAGATGGCTCGAGTCCTAGAGCGTCTACCCCGGATCGAGGCTGTCAAGTTTTTCCAAACAGGGCATCCTATCAGGGTGTCAGAGCTCACGATATAACTTTCGGCCATGAAGGAAGAGGGGCTCGGGTGCGATCCCCAAACACCACCCATCGTTGACCTCGTAGCATCCCCGAAGGAGGTGAGGAGGGGAGGGCGAGCCTAAGGCTGGTAACATATAGTACCTTCCATCTATAAGAAAGGGAGAGGGCCTTTGAAGGAGGTAAGCAAGAATAGGTAGAGGAAGGGGTAGCAAGAAAGAGCGCTCTGAGGCTACCAGAGAACTCATCGGAAGAGTCCCAACGGATACAGCCACCATTGCTCAAGCTCTCTTCCTCCACCAAAATTCTCACTTCATTCTTTTCTTTCAAAACCTCTAAGAGTGGAGACCAACTTGAGATCTACCTCAGAGGATCTGTTCTCTTAGATCGTCCCACTGACTTGACCATCAGAGTGCCCTCACCGGATCCCCGGCCCCGGTCTCCTTTCTTTTGCAAGACTGGGCACATGTGTCGGACACCAGGCAAAGAAGGTACATCCCGACACCACGTAGGAGCTATGGGCCATGACAATCTAAGTGGCAACAGATTGGTGCACCATGAAGGAAAAACTAGTCCCTCAAACCAGCTCCACCCGTGACATGGTGGTGACATGCACGCGGGAAACCTCCACCAACCGTGCGGGGGACCTTCTTTCTCACGGGGCCGTGCATAGCCTAGAGAGGGAACTCCCCACTCCACCACAGCCGCCTATGGTGGACTCCTAGCTAGCCGCGCTCATCTAGCAGATCTAGACTCTAACCGTGGTAATGCGGCAATTACAATATCGGCATCAATACTTAGCCACCCAGCAACAGTCGGGGACACCGATAGGTCCAGTCACTGGGCCTCGCGGTAGCTTGCATTCCTTTCAAGGAAGGCCGTCGCACCCGCGAGCCATAATTGATCCCCGGGGAAGTCACTGAACCCCGGCAAAGAGGCAGTGGAGTGGGTCAGCTGACCGGGAGAGTCGATCTCCGACCATGATGCCACTAGGCATCGCAAGCACCATCGAGGCAAGGCCTCCCATCATGACCCCCCTCAGCTGACATCCCCATCTCCTTCGATAGCCTCGGTGGAAGGTTCCACCAACGAGGCTATCAGGTGCTTGGCTAAAAAGTACCTGTAGGAACAAAAGCATAAGCTGGCGGAATGTCCCACCAATTTGCCAACAAGTAGGGCTCCCCCCGTGAGCCAATGGGCCATGACACCCATCTCCCTTTCTCCCGAGAGATCCAAGAGGAACCGATCCCTAACTGGTTCCGTATGCCTCAAGTAGACCCCTATGATGGGACCATTGACCCCCTTGACCACCTGGAGCGCTATAAGGCTCTCATAAGAGTATAGGGGGTGACGGATGCCCTCCTCTGTATTGCCTTCCTAGCCATGCTTCGAAAGGCAGCTCAAGTCTGGTTTACCTGCCTTGAGCTTGAAAGTATCAGCTCCTTTGCATAGCTGAAAAGAAAGTTCGTGGCACACTTTGATGCCTGCCGGAAGGTACCACGAGAAGCTGACAGCCTTTTCTCTATTAGGCAATAGGACCATGAGCCCTTACGGGACTACGTGGCTCGTTTCAAGGTTGTCGCCCTGTAAATCTATAATTTAGATCAGCCCGTTACCATGCTGGCATTAAAAAGGGGCTCAGAGCATCCAGCCTGACCTACTCCCTGGATAAAAAACTATCGAAGACTTACTCTGACCTCCTCCTCCGAGTCCACAAGTACATTCATGCGGAGGAGAGGCAGACCGCACTAGGAAAAAGTTGGAGGGGAAGCCATCAAAGTAGCAGCCTCTGGGAGAGACCTCCGGAGTACGGAGGCCCGAGCCTACCCTGAACCTCTGAACAGATCCGAAGTCGAAGAGCGGCCCCATCCCGAAGGAAAGATACACTCCTCTCCTCGTCCCGAGGTCAAAGATCCTCATAAAGATCAAGGGCGAGTGCAACTTATGCCACCCTCCCCCACTGAGGCCATCCAGTGATCGCGACAAGTCGAAGTACTGTCAATTTCATTGCGACCATGGTCACGACACCGAGGAATGCCGTCACCTCAAAAGGAAGATTGAAGATCTGATAAGGAAAGGCTACCTCTGAAAGTTCGTGGGGGGTAAGGTCCCTGCAAAATCTCAGGTACTCATAGCTCTTCCTCCTGTCCCTCCAGTTGACAACCGACCCACCGAGAAGCCTGTGGGTATGATATCTTGAAGAATAGAGTGCGCTTCCAAGAGAACCCGAGTGGGCGAAGGGTCGAAAATGTAATCCCCTATGGGGGAGAAGGGACCTAGGGATGAAAATATAAATAACGATGCTGTTATTGACGAAATGATAATAGCAAGGCATCCTATAAAGTGGATTATGGTCAACAGTGAAAGTTCGATTGATGTCCTTTTTTACGATGCCTTCTCCATGATGAATTTGTCTTCTGCTCAACTAAAGCCGGTGCATACCCCTTGTCGGTTTTACTAGAGACTCAGTGGGGGTTGAAGGAGAGATCACTCTCCCTGTCATGGCCAGGTCACCATCTCGACAAAGTACGGTCATGATGACCTTTATGGTTGTTAGGCTCCCTTTGGCCTACAACATAATTCTTGGCCGCACCAGGCTCAACCTGCTCGACACGATCATATCTACAAAGTGGCTGTTGATACAATTCCTCGGCCCCTATGACGTAGGAGAGGTGAGGGGGAATCTCAGCCGATTCAACATTGCTTGCAAGCCATCCCCGGAGCCAGGAGTGCCGAGGAGGACCCCGATGTCGGCAACCTCGACTACCAAAGAATGCAGGACCCCAAGGGTGGCCCAGTCGAGCGCCTGTTATCATGTCCCCTCGATGCAGATCCATCAAAGATGATACAGATCAGGGCCTAGATGCAAGAAGAAGAGTGGGCTCGCCTGTTGAATTTCCTTCGAGTGAATGCGAACGGTATAGATTGGGGCCCGGCAGATATGCTAGGTATCCCCTCTGACATCATTACTCATAAGTTAAACATTGATCCAAAGTGCCGTCCAATCTAGCAGAAGAAGAGAAGTTTTGCTCCGAGAGGTAGAGGGCAGTCAACGAGAAAGTGGAGAAGCTCCTCGCAGTTAGCTTCATTCGTGAAATGCAATATCCTAGCTAGCTAGCGAACGTAGTCATGGTCAAGAAAACTAACGGAAAGTGGAGAATCTGTGTGGACTACACCAACCTCAACAGAGCTGGCCCAAAGTACAGCTTTCCACTTTCGAATATCGACCAGCTGGTGGACGCCTCAGGGCATCGCTTACTCTCCTTCATAGATGCGTTCTCCAAGTATAATCAAATCCGGATGCACCCAGAGAATGAAGAGCACACTGCCTTCATCATAGACCATGGGATGTATTGCTACAAGATGATGTCATTCGATCTGAAGAGCGCCGGAGCCACATATCAGTGGCTGGTTGACAAGGTCTTTCAAGACCAAATTGATCGCAGCATGCAAGTTTATGTGGACGACATACATATCATGAGTAAGACAAAGTCGGACCATGTTGCAGACCTGACGGAGGCTTTCCATAACCTCCACCTTTAATAGATAAAGTTGAACCCGGCCAAGTGCACCTTCGGTGTGGCAACCGGGAAGTTCCTGGGCTTCATGGTCACTTAGAGAGGAATCAAAGCCAACCCTGAGAAGGTCCTAGCGATCATCAATATGGAGCATCCCAGCTCGAAGAAGCAAGTCCAACATCTTACCAGCCGGATTGTAGCCTTGAGTCAGTTCATTTTGCACTCTGCTGATCGCTGTCTGCCATTCTTCAAGGCGCTGCGCAAGGTACACGACTTCGCCTAAATGGAGGAATGTCGAGAAGCCTTCGAGAAACTGAAAATGTTCCTGGCATCACCACCCCTGCTCTCTAGGCCGAAAGATGGAGAGAACTCCTCCTATACCTGGCAGTCTCCCCAAGGGCCATCAGCGTGATCCTTGTCCACTCAGATATGATGGAGTTTAGAAGGTGGTATACTATGCTAGCAAGCTTCTCCGAGATGCCGAGGTTAGGTACGCCTGCTCCAAAAAATTGATTTTCGCACTCATTATGTTTGCTCAACGCCTGAGGCCATACTTCCAAGCTCACCTGATCATGGTTTTGACGGACCAACCGCTAAGAGCCATACTCAGCCATCCGGACATGTCCGGGCATCTGGCCAAGTGGGCGCTGAAGCTTAGTGAGTTCAACATCACTTACTGGCCAAGGCCATCTTAGAAGGCACAAGTGCTGGTCGATTTCCTGGTTGAGTGTACCAGCATGGGTGAAGAACTGGAGATAGCCCCACTGGGGGATCAGGTGGAGCCCCCGACCAAGGAGGATGTCAGGGTCCTCCACGTGGATGGCGCATCCAATGCAGGAGGGAGTGAAGCAGGCCCCATCCTCATCAATCATGACAGGGTCGTAGTCGAGTGTGCACTTCGTTTCCAGTTCAAAGCCACCAATAACCAGGCAGAGTATGAGGCACTCCTCATGGGACTGAGAGTCTCCCACGAGCTGGATGCACCCAACTTAAGGGTCTTCACCGACTCTCAACTAGTGGCTGGGCAGGTCTCGAAAGAATTCGAAGCCCAAGACCCTCAAATGTCAAAGTACTTGGAGCAAGTATGCTCGAGCACAGCAAGTTTCCGGCACTTCAACATCTCCCATATTCCTCATGGGGAAAATGCTCGCGCGGATGCCCTCTTTAGGCTCGTGACTCTACCGGACTTGTTGCTAGGGCATGCCTACATTGAGTACCTTTAGGCTCTCAGTTATGAGACCCCTGGGGAGGTCCAGCAAGTCACCCCAGAGCCCAGCTGGATGGACTGATACATCAGAATATCATCGAAAACCCTGCCCGAGGATCGCCTAGAAGTCGGCCTCATCAAGAAGAAAGCTGCATGCTTTGTGTTAATGGATGGGCAGCTCTACCACAGGTCCCATTCCTATCCACTTCTGAAGTATTTAAGGCCCTCAAAGGCAACCTTCATTCTCTAGGAAATACATGAAGGTCTCTACGAGAACCATGTGGGGGTAAGACATTAGCATACAAAGCCCTCCGCCAAGGATACTACTGGGAGACTATGAGAGAAGATGTGCTGACCTTGTAAAGAAATGTGATCACTGCCAACGGCACACCTGCATCCAACGTCAGCTGGTCATGCCACTTTCCCAGCTCTCCGCCCCCTGGCCATTCGCTTAGTGGGGAATGGACATCTTAAGTCCCTTCCCCCCATGTCTGGGCAGCATAGATTTCTAATAGTGGCCATCGACTACTTCACCAAGTGAGTCAAGGTCGAACTGCTAGCACGGATTACTGAAGCCAAGGTCAGGTCTTTCTTCTAGAAATCAATCATTTATCATTTCGGGCTTCCTCACACTATAATCATTGACAACGAAAGGCAATTCGATAATCGGATATTCGAAGAGTTCTGCACCAACCTTAATATTTGTCATCGCTTTACCTCGATGGCTCACCCCCAGACCAATAGGGAGGCTGAGGTGACCAACCGGACTATCCTCCAGGGGCTCCAAGCTAGGCTAGACCAGGCCAAAGGTAGGTGGGTTGAAGAACTTTCAGCATCCTTTGGGATACCACACCATGCCCCGGATGGCCACCGACGAGATGCCTTTCAACCTCATCTTCGGCACTGAAGCCGTAATTCCGGTGGAACTGGGTTTACCCACATTGCGGATAGAGCAATATGATGAGGCCAAGAACCCAGCTCGTATTCTACTCAATCTAGACCTCCTTGAAGAAACAAGGGATAAGGCTCATCTTCACATGGCAGCCTACCGATAGTGGGTGGCCTGGTACTATAATTCTCGAGTAAAACCAAAGACCTACCCGGGAGATCTGGTATTGCGACAGGCTGAAGCCTCTCAGCCTGGGGAATGTGGTAAGCTCTCCCCCAACTGGGAGGGCCCTTATAGAGTAATCAAGGCCCATCCCCATGGGGCCTATTACCTCGCTAAACTTGGTGGCGCCCGATTCCTGCAAACTTGAATGCCAACAATCTAAAGATGTACTGCCAATGATGTAAGCACTTCTCCTATTAATGAAAATTTTTTTGGCATAACGTTGTCTTTTCCTGTGTAGGAATACTATTGCCCAACCCTAGGTGCCGCACCACGAAGCCGGGAAACTCCAGAAGCCTTGCACTCTATCCACTGGACTCCCAGCTTGGAGATGGCAAGCCGCGAAACTCCAGAAACCCCGCACTCTATCCACCAGACTCCCAGTCCGGTGACGGCGAGCCGAGAAACTCCAGAAGCCCCGCACTCTATCTGCTGGACCTCCAGTCTGGCGACGGCAAGCCGAAAAATCCAAAAGCCCTACACTCTATCTGCTGGACTTCTAGTCTGGCGATGCCAAGCCAGGAAACTCCAGAAGCCCCGCACTCTATCAGTTGGGCTCCCAATTCGATGATGGCAAGCCGGGAAACTCTAAAAGCCCCTCACTCTATCTGACGGACTCCCAGTCCGACGACGACAAGCCAGAAAACTCCAGAAGCCCCGCACTCTATCCGTCGAACTCCCAGTCGGTGTTGACAAGCCAGGACATTCCAGAATCTCCTCACTTCACCAGCTGGACCAACAATGGCAATTCTAAGATTCCTCAAGCCAGATCCCCCAACTTAATGTAGTCCCGAACCGGCAAGGACAATCTCTCATTTCTCTTAGGCCCCTTCTACTCATCCACCAACTTTCGACATGGCCGGGAAGTCCCTAAGATGGGCACCTAGCCCCTGGCAAATGTCTGGGGCCCTCCGGCAAGGATCCTAGCACGATGAAGGTAACTCATAGAACTTCTAATTTCTTTCTAAATTATTTGCTACGTTGAAGGCCTCCCGGGGAAGCACCGGAGCTTGGAGACCCTCGGACGAGTGGCTATGGCAAAGACTAGTGCTCAAGCAACTACGGAAGAACACCGGGAGAACAAGAAACACAGGAATTCAGTGGGAGAAAAGGAACTTCATTGAAGTAGAACGAAGTAGTTACATTATTGAAGGACCCCTAACAAGCCAGGTGGTGCCAAAAGAAATGAAAAATTCCTAAGTACAAAGGGCCAAAAAAGTATACTACGAAAAGGTCCTTAGGCATGGAGTTACTGCTCTGCTGGCTCCTTCTCGGGATGGCAAGCGGGCACGCCGGCATCCTCTTGGACCTCTGTAGGCGAAACTAACTGCCCGGCAGTTGCGGGCTCCATCTCAGTCACCTTTGTTGGAGCCCTTGCCTCCTCGGACTTTCGCCTGGAGCTATGGGGATGACAATCTCATCTAGCTTCAACTCCGGAAAGGCCTGTGCCACCCGAGACCTGCAAACCTCAAACCCCTTGATGAAGGAGTCCATGGCTGCCTCCCGGATCTCATCGATGAACTCTACTAAGGCCCTAATTTTGGCACCGCTTAGCGGCCTCCTTCTTGGTGGCCTCCATCAGTGTCACCACCCCGACTACTTTCTCCTTTGCCGTCGATGCCCAAACCAGCACCACCACCATATGGGATTGGAGGGTTTGAGATCGCCCCTCCAATCGAGCCACCTCCATAGCAGACTCCTCCGCCCGGCAAATGGACCGATCCTTCTCCATGACCAAGGACACCTCAAAGTCCCTGGCCCGCTTCTCCACCCTAAGAACCTTTGCTTGGAGGGCTTTGTTCTTTTCTTCCACTTCCTGAGCCCTTTCGATTGTGCCTTGGCCTTGGCCCCCAGTGATTTGATCTTCTGCTCTTGCTAGGCCTCCCTCTTCACCCACTGAGCACAGTAATCCCAGATCAAAAGTATATCGGTCCCGCCTGCATCAATGAGGGTGTCAGTCATGGCATTTCAACTGAGACAATGATGAGAGGAAGGACTTATCGTGAAGAGCTGGGGAAAGATGCTGAGGATGGCCTCTGCCAGCAGCCTGCCCCCCTCTCGTGGTGGTCGCGCGACTAGACATCAAAGTCCATCATCCCCTCAGCCAACGCGCGGTCCTGGATGACTGACGCATTCGACAGCACCATGATCAGTGCCCGTTAAGCCCCGGAGTTCGACGATGCCAGAACTGCCATAGTATCCGAAGGCAATGTCATCGAGGGCACCTCGGCCATTGGTGGGGGGTTTGCCATGGTCGATGGTCCTGATGGTGTTGGTGGTGGTCACTCCCTCCCTATTTCCCTCTTCGCTTCCACCTCAATGGCATCTAGGATCTGGACCATGGTGGGAGCAACAGGCTGGGTCCGCATGGTCGCACCAGGTTCCTGGCCCTAGAGTTGGACCTATTGCTAGGGAGACTCGAAGGTCGATCCAGCTGCTCTTCCCTCTTGCCTGGAAGATGCGACGGGCCCGGGCCCCTGGCTGGGCTCTGCCCTGGCCCTCTTAGATGGGGCCTCCTTGGGCCTGGATGATGCACTCCTCTTCTGGGTGGACTCCAGGAGCTGGTCTACGAAGAACTTCATGCCTGCAGAAAAAAGAGAGTATGGGTCAGCCTCAAATCTGAAAGGGCTTACGGAAGAAGAAGAGGTGCAAGCCAAGAGGCTTACCTAACAACCGGATTGGGCTAACCTTGGCATCGAATAGGTTATGCTCTAACAATAGAACCTCGAGGGAAAGGATCTTGTTGGAGATAAGCTGGTCGTATACTTCCTGATCGGAGGCCTCCACCTGGAAGTTACGAATTGGGATCCAGTCCGGATCACTCCAGACCCAGTCTACTCCTATCGAAGCAAAGAAGTATCTGCTCTTCCATCTTTTGATGAAAGAGGGGAGGTCAAATTTTATGCCCTTCGAGTGGGGAGAAAGAAACCACCACCCGTCGTCGGTTGGGTGGTGCTTCAGAATGAAAAAAGTCTTGAACAAAGAAAAACGGGCAATAATCACGTGGAAGTGACAAAAAACTATAAAGCTGACAATGACCCTAATGGCGTTTAGAGCTAACTGGGCAGGAACGAGCTGGTAGTTGGCAAGGAATAAAAGGAAGAAAGGATGTAGGGGCAGACAAAGCCCCCAAGGAGGAATTCTTCATAGAGGGCAATTCGACCCGGGCCACTGGAGATGACCGTTTCCCTGATCTCGGGATCGAGAGTCATATGGAGTCCAAGATCCCGTAAGTATCCTGAATCAAAGAAAGGTCCTCCCTGGTTATCATCGAGGTGATGCTGGAGGGACCAGTCGAACCAGAAGGTAGGGAAGAAGGTGAAGGAGCAGGAGGAGTAGCCGCAAGAGCAGAAGAAGTAGAAGGGGGTACCCTGGGTCCTCCTATAACTATTCTAGTCGGGTGGAGACCTCTACGAACTTGGAGAGGAACCTCATCCTCCTCATCGGAAGATGGGTCCCTCGCTCGAGAGGCCCCTGCCTCATCAAGGTTGCTAGAGAAACAATGGATCCGACTCGACGGAGCCATCTATGGCAGGGGAGAAGGAAGAATAAGAAAGCTAAAGGACTGAAGGATCTAGGGAAGGACTCAACCTAGCCACAGAAGAAGAAGAAGATGAGGAGGGAAGACTAACCTGGTTGCCTTAGAGGAAAGGATAGCTCGAGAAAGGACAAAACTTTAACCAACTACCGGCACGGAGAATTGAAAGAGATAGTTTGAGGAAAGTCTCCTCATTTTTCAAAATAGCCAGGTAGCGACCGTACATCTTTTCATAGCTTTCATCATCGGATGGGCACCAAGTGCGATGGATAGCCGAAGGACAGTGCCTCGATGCACTAAAGACTGCCTCGAGCCCAACATCGACCATCATACTTCCTCGAACTTGCTGAGGTGGTACCCCTGTACTGGCTTTAAGATGCGATTCACGAAGCGGCGGTGATCGTGGCATTTAATAGCACCAGATTTTCACTCTTCCATGTCAACTCCATAATAACTCCCTTCGACCCGAGTGCCATATTCTATCGGGACTTGGGAGTAGGGGACAAATGATGTGGCAAGATCGCTAACATGGAGTCCTCCTTGAACCCAGCTAGAAGTCACGCTGGCAAGGATTGCCATGCCAATCTCGCTTCTCAAGCCCTTTCGTCGGGGTGGCTCCCTCAGGGTCGAGCCCCCGATCGAAGTTAAGCTCCCACTTTTTGAGCTTCAAGCCCTTCCACGGGTGGCTCCCTCAGGGTCGAGTCCTCGATCGAAGTCGAGCTCCCGCATCGCTCCTCGAGCTTCGAGCCCTTCCACTATGGTGGCTCCCTTAGGGTCAAGTCCCCGACTGAAGTCAAGCTCCTGCTTTGCTCCTCAAGCTTCAAGCCCTTTCACCGAGGTAGCTCCCTCAGGATTGAATCCCCAGTCAAAGTCGAGCTCCCGCTTCACTCCTTGAGCCTTAAGCCCTTCTGTCAAGTTGGCTCTCTCAAGGTCGAGCCCCCGATCGAAGTCGAGCTCTCACTCCTCAAGCTTCGAGCCCTTCCGTCGGGTGGCTCCCTCAGGGTCGAGTCCCTGGCCGAAGTCGAGCTCCTGCTTCGCTCCTCGAGCCTTGAGCCCTTTTGCCAGGGTGGCTCCCTCAGGATCGAGCCCCTGGTCAAAGTCGAGCTCCCGCTCCTTGAGCTTCGAGCCCTTCCACCGGGGTGACTCTCTCAGGGTCGAGTCTCGGCCAAAGTCGAGCTCCCGCTTTGCTCCTCGAGCCTTGAGCCCTTCAACCAGGGTGACTCCCTTAGGGTCGAGTCCCCAACTGAAGTCGATCTCCCTCGAGCCATGTACCATTTGGCTGAGAAGGGGCACCCGGCTCAAGGTTGACCCATGGTCAAGGTCGACCATGAAGCTGGTACACCAGGTGGGTAGCGGCACGCCACCCGAAGGCTATAAAGGGAGAGCATGCCGACCTATGGGGAACCATCTCGTCGTGGCACCAGGGTTCCTTCAGGCCACCGTTTACATCGCTTGGGAAAGGATGTGCCACTGAGACACCGCGCCCCTCCACCGATCGTCTACACCACCTTGAAGAAGAAGGTTGCACCAGAGGGCTCGAGTCCTAGAGCATTTACCCCCGGATCGAGACTTTGCCAAGTTTTTCCAAACAGGGCATCCTACCAGGACATCAAAGCTCGCGATATAACTTTTGACCATGAAGAAAGAGGGGGCTCGGGTGTGATCCTCAAGCTCTGCCCCTCGTTGACCTCGTAGCATCCCCGAAGGAGGGGAGGAGGGGGAGGGCAAGCCTGAAGCTGGTAACAGACAGTACCTTCTGTCTATAAGAAAGGAAGAGGGCCTTCGAAGGAGGTAAGCAAGAACAGGTAGAGGAAGGGGTAGCAAGAAAGAGCGCTCTAAGGCTACCAGAGAACTCATCGAAAGAGTTCCAATGAATACAGCCGCCATTGCTCAAGCTCTCTTCCTCCACCAAAATTCTCACTTCGCTCTTTTCTTTCAAAATCTCTAAGAATGGAAACCAACTCGGGATCCACCTCAGAGGATCTGTTCTCTTAGATCGTTCCACTGACTTTACCATCGGAGTGCCCTCGCCGAGATCCCTGGCCTGGGTCTCCTTTTTTTGCAGGGCGGCCACACGTGTTGGATACCAAGTGAAGAAGGTACAATCCGATGCCATGTAGGAGCTGCGGGCCACAATGATCCAAGTGGCAACACTAAGTGAATTATGTTTTAATCCCTCTAATAATAATACATTATCAATAAAAATAGAAAGGAAGATGTAAACTTTACCGATATTAATGATTTTTCTTTTACATTGTCTCTAAAAGTTATACTCCATCCATTTAAAGCTTCAAAAGAAGTGAATTGCTTCATATCTCCTGTTACGTGTCTTGAGCAATCACTGTCAAGATACCACAATCTCTTTTCTCTTTAGTTGCAAGACACACCCGTGAAAAGATCAAGTTTTTGTTTTAGGTACCCAAGCCATCTTGGGTCCTTTAGAGTTAGTAAGAATGATTCCTTTTGGAATCCAAACTTTTCTTGAATTATTTAATTTTCTCAAATTACATTGATAAGCTTTATGTCCAAATTTTCTACAACTAAAGCAAATTACATTAGATGATTCTGGAACAAAAAAAACTTGAAATTTTTTTTTTTTTTTTGTTGCTTGTGACCAAGTCTAGCTTATCAAACATAGCTCTTTGATTGTTCAATAATAAATTCAACTTTTCAGAGCTAAATGTAAACTTTCCAACAAAAGATTTTACTTTATCAAGCTCATCTTTAAATTTTTTATTTTCTACCTCAAGATCTTTATTTTTCTTTAAAAGTTTATTATTTTGTAACAATAGCCTTGGATCTTTTCAAAACTTCCATTTCTTTTGATAAAGAATTCTTTTATTTTCTAAAATATCAATATTGACTTTTAGATCATTGTTTTCATTAACATGATTGGTGTTTTCAAAAGAAAAGGAATCAGCATGCTTTTTCAATATTTTATTATCAATTTTGGTAATTTATATTCATGTATAAGTTCATCAAAAGCATCTCTAAGTTTTTCAAATATAAATTCAAATTCAAGTTCAGATTGTACCTCATCTTCATAAGCCATTAGGCAAATATTGGCGACTTCTTGTTATTCTTCCTCTGAACTGGAGTCTTCACTATCGCTCCATATTGCCATCATTGCCTTCTTTCTGAATTTCTTTTTGAACTTCTTTAGGAGAGGATAATCAATCTTGTAGTGTCTGGGCTTCTTGCACTTGAAGCAAATTAGTTGGTCCTTCTTCTCTTTTTCTTTTTCTTTTTCTTTTTCCTTGCTAGGTTGTGGCTTCTTTTTGTAGGGGAACTTCCTTTTTCTCATGAATCTTTTGAATTTTCTAGCTACTAATGCCTCTTCATCTTCATTTTTACCTTCTTCTGATTCTTCACTTGAAGACTCATTTGATGTAGTAGATTTGAATGCGATGGTCTTCTTCTTTCTATCTACAACCACAACTTTTTGTTTCAAACTCAACTCATAAGTCATGAGTGAACCGACAAGTTACTCCAGGAAAGTGTCTCAACATCTTTAGCTTCTTGTATTGTCGTGACCTTTGGACCCAAGATGTTGGCAATGATCTAAGAATTTTATTTATAAGGTCAGCGTTAGTCATAACTTTTCCAAGACTTCTCGTACTATTTATAATGTTAGTAAATCTAGTATACATATCAGTAATAGATTCATTTGGCTCGATTCTAAACATTTCATATGTATGAATGAGCATATTTATTTTAGTATTCTTCACTTGATGGTGTTGGAATTCTCCCAGGAACAGGAAAGTATGTTGCATAAAATCAGGCATCAAAAGCTTGACCAGTAGAAGCAGATATAAAAATAATTTTATATCTAATCATGCAAATCATAAATAAATCTAATTTATTTATCATAAATTTCTAATATGCTGAATAACATGAAAAAATATTAGATCTGAAGCCGTGAAATCGCCCGATATCTGTTGGTATCCACACGAAGCTCTCGCAACCGAGTCGTAGAGGGCACCGGACTGCTAGATCCTTGCAGCTATCTCCTCTTTCAGCAAATCACCCACTTTAAAAACCGTGCCGATCCAAATCTGGACCAGCTTTCAGCTTCTATCTTGCAATCTTAGATCTGCAAGACCTTGGACCCTTTTTCCTCTTCTTTCTTTTATGTAGAAGACCTCTCAACACTCTTAAAGATCTCAAGGAAGAAATAAACTAGAAGGAAAAGAATACTATGTGCCAGGAGAGAGACTCTCAGGAGAAAAGAAGCCCAAGAGAGATGACGCCCAAAAGGAAATCATGCCAAAAACAAAAACATGTGTTCGGTCACCCCTTTCTCCATTCTTTTATTTCTTTCACGATAAAACTCTACAAGTCCTCCATGCCAAAATACCGGTATTTCAATTTCAACCGGTTGAAATTAAGAGGAGTGAATGAGAAGGACTCCTTATATTCCTCCACTCCAATTATGAATTAGTGCCCACCTATTTCACGCCCCTCTTTTCTTTTATCACACAAAATAAATTGGGATCCATTTAGGCATGTGGAGGGAAGGGGAGACAAAGAGAGAGAGTCCTAGTCTAACTGGACTCTAGGTCTTGGTCCAAATATAATGATTTTATAGTCAAACTGAAGTCGATTTTAAATCCGATCGAACCATTTCAAAGCGGACATTGACCCGAATCAATTAGGATTAATTAATTAAGTTTAACCCAATTAAATTAAATCTAATTTAAATTAATTAATAATTAATCTATAATCAATTAATTGTAACATTTATAATTAGGTCAAATATTAATTGTAACACTTACAATTAGGTCCAAATTGATTTGCTGATTAATTACTTGAGCTCCTAATATGTGTGACCCTCAGGTCCTATCCTGTCTGGTAATGAGACATGCTATAATCTTCATTATATATCATCGAAACTCCTTTCGATGGACTGAAATAATTTCAGCTAACCCTAATTAGGATCATCGATCCGAGAATGATCCTAACGGGCTCTCATAATCCACCAGTGATACTTAGCAGTATGTAGTGGCAATCCAGCAGAATAAGATTGGAACCCCTAGGTGTAGTTACCATGTGATTCGATTTCTCTATCAAAATCCTGACATGATATTGATTACGGATACTCGTCAAACCCATCAGTCATATGCTTAACCTAATCGACTCAAGTTCAATTGTGATACTAATGAAAACACCTTTTCATTATCATCCTGCTATGACCATAGACTTCTGGACTTAGTCTCATTAAGCTTGTATAGGATTATACCTTACTACTAAGGCTGATCGATCCCTACAAGTGAACACCCTATTCCTACAATAAACTTATTGCAGCCAACGAACACTGCAAAGTCCCGTATGGATAGGAACCATGTGATTATGCTATCAAACTACATCAACCTTATTGTGAGTAGCCGAGACACTCTAGGTCAAGGAACTATTCACATAACTACAACATCAGGAAGTTATCGACGAGTGAGTAGTCATCCATATAACTTCCTGTACTTGGTCACGCTCAGTACCGTTCATCTCTATCAACTACCTGCACTCTCACTCCAGTGTCACCCAGAAAGGGAAGTGATCGTGCACCGATTTTAACGGATTAATCACCATCCTCATAATATTCTAACAATCGGAAGCCTTTAGAAGTTAATCTATAAAGGTACATGCCTCAGATTCTAACTCTTGAGAATATGTGTCATTATCCATTAACTCCATGGACGATTCATAGACACAACAATATGAATGAAACTAATTCCCTTTTAATTAATAAAAAAAATAAGTACAAAGTTCATGCCCTAAAATTAAAATATGTCAAGCAACATGGCTTTCAGGGCATACATCTAATAGATGGGTACCCTCATGAATAACCTCAAGTGTGTCCCAAATTTTCTTCATGGATGCGCATGTGAAAGTCCTATTAAATTCACTAGGATCCAATGCATAATAAAGCAAGTTCATAGCTTTTGCATTAAGCTCCGATTGCTTAATATCATTTTCATCACAATCCTCTTCTAGTTTTGAAATAGAAATGCCATTAATCATCATGGAAGGAACATAGAGACCTTTACAACAACCTTTCAAAGATTATAATCTATTGAATACATATAAATTCTCACACGGGGCTTTCAATAAGTGTAATTAGCACCCTTAAAAAAGGACGATCTATTGAGGCTTGACCCTCAACAACACTAGAACCTATAGGGGCTGCTATAGATCTTTAACTCAAGATGGTTAGACCTATAAGCTGAGTACAAGGCTCTGATACCACTTGTTGTCCAACTAAAGCAACCCAAGAGGGGGGGTGAATTGGGTTTTAAAAGTTTTTGCAAAGATTAAATATAAGTGCTAGTATTTGTGAGTGTTTGTGTGCTCAATTGAGTATGCAGTAGAAGTATAAAGTAAATGTAAGAAAAAAAGATAGACAATTATAAACATAAGAATATATAATGGTTCGGTGCACTCCAAGGCACCTACGTCCACTCCCCAAGGTCCACTTACATATTTCACTATAATCCAACTTGATTACAGTAGATTAGTTTTCCGGGCTCACTAATCAAAACCTTTCTTAGTTTTACAAGGCTAACCAAAAATCTAGTTGATTTTTACAAAACTCACCAACAACCTAGTTGGTTTTATAAGTCTCACTAACAACCAAACCACTAGTTTCAATCCACTTGAAACTAGAAATAACAATAAATTCAAGTACAAAGTAAAGATACGATAAGCTTTCAAAAATAAAGCAAATATCTCTTTGAAGTTCTTTTATTATAGTTAAGAAGCTTATCCTCAAGTTGTTGAAGCCTTAATAGATGCTTGAAGATTAGACTTGAAGGCTTCTTGAATGCTCTTGAATGCTTGAAGGCTCAACTTCACTCAAAAGTAATGAACTCTTAATGAATACTTGAAAGATTTGTAATGAATTACTTCCTCCTTGAGTTTGGTCCACTTTAATATCTTTCCAAGCCTTAAATGATCATTTTTGACCATTAGAGAGAAGAAAATAACCGTTAGAAATATAAATGATAAATTTCGTGCTTTAAAAACTAGGTATTATTGTTCATCCAAACCTGCAAGTGTCGACATTCAGGTCATGAGTCAATACTTGAGTCGACACTAGGTCAAAAATATTTTTGAAGCTCTCTGGAGTCCTCTGGCACATCGACATTTCTTCTGGTGAGTCAACACTTGAGTCGACACTTCATCTTTAAGAGTCGACACTTGAGCAAAAACTTGAATTCAGCATGTTCTGTATCATTTTTGGTCTCAGACCTTGAGTCGATACATGAGTCGACATATAAGTCAACACATGAGTCGACACATGAGTCAATACTTGGTCTTCATGAGTCGACACTTCATGCATACTAGCTAAAACTTCTTCTGTATATCAGTACAAGTTTCTGTGAGTCGATACCTTGAGTTGACACTTCACTTTCATGAGTCGATACTTGGCTGAAACTCTCCTAAAATTCTATTGAAACTCTGCTGAAACTTCTCCAATTTTAAGATTTGAGTCCTTCAAGATCACTCTTATTGCTAAGGTCTAATTAACTTAACATTTTATCAATATAAGTGACTTCTTCAACAAGATGACAAGCATTTAAACTTTCAGCACCTTATAACTTTGATGAGTATCCTGTTCTGATAAGCATACTTTTAATACACAGTTAGTACTTAAATATATTTAAGTATTTTATTATTCATCAAAATCAAGACAAGAGTCAACAGGTTATATCCTTAAAGTATTTTATAGAAATGCATACAAATCAAACAAGGTGTCTAAACAGTTAGAAGGTTTTAAATTTATTATTTATTTTATTAAATTAATTGCATTCTATAGAAGGTGACATATGGTTCTTTTAGGTTCTTTAAGGTAAGTTATTTAAAAGGAAAAATTAATTAGGTTAGGAGTTGGTTTGTAAAAAGGAAGGAATTTTTTTTTTATGTTAAGAAGAAAATAAGGAAATCTAATAATTAAAGCAACTAAAAAAAGGTAATAAACTAAAAAGAGGAATAAATGTATTAAAAAAAATATTTTTTTTATCAAACAATCATGCCTAGATCCTGGCAATGGTGCCAAAATTTGATCGCTGTCATAGGAGATCAAAAATAAAACCTACTTATAACTATAGCAGTAATGAGTCGAGATTGTATCCTCGAGGATCAAGGATAATTATTTCATGAAGAAAATAAAGAAAAGAGATAATTATTTAGATGTTTAGAAAATAGATGATGGGTTAATTAAAACTGATCAATTAAAACTAAACATGAGATCGAGGGATTTATATGATAAAAAGATGTCTTCAGGTTTCCAAGTAATCACAATCATAAATTAGGTATTTGCTCTAATCTAAACAATCGAATTCTATATTTATTTTAGAATCTTTCAAACTAATCCTTAGTATAGACTATCTTGCCGTGTATAAATCATGTCTTGTCAGGATCATGGCCTGTGCTACAAGTATAGACTATCCAATGATTAAGTTGAAAGATCCTAACAAGATACATAAATAAATCTCTAGAATTAATTATTTATGTTGAGCATGAATCATATCATGCTAGGATCATGATTCATCCCACCAGGATAATTAATCTAGAAAATCAATCAGAAAAGAGAAGGGAATTGAAAGCAATTATTCAATTATATAGAAAATAAAACAATCACACAAATTGATATGAAAAGACCCGTGTACTTTCCTATAGACTGCATTTCAGTCACATGTGGCTCTTGGATATATTTTCATGAAGATTTGGGATGCTGTCACCGCACCTCCTCTCCTGAAGAACTCTTTTTTTTAATTTATCTCCCTCTCTCTCTCAAAGCCTAAGCTAATTACAAGAAGAAAAATAAAAGAAAATATTATCGATGGAATTGATCAATTTCTCTACTTCTTAAGGTCCTCCTTTCATAGAGCTCGTTTAGGGATTCCTTCCAGTCAAATTTGGAGTTAATCGGGCTCAAGATCGGCCAGATATCGTGAAAAAACTTCTCAGCTATCTATTCTGCATCACAGGCCTTGGATTGCACCGAAATTCATGCAGAACGGATGCTTCCTTCCTTCTCGGGCAAACAGAGTTCAAACCAGGCTTCATCGAATCCCAGATCCCCTTCTCTCAATCAAAGTCAACTGCTAGCTTCTCGTAATCCATGATGGCGATGACGAGGATCAGCTAGCGGTGGGGGCAGTGGAAGGCATGGTGGCAGGGAGACCGATCAATAGGAAAAAATGGTGGACATGGCCGGCTGCAAGTGGACGGCACTTGGGCAGCCATGCCGGTGATGGGCTGGCTGGTGATGGGTGGATAGCGGTGGGAGGCAGGCGGTGTGAGGTGGAGAACGACACGAGGAACGAACAAATAATGGCTATGGCAGAAGGCTAGCTGGAGGTGGTGGCTGAAAAAAGAGAACCATCGACATGGGGTGGGCACAACCGACGGTGGACTTCCGACATCTCCTCCGATGATGGGAGAATGGCAGTGGGTGAGTAGCGATAAGATCTGGTGATTGAAGGTGAAGGGAACAAGGATGATGGTGGCTGGGAGCTTGGAGGCGAGGGGTGGTCATCGAAATCTGTAGGGTCACCAAAAGTCATGAGATGGTTGCCGGAAGCCGTGAGATGGTTGCCAGCCATCCTCTTGGTCAGTAGAGCATTGAAATCACCCGTGGTCCAAGAAGCCTAGCCGTGGACTATGGTTAATTGCAGATGTAGACCGATCGGCATTATGGGCCAAGCGGCTGATCCATGGTGGATCGGCTACTTTAAAGTTTGTGCAATTTCTTAATCCATTTCAAATTTAAATTTCTAGCTTATTTGAACTCTAATTTGAGTACCATCTATATTGTTGGACTATGGAAATCGAGCTGTTTCTATCCATGGACTCCTTTTCTACAAAAGTCTAATAAAAGCATCCATTCTTACTAAATATAAATTAATTAATACTTATTTAATAGTTAAGTTGGGAAAATGATAGATAGCTCAGCTCCCTTTCTATCGAGGCTAGTAAAAGGAGAAAGGCTATACTTGTACTTGGCATATCCCCAATCACCATAAGCTCAGTTCTTATCAAGGAAGAAGGTGCATAGAAGCTAGTGTACTACACCAATAAGTTGCTGAAGGATATGGAGACCTGCTATCCAAAGATGGAGAAGATCGCATATTCTCTCTTGATTTCAGCCCGATGGCTTTGGCCCTACTTCCAGGTGCACTCCATCACCATCCCGATGGATCAATTCCTAAGGTCGATCTTGTAAAAGTTGGACACCTTTAAGAGAATTGCCAAGTGAGCAGTGGAGCTCAGAGAGTTTGACATCTAATACCATCCACGGCCCTCTATCAAAGTCCAAGCATTGGCCAACTTTCTAGTGGAGTGTATACTCCTTGAAGAAGTCGAAGTAGAAGCAAAAGCAGTGGCCCTCATCCTAGGGCTACATCTGGATGCTTCATATTGACAGGGCATCCAATGCAAGAGGCTCCGAAGCAAGGATGATCCTTGCTAGCCCAGATGGCATCATTGCCAAGCAAGCCATCCATTTCAACTTCAAAACCTCAAATAACAAGGTGGAATATGAAGCCCTCTTAGTGGGCTAAGATTGCCCTATAAGCTTAGGATATTGCACTTCAAAGCCCTTACTGACTTCAACTAGTTATTGGCCAGGTCCGCGAGAAGTACGAAGCCAAGGATCCCACCATGAAAAGTACTTGGAAAAGGTAAAGAAAATAATTCCTTATTTTCTCTCTTTTGAGATCGTGCAGATGCCCAGGATGAAGAACTCTTGGGTAGACCTTCTATCGATATTGGTAACTATGGAGTACCTAGAGATCTGTAAAAAAATATATATGGAGAACTTGGGGAAGCCTAGCATCGAGGGCGAGCCAGCACTAGTGATGCAGGTAGATTGCTAGCCATGCTGGATGGACCCGTTAATATGGTACTTGAAGGATAGATAGCTATCCAAGAATTAGGCTGAGGCTCGAAGAATCAAGAGTTGCTTGATCGAGTACATGATGATTAAGGAAAAGTTGTACCGACGATTCTACTCGATGCCACTTCTTCGCTGTCTCCGACCCATGGAGGCCGACTATGCCCTGCATGAGGTCCATGAAAGCATCTATAAAATTCATCTCAAAGGTTAGGCTGGCAAACAAGATCCTTCGACAAGGATATTATTAGCTCGACATCCATAAGGATGCCATTGAGTTTATGCAACACTGCAACCATTGCCAACTATATGCCAACATCTAGAATTGACCATCGACACCTCTTGCTCCTATTAGTTCATCTTGGCCATTTGCTCAGTGAAGAATAGACATCCTTGGTCCATTCCCTTCAGCCTCCAAGCAAAGAAAGTTCCTCATCATTGCTATCAACTACTTCACCAAATGGGTGGAGGTGAAATCCCTAGCTTGGATCACTAAGAGAGATGCTCATAATTTCATCTGAAAGTCTATTATTTGTCGGTTCAACTTGTCTCAGACAATTATTATCAATAATGGCTGACAGTTTGATAGTGCACCCTTCCAAGATTTTTGTAAAAAATTGTAGATCATCCACTGGTTTACCTCTGTCTCATGCCTACAGATGAACGGGAAGCGAATGTCACTAACTGAACCATTTTATAGGGTCTAAAGATTTGATTAGACAAGGCCAAGGGGCCCTAGGCAGATGAATTGCATAGTATCCTTTGAGCGTATCAAATGACATACTAGCTTCCGATCAAGAGACTCCATTTAACTTACCTTTGGAGTAGAAACAATCTTTGCCTTAGAGCTAGGCTTGCCCTCGTACAGGGTCGAAGCCTACGACAAGCACTAGAATTCAAAAGATCTCAGGGCGTACCTCGACTTACTTGAAAAAATCTAAGAGAAAGCCCAATTCTAAATGGCGATGCATCAGTGATGAGAGGCCCACTATTTTAATTCTAGGGTCGAGGAGAAGCAGTTCCATCTAGGAGAATTGGTGCTTAGGAAAGTTACAGTCAGCCTACCGACCAAACAAAGGAAGCTCTTAACCAATTAGGAAGGACCAAACCATGTCATCAAAGCTATACACTTTGGTACCTATCATTTGGAACAATTGGATGGGATGCCCATCTCAAGCACCTGGAATTCAGATAATCTATGACCTATTATCAATAGGATATGCTCCTTCAATTCTTAAGTCAATCTAACTTATAGTGAAAGCTCTCTCTCTTCCTGTGCAAAGTGGATGCCAAATGCCTTGATCACGAAACCAGAGGTGCATTTGAGAAAGCCCTGGGTGAGTTTGCACACCAGGCAAGGTAATATGGCCCTTATTTATGCCCTAAGTGAGCTACGCTCCCTAGGTGAGGCAATACAGCCCTTATCAAAATCCTGGGTGAGCTACACATCCCATGCAGGGCAATACGGCCCTTTTTTAAGCCTTGGATGAGCTTCACACCCTAGATGAGTCAATACGGCCTTTCAAGTCCTAGTTAAGCAATAAGACTCCTAGATCGAGTCTTCACACTCGTAATCCCTGGTTAAGCGATAAGATTCCCAGGTATGGCATATTTGCCATTCTCAAGCCCTGATTAAGTCATAAGACTCCCAGGTCATGTATGCACATCTATAATCCTTGGTTAAGCAATAAGACTCCCAAGCATGGCATCTTCACTACTCTCAAGCCCTGGTTAAATAATAAGACTCTCAGGTCGGGTCTACATATTCACAACCATGGTTAAACAATAAGACCCTAGGCATGGTATCTTTTCCATTCTTAAGCCTTGGTTAAGCAATACGACTTCTAGGTCACGTCTCTATATCTATAATCCTTGGTTAAGCGATAAGACTCCCAGGCATGGTATCTCTACCACTCTCAAGCCTTGGTTAAGCAATAAGACTTCTAGATTGGGTCTTCACGCTCATGATCCTGGTTAAGTGATAAGACTCCAAGGCATGGCATCTCTGCCATTCTCAAGTTCTGGTTAAGTAATAAGACTCCTAAGTTAGGTCTTCATACTCGTAATCTCCGGTTAAGTGATAAAACTCTGGGTATAGCATCTTCACCATTCTCAAGCCTTGGTTAAGCAATAAGACTTCTAGGCCCAATCTCCACACCTATAATCCTTGTTAAGCCATAAGACTCCCAAGCAAAGCAACTAGGTGAGCAATGCACCCTAGGTAAGGCAATCCAACATTTTTAGTGCCACATTGATCATGGGTCGAGGGCAACTTTGGTTTATGCTGAGGGATCCTCCTTCCTACATGGGGTATCACCTGGAATGGAATACGAGGGTCATAATATTATGTTCAATCCATTTTCCAAATAAAATCTCGTGTGCATGTGATAAGGGGGACTGACTCTCGCATAACTATAAGCTAGCCCTGACCATGGAACCTTCTAATATAAAAATCTTAAATGAGCTTTGCATCCTAGGCAGTGTTGGCAAACCATTTATTCTAAAATTCTAGGTGAACCTATTCTCTAGGCAGGGTTAGCAAGCTCTCCATTCTAAAAATCTTGGACAAGCTTCGTACTCCAGGCAAGATTGACGAAACCTCTATTCTAAAAGTCCTGGACAAACTTCATGCTCCAAGCAAGGTTGGTGAGTCCTTTATTCTAGAGTCCTAGATGAATCTTATTTCTTAGGCAAGGTTGGCAAATCCTTTATTCTAAAGTCTTGGACAAGCTTTGTGTTCCAGGTAGGGTCAACAAACCCTCTATTCTAAAATCTTGACTAAGCTTCACACCCCAAGCAAGGTCTTAGCACACTCTATTCCAAGCCCTAAAAAGGCTATGCATCTCAGTTGAGATCGCCGAGCCCATGTCCTAAGTCTTGACTGAGTGGTGAGGCTCTTTGATGATATCCATCAGGAATAAGCCTTGGTGCACTGAGGCAAGGTTAACACCTTCTAAAGCTTTAGTAGGCAAAAACTCTTGAATAATGAGTTGAAACCTAATATGGAGATACAAAGAACAATGTAAAGCATTTTAGATGTAGTAAGTAACATGCAAACACAAGAAGATATCAAAGAATAAAGACTTCTTTTCGTTAACAAATCTCAATTACATGTGTTTGTGGCTTTATGTCTAGATTACATCACTCCGAGAATGTTACCAAAGATATAGATAGAGGTTGAGGACAAGTTAGGCTCTAAAGGACCAAGACAAGACTTCTAGAAGCCTCCAAGTCCATACCAGCAAGAGGAGGATGCACGATTATGACTCGTCCAAAAGTAGCAAGACACCTCCTACATGCCCGAAAAGCTTTCTGGTCCCCCTGAAGAGCGGAAGGTGAAGCTGGTTAGGAAAAGAAGATGTGTATCACGTCTAGTAACCCGACTAGTGTGTGGAGCGTGGAAGAAAACTACCTTCCATAAAGCTGATGCAACAAAAACCATAAAGCCTCATCCATAGCAGATGGAGGAGAAAAGCTCATGAGACCTAGGATGGCATCGAGAACACTGAGAGATCATCCCCTATGCATCCTGGGTGTGGTGTCATCGACTGTCAAACAAGACGAGGTTCCCGAGGCTACTTCCACTCCTAACCTTATACATCTCCATGAAGGCTAGGAGCTGCTAAAGGAGGCACAGGTGATGAGGTAAGTGGTCACCACCTTCCTCCAGCACTATCCTTTAACCAGTGATAGTTCTAATACAATGACTCAAGCATCGATCATTTTAATACCCTCCATGACAAGATGAGCACCTATCAGCATACACTTAAAGCAACCAAAGCCGCTTTCCTGAAGAGAATCCTGTCAAGATGATATACCAAGATTTGATTAAATAATAAAACATTCAATAATTATTTATATGATGAGCCATATAAATGTGGATGGTTGCAAATAATTAAAATAATTTCTGATAAAAATTTTCTAGGTCTTATGCAAGTTGACTAGATTAAAATGAAATAAATCAGTGAGTACCTGTATAAACAGTATTGATGCAAATAAATAATTGAAGGTCTATTTGGATATTAACATATTTGATAATAAAATTAGATCTCTTTCTTATTATGATAGTAAAGTTAATAATTGAGACCCGTGACTAGTAGAATAGATATGGCTACGGTAGATTTATGATTTTATTATATTTAAGTTATAAAAAGAAAGGAATGTTAAATTTGGAGTACTTTTAAATTTTAAATATATAAATTTTGAGAATGAATTTTTTTTTTTTAAAGGAGGGGAAATGTGTTTTTTTTTTTTTTTTTTTTTTTTTTTTTTTTTTTTTTTTTTTTTTTTTTTGGACCATGCGCGCGTATGCGCGCACGCCCTTTGACCATGCTCAAGTATTATAGCATAGAAAGGGGGAGAAGGGGATGGGGTTGGAGAAATCGCGAGAAGGGCCATGCGGCCTCTTCACCCTTTGGAAGGCATGAGAAAGGCCATGCATCTCTCTCTCGTGCGGCAAAGAGAAAGAATCGGGAGGGCCTCTCTCTCTCTCTCTCTCTCTCTCTCTCTCTCTCTCTCTCTCTCTCTCTCTCTCTCTCATAGCTCTCTCACCCAGGTCGTCTCCCACTCACTCATCTCTCCCGTCGTCGTTCCAACCTCCCCACCACTCCTGGTTGGACCACCATCTCCACCTCTCCCTCCCAGGAGATTGGTATGGGCTCTTTCCTTTTGTTAATCATATTTTTATAGTATGTAGGAAAGGAAGAAAGTAGGGGTTTGATTCTTTGTTCAAGGATTTTAATAAACCCTTCTTCTTCTCTTCCACCGCAGCCAAAGGCTGTGCCATGGGTGACTTGCCATGCTACATGTGATTGTCTTTTGGAATGAATTTGTATGTGGATGGAAGGGGAAAAAAGAAAGAAAAAGAAAGAAAGAAGAGAGGAAAAAAAGAAGAAATGATGGTAGAAAGGAAAAAAAAAAAAAGCCGTTTCACCCTCTCTTCTCTTTCTTGTCTTCAGTACTTTGCACTACTATTTCCCTGCCAAGAAATTGATATTTTAGAAATTGGAATTTAAGAATTTAGGGAAACTTTAAGGAGTTAGCTTAAATTATTTAGGTAAATCTTGGATGGATCGACTCTGCCTTGTGATAATCAGATATTTTAACTCTCTAATGGTCAAGCCGTTTAATCGAAAACTTTAACTGAAAGTTGTTAACCCATTGGCCAATTCAATTGCCAAGTTTGAAATTTTTTTTGGATACCATTATCTTGGTTAAATAAATTGTAGAAAGGGACTATAATGTAGAAAAGGGATAATGAGCCGTAAATTGAGATTGTAGAGTTGTTAAGGAGTTTCTATAATTATTATGAAGCAGTAGCGTGGCATTAATTTTAGATTTTATATGTTCGGGATTAGTAGATTTAAAAGAATTTGAGGAAAGCATGGGATATTCCATTTATGGGTCATTGCAAGTAATCATTACTAATCTAAGTATTATAAACACATTTTGATAGAATACTTTAATATTAATTATGGCTAAATACTTTGAAAATGATATGATTTATTAAATATTAAAAAAATTAAGTTATAATTATTTAACTAGAAAAGATGGTGATTTTTAATTTTATAGTATTAAATATTGATTTGAAGTTAACCAAGTGTTTAACATGCGCTGCAAGTCGGGTTGGCACGTTAGGTGTATTTTCCTACTGGTGGAGGTAAGTATTTCAAACCATAACCACCTGCATGATCATGACTATTATGTGTTATATGTTGAAATTATTGATATTTCTTCTTTATATATAATTTTGATAACATATGAAGTTGATCCTTTAATATGTCGAAGTATGCTCGATTATGATAAATGTATCGCAAAAATATTTTATATAATAATAATATAATAAAGATAGAAGAGAATATTTGTAATGATTTAAAATTTAGGCATCTGAACAAGTCATAATTTCAGTATAGCCTCACCACAAGTAGGATTATGGTACATTTCAATATGGCCTCGTCATGAGCAAAATGTAGTACATTTTATAATATGGCCTCGTCATGAATAGGGACATAATACATTTATTAGTATAACCTTGCCATGGGTAGGAATGTGGTATTTGAGTATGGCAAGTCATGGACAAGAGAGTGACTGTGAATAGACTAAATATCGAGAAATTAGATTTGATCCAGATTTTGCACATTATAATAATAAAATTGATGATGATGATAAGAAAAATGAATGATCATAATAGTTTATATAATGATATTAACATCAATAATAGTAGTTAAAAATGAAAGTTTGGTTGAATGAAATTGCTGATTGAGTCATGAACAATGAGCATATCAGAGTTGCTGCTTAGTAAAATATTGTATGCATTTAAATTGTTATTGTTGCCGCTAAATTTTCTGGACTGGATTCTCTCGAACTGGCTGGAGTGTGCGTCTTTCCGGTTCCCGCAAAAATATCCTACGGGCCGGTAGTGTTCCGGCGAGGGACCATCCGATAGCTAAGTTAGTGGGAGCCTTAGAGTAATAGAATGGAGGAATTAAAGGAGATAGCTCGTGGGGAAAGAAAATCTCTCTTATCGCTCAGAGTCCCCCTTTTACCTTATATAAGCACGGAACTTCACCAGATCTATTAGGGACCAGGCTAGGAATGACCAATCTACCCCTAGAGAAATATTGATAGTGGCTAGGTGGCACCAGATCGTGGGACCTGCAGAGTAATGGCGTCGAGATCATGGGATCCATAGAGTAATGGCGCCGAGATATCAGGATTCTGTCGTTATGGAATCCTGATACCAGCTGGAAGGAGCCTCCGGACCATCTTTGGAGCAGCCCGCCTTGGACCGATATGGGCCTGGCTGAAGTGGGTCGGTCGGACCTCTGGTGGGTCCGTCGACCCCTGGTGAGTCGATCGGACCTTCGGTGGGTCAGCCGGACCTTTGGTCCAACTCGACCGAAGGGTCGTCGGCTCCGATCTGGTTCGGAGGAAAGCTGATTGGGTATAACAGTTGTCCCTTGCTCTTGGCCTTCGGGAGGCTTATAGCTTCAAAGGGCGAGAGCATCATTCTCGCATTGAATGCATTTGTCCTTAAGGTGATTGCGGGTTTGATTGGGCGTGCTGTGTCTGGTCGTTTGCCACTCCGGAAACTCGTACTCGGGACAGGTGTCGATGCTGCATTGGAGGCGGAGGGAGCGACAATTAATACAGAAGGGTGTAATGAGGAGTGGCCAACCAGGCTCGCTCGGCCGTTGGGCTTCGGAGGTGACTTGAGTGACGTGGCAACATCTGGACGGTTGGTGCCCGCTGGGAGCAACCCCTCCGTCGTTGATCTGGTGATCACGCGGATCGTGGCTCGAATGTGCTTCTTTCTGTTGCCCAGAAGAGGATGCAACCCAAAAGGGGGTGAATTGGGTCTTATAAACTTTTAAACTACTTCGATTATGAACTAAAACAAGTATATGCTAATTTAATTCAAGTGCTTGTGTTTTGCCAAAGTGTTTGTGTGCTTCAAGATAATATGCAACAAAGTAAAAGCCCAAAGAAAACAATCACACCAACACAAAGATATATAATGGTTTGATGCACTCCAAGGCACCTACATCCAATTCCCAATATCCCCTTGGGAATTCCACTAAGATTGGTTTTGTAACCTAGGCTCACCAACAACCTTTACAACTTGTTTTGTCTTCGGGCTCACAAGTCAAACCCTAGTTAGTTTCAAGGCTCACCAACAATCACCCTTGGTTTTACGGGCTAACCAAGAACCTAAACAACTTTTTTTATCTTCGAGCTCATAAGTTAAATCCTAGTTGGTTTCAAGGCTCACCAACAACCACTTTGATTTTCCAAGGCTTACCAAAAATCTCTTTGATTTTCCAAGGCTCACCAAAAATCTCATGTAAAATAATGTAAGCAATATGAAAAAATACAATTAAAGCTTTCTAAAATAAAAAAATATTTTTTTGAAGCCCTTGATTATTGATGAAGAACTTGTCTTCAAGTTGTTGAAGCCTTTGATTACAGCTTGATGTGTGAACTTTGGATGCTCTCTTTGAAACTTGGAAGCTTGAAGGCTTGAACCACTAAATTCTTGAATCCTTGAACAATTATCAATAATCTCATCAAAGGATTACATCCCCATTTGATTTTAGATGTTTATATAGCCCTCCAAATCACAGATGACCGTTTATCACCGTTGGGGATGAAAATATAACCGTTTGAAAGCAAGTTGAAGAAGTTCTGCAGCCTATAAAACTAGTCATTACAGTCCAAGTATCGACACTTTCACCTCCAGGTGTCGACACTTCATTCTTAAGTATCAATACTTTACCTCCAGGTGTCGACACTTCATTTTCAAGTATCGACACTTCATTCCCATGAGTCGACACTTGAGGCAAAAATCTCCAGATGGCATAGTTTTGTATTTTCAAAAAATCCCAGGCTTTGAGTCGACACTTCATTTCCAGGTTCGATACTTGATCTTCAGGTGTCGACACTTCAATTTCAGGTGTCGACACTCGGGCGTGCCATTGCTGAAACTTTCTGAAAATCAAACTTTAACTTTTTCAAGTTCTTCCATATTAATTTCAAAGTCCATATACTTGATTTTCTGTTAATTTAAAGACTTTTTCAACTGAAATATAACAATTCTTCATTCAACATGGATAAGTACTAAGATCTGATAAACACACTTAAAAAATAATTAGTACTCATGTATACTTAAACATTTTGTCAATCATCAAATCAAGATCAGAGTCAACAATCTCTCCCTTTTGATGATGATAAAACCTTTAAGTATATGAATAGGGTAAGCTTAAAAGATTAACAATAGTATAAACATGCAAACTTAAAATCAATAAGCATCAAGCTCCCCCTCAATATGATCCATAAAATTTTTCAAAAATTCTTCAAAATATTTTTCAAATATGCAAAATTTTCAAATTTTCTTTATCTTACTATTCTTCCCTTCAGATAAAAATATTTTACATTCTTCTTTCCCCTTTTGTACTTTCTTTCATTTCTCATATGATTTTTCATGTTTATCCAATCTTTTTCCTTTTCATATTTAACAATTTTCTCCCCTTTTTTGTATCATGAAAAAGGATGAAGGCAATACAAGGAATGAAGGTGAAAAGAATAGTAAGTAGATCATCAAATCATACATGAACTAATTAATCATGATACCACTTGAATTTGTTACAGATTGAACATAGCACTTAATATCATGATACACGATTGAATATTGATTACAGATTGAAATATATAACAATCATCAATATATCATTGATATGCACATAAAATCATTCAATATAATATATAAACTCAATGATAACAAATTATCCATTCACCTTACTCTATGCTAATATACACCACCCCACAACTACATAAACCCCAGTGAATGAATAGACTATAACTCCTACTTAGCTCCATATGACAGAATGGCCATGATGACTAACCCAATCCAAAGCGATTACTAGAATGCATTACTTCCTTTTTAAAAATAATTTTAATATAAATTGAATATAATACCACTTGAATGTAACTCCCCTTAAAGAATTAGATTTGAAAACATGGAGAAGAGTGTCAGAGCAATATAAGTAAAGCATGATATCAAACAAAATATTCAGGTATCATATATGTATATAATAATAACAAATCTTTGGATGCTCCCCCTAAATGTTATTCCCACTTAAAAATATGCATTCAATTGAGGAATAAAAACATGAAAGCACATGCATCATAATTTCAGACAATTTTGAGATATGAATATAAACACTAAGTCTGATAGCAAAGATTATAAATTTTTCAAGATATTCATGGTTTTCAAATTACAAAGCATTGATACCATTTAAAAACTTTTAGCATGATTTCAAATTTATTTAAAATGATTTGATATCCATATAAATGCTAGAAGTAATTTAATAGCAAGTCTAGTTATTAGAGCAAGGATTTATCAATATGCATACCTTTTTCTTAAATATAACCCTTAACTACCAGTTCTATACTTGATCCAAATCATTTCTAGCTTAAGCGTAGATACTAAAAATGAAAGTACATAAATCATAACATTTCACTTGAAATAGTTTAAAAACTATATCAATCAAAATCAAGTGAAAGTCTAATAATCACAAGTTTAATCAAGATAGCATGAAATTCATCAACATCAAGAAGTTCATGATCATAACCAATGACTATAAGTCTAAACTTGATTCTAATTAATATTTAAAATAATTTTTCAAAGTAATTGATGCAATATTTATAACAATTATTCAACTACATTTTTAATTATGGAAGGAATATTTAAAATTTACCAATATGTATAATCCTTCTTTACCATTTAGTCTAAAATGTAGCTTGTCCACTCTTCATATTGTCTTGTGCAGCCATTTTTCAAAAACTTCATTTTTTTATGTTGAACTGCAAGACATTCCTACAAAACTAGATGGACAATTTTGGTACCCAAACTTTCTTAGATCCTTTAGGATTAGTAAATATGGTTCCTTTTGGAACCCAAACTTTTCTTGATCTACAGGGATATGCATTAAATCCAGATTTACAAGTTAAATTGGAATAAGCATGAATAAGCAAATTCTTCAAAAAATTTGTTTCTTTTCTTCAATCAAAATATTTTTCTTATTCAAAAATTTATCACATAAATCTTTCAAAACATCATTTTCTTTTTCTAAAATTTTTTTCTTTAGAAAAATTATTCTTTTTATTTCCGAAATATCAATTTTGGTAATTAAATTATCATTTTTATTGGCAAGATTGGTGTTCTCAAGGGAAAAGGAATCTACATGCCTTTTTAATTCCTTGTACTCAATTTTTATAATTTGTATTCATGCACAAGATTATTGAATGTATTATGTAATTCATCAAAGGTAAAATCATAATCATTTTCAGCACATACCTTTTTTTCATTTGCCATGAAGCAAAGATGGGTTGATTTTTGAATTTATTCTTCTTCTGAACTAGAGTCTTCACTTTCGCTCCATGTAGCCATCATTGCCTTCTTTGTGTATTTCTATTTGGCCCTTTTTCTCATGAATCTTTGAAATTTATGAGCTAAAAATTTCATCTCATCTTCATCTTCACTGTCTTCCGACTCCTCACTAGAAGACTCATCATGTGTAGTGGATTTAAAGACAATTATTTTTTTCTTATATCAGCATCCACTACCTTTTGCCACAAATTCAACTCATGGATCATGATGAACAATAAGCTCTTCCAAAGATAAAGTTTCTATATCTTTAGCTTCTTGGATCGCCGTCACCTTTGGATCCCATAATATTGGCAAATATCTAAGAATTTTATTTACCAAATTAACATTAGTATAGATTTTGCCAAGACTTTTCAATTCATTAATAATAGTCATGAATCTAGTAAACATATCAGATATAGATTCATAATGCATCATTTCAAAGATTTCAAAAGAATATATAAGTAAATTAATTTTAGTATTCTTCACTTGAAGAGTACCCTCATGAGTAACTTCAAGTATGTCTCATATTTCCTTCATCGATGTGCATGTGGAGATCCTATTAAATTCATTGAAGTCCAATGCACAATAAAGCAAGTTCATTGCTTTAGCATTAATTTCAGATTGTTTTATGTCATATTCATTCCAATCCTCTTCGAGTTTTGGAATGGAAATGTCATTAACTAAAATAGAAAGAATATGAGGACCATTAACAACAATTTTTCAAAGATAATAACTAATAGATTGAATATGGATGCGCATGCGAGTTTTTCAAAATGTGTAGTTTGTGCCATTGAAAAATGGTGGTCTAACACTAATACCTACAAGGATTGCCATGATCTTTTAACTCAAAATTGTTGGATTATTTGCAAAGCACAAGGTTTAGATACCAACAATTTTGGGTTTCGGGCTCTGATACCACTTGTTGCCCAGAAGAGGATGCAACCCAAGAGGGGGTGAATTGGATCTTATAAAACTTTTGAACTACTTCGATTATGAACTAAAATAAGTATGTGCTAATTTAATTCAAGTGCTTGTATTTATCAAAGTTTGTGTGCTTCAAGATAATATGCAACAAAGTAAAAGCCCAAAGAAAACAATCACACAAATACAAAGATATATAGTGGTTCGGTGCACTCCAGGGCACCTACATCCACTCCCCAGATTCCCTTGGGAATTTCACTAAGATTGGTTTTGTAACTTAGGCTCACCAATAACCTTTACAACTTGTTTTGTCTTCGGGCTCACAAGTCAAATCCTAGTTGGTTTCAAGGCTCACTAACAACCGCCCTTGATTTTACGGACTAACCAAGAACCTAAACAACTTGTTTTATCTTCGGGTTCACAAGTTAAATTCTAGTTGGTTTCAAGGCTCACCAACAATTACTTTGATTTTTCAAGACTTACTAAAATCTCTTTGGTTTTCCAAGGCTCACCAAAAATCTCAAGTAAAATAATGTAAGAGCAATATGAAAAAATACAATTAAAGCTTTCTAAATAAAAAAAAATATCTCTTTGAAGCCCTTGATTGTTGATGAAGAACTTGTCTTCAAGTTGTTGAAGCCTTTGATTACAGCTTGATAATGTGAACTTTGGATGCTCTCTTTGAAACTTGGAAGCTTGAAGGCTTGAACCACTCAATTCTTGAATCCTTGAAAGATAATCAATAATCTGACCAAAGGATTACATCCCCATTTGATTTTAGATGTTTATATAGCCCTCCAAATCATAAATGATCGTTTATCATCGTTGGGAATGAAAATATAGTCGTTTAAAAGCAAGTTAAAGAAGTTCTGCAACCCAGAAAACTAGTCGTTACAGTCCAAGTGTCGACACTTCACCTCCAAGTATCGACACTTCATTCTCAAGTATTGATACTTCACCTCCAGGTGTCGACACTTCATTTTCAAGTGTCGACACTTCATTCCCGTGAGTCGATACTTGAGGCAAAAACCTCCAGATGGTAGAAGTATTTTCAAAAAATCTCAGGCCTTGAGTCGATACTTCATTTCCAAGTGTCGACACTTGATCTTTAGGTGTCGATACTTCAATTCCAGGTGTCGACACTTGGGTGTGCCATTGCTAAAACTTGCTAAAAATCAAACTTTAACTTCTTCAAGTTCTTCCATATTAATTCCAAAGTCCATATACTTGATTTTCCATTAATTTAAGGACTTTTTCAACTGAAATACAACCATTTCTTCATTCAACATGGATGAGTACTAAGATCTGATAAACACACTAAAAAAATAATTTATACTCATATATACTTAAACATTTTCTCAATCATCAAAATCAAGACCAGAGTCAACACTTTCCGTCGCATCGGCTTCCGTTGCATGGGAGTCATATCGCCTGATGCCTGGGTCGCGGCACTCAAGGGACGGTGAGAACCGGTTCACCCAGGGGCTATAAAAAGGAGGCGTTAGACTCTGGGTGGAGTTTTTTGCTGCATCCGCACTTGGAAAGAAAGCACCACATTCTACCGTCTCCGTCCTCTTAGGAAACCATTCTTCAGGTTAGTCCTCCGTCCCTTCAAGCCTCATAGTAATGGCCTCCGGTAGCTGGAGCTCCAACCGTAGGGAGAAGGAGCTATGGCCTAATCAGGGCCGGTCTGATTTGATGCGAGATCAGGTAGAGGCCCTTAGGGTTAGGTACAACATTCCCTCCACCCTGCACCTCACTGTCTCAGACCGGAAAGGGAGGGTGACCGGGCCACTGAGCCTTGGAGCCCTCCCCGTATACGAGGATCACCTAAAGGCTGGCCTTAGGTTCTCCTTATATGACATTTTCATCGAGGTCTTCAACCTTTATGGAATTACCCTTGCGCAGCTGACCCCAAATAGCATTCGGGCCATCAGCTACTTCATGGTCTATGCCAGAGAGTTGGAGCAGAGCCTAGGACCTCCCTCTTTACCACCTTCTTTGTTCTGAAGAAAGACTTTAGGAGCAAAGAGTGGTGGGTGCTTAGCCCCCGTCCCGGGCGAAAGATACTCAGAGTTCTTCCATCGGTCATCCACAAATGGAAATCCAAGTTCTTCTTCATGCACAGCCTTCGGCCTTGGGGTTTTGACCTGTCATGGGGGGAACCAAAGCTGAAGGCTAATGAAGGGAGGGTGGTGCTGATGGCTGACCAAGCGGACTTCAATGAGATGGAGGTGGTCGGCATCACAATGGTGGTGGAGTTGCTTCGGGAGGATAGCCTCCACTTGGCCGGAGTCAGCCACCACAAATACCTAGGTAGGGTAAAAGCTATTGCCATCGGTCCCTTTTTCATTCCATAGGCTTTATTTTCTTCTTTACTTACTTCGGTTTTGCCCTTGCAATAGGAGAGAAGATGAAGCCCGATAGAGCAAGGATAGCAAAGCGGTGGCAAAGAAAAGGGCCGCCCAATCCACGGAGCTGACCGCAGACAAGCCAAAGAAGTAGCGGGCGGAGGAATGGCCCACAATCGTAGTGGCATCAGAATCCGACGAGGACAATGTACCCTTATCAGAGCGGTTGGCGGCGAAGGCATCAGGACCTCTGCCCACTATCGAGGAGTTGGTTGCCTGATCGGAGCAAATTCTCTCTGAGCCGACCGAAGTGGGGACAGCCTCACCATTAGCTAAGCCGACAGAGGCAGTTCGTCCCGCGGACAAGGGAAAAGGTGCAGTTGGAGGAGCGAACGTCGATGAGGTCAACTATGACACCTTCTAACGCTGGCACACTCTTCACAACCCCAAGCAGGCCAGGGATTTGCTTAAAGGGTCTATCATTGAGGCTGACTGGGAGGAGTCCAATCGGTGCAAGCTGAACGAGATGGCGAGAGGCGCCTACCTCAACCTGATGAAGGTAACTTATTATCCCTTCATCTTCTTTCCTCTTCTTTCCTCTTTTCCTCTTTCCTTGTGTGTGACTAACACTTTTTGTTTGCAGCTTCTTCATGACGTCTCGTTGATGGACAAGGGCCTCGACGAGATGGTTCACATGACAGAGGCCTCGACTAAGAAGGCCGAGGGGTTGGAGATAGCCAGAGCGGTGGCAGAGGCATCGCAGAAGGTCATGGAGGAGAGGCTATTGGCCAGTCTGGCCGAAGCCGAGTCCTTGAAGAAGTAGGCAGAAGACCTGTAGATTCAGCTGGCCGAACGGGAGGCCAAGTTGAAGAAGAAGAAGGCGAAAATTACCTCCTTGGTTCGTCGGCTGAGCGAGGAGGAGGAGCGATCTGCTGACTTCGAGAGGAGTGGCGTGCCCACCAAGCAGTGTCGGCAAAGTACCTGACCCAGCTGAGAGAGGTGAAGGAGCTGACGGAGGAGCAGGTCCACGATGCTGTGGCAGAATACAAGGCTTCCGCCAGCTTCAACGATGAGATGGAGGAGGCCGGAGCGGCGAGCTATGAGTATGGCTTCGACGACTGCCTGAAGAAGAAGATAGTCGAAGCCTTTCCGGAGCTCGACTTATCTGCCATATAGTTGAGGCAGCCGACGAAAGAAGAAGGGGGGCCGACCAACACCGGGGTCGATGCCCAAGCTGCTACCGACATGGGCCGACGGGCATCGGTCGGGACTTCGAATGCAGTGCAGGCAGGCTGAAGTCGAAACTCCTTCAACCAGTCCCCCCTTGTACCCACAGGGCAAGACTTAAGACTGATTGTAAAAGTCTGCCCACTCTTGTACAAGAACTTTTTATCAATGAATGAAATGACTTCTTTTGGTATATGTCTTCGACGTTTATTTTTCTGAATTGGAACGATCGCTTAGTCCGAACTCATCTCTTTTAGAAATATTTCTAAGTGTCGAGAGGTTGGTTTAGCCTAAACTCATCCTTTTAGAAATATTTCTAACGAACCTTTGAACTAGTCATTTATAGGAAAATCCTTCAAGTGTTTAAGGTTCCCACAAAGTACTTTCCGATCGAGGTCAGATTCTGAAGGGCTATGCTAGAGCCTTGCCGATCGAGATCGGACTCTGAGTGGGTTGCACTAAAGCCTTACCGATAGGGATCAGACTTTAAGTGGGCTGCCCTAGAGCCTTTCCGATCGAAATCGGACTTGAGTGGGCTACACTAGAGCCTTTGCCGATCGAAATCGGACTTGAGTGGGCTACACTAGAGCCTTGTCGATAGGGATCGGGCTTTGAGTGGGCTGCCTTAGAGCTTTTGTCGATCGAAATCGGACTTGAGTGGGCTACACTAGAGCCTTTACCGATCGGAATCGAACTTTGAGTGGGCTGCACTAGAGCCTTTGCCGATCGGAATCGGACTTGAGGGGCTGCCCTAGAGCCTTACCGATAAGGATCGGACTTCGAGTGGGCTGCCCTAGAGCCTTGCCGAGCGAGGTCGGACTTTGAGTGGGCTGCACTAGAGCCTTTGCCGATCGGAATCGGACTTTGAGTGGGTTGCCCTATAGCCTTTGTCAATCGGAATCAGACTTGTTTGTAGTGTAAATTGTTATCTTTATTGATAATATTAGTGGAGGTTATCTACATTCCAAGGATGTGCCACCTGCCGTCCGTCTAGATGCTCGAGTCGGTAAGTTCCGGCCCAGATCACTTCGACTCCCGCTAGGGGCCTTTCCAGTTGGGAGAGAGCTTTCCTTATTCAGTTGGCTTGGATATCCCTGATCTTCGCAGGACCAAGTCTCCGACTCGGAAGTTTCGGGCCTTGACTCAAGAATTGTAATATCTGGCCATCCTTTGATGATAGGTCACCATCCTCAGGTCCGCTTGGAGTCGGGTCTCCTTGAGTAAGTTAAGGTTGGCCCTTCTCTACTCAAAATTGGCTGGTTCAGCGAAATGATCAATCCGGAAGGACTGTAAGGAGACTTCCACCGGTATAACCGCCTCACTCCCATAGGTGAGATTGAATGGAGTCTCTTCGTTCGCCATCCGGGAAGTAGTTCGATAGGCCCGAGCATCGAATGAAGTTCTTCCACTCAGAGTCCCTTGACGTCGTTCAGTCGGGTCTTCAACCCATGTAGGATCATCCAATTGGTGACTTCGGCCTCCCCGTTGGGTTGGAGGTGCTCGATTGAAGTTAACCGATGGGGGATATGATACTGCTGGCAGAAATCCAAATCTTCGGGTTGTCGTACTGTCTTCCATTGTCAGTGATGATTGCTAGCGGTATGCCGAACTGAAAGATGATGCAGTTCCGGACGAAGTTCTCCATCTTGGCTTCGGTGATCTGTGCCAGCGGCTCAGCTTCCACCCACTTGGTGAAGTAGTCGATGGCTACGATCAAGATCTTCCATTGTCCGGACACTAGGGGGAATGGCTTGAGGATGTCCATTCTCCATTGCACGAATGGCCAAGGGTGGTCAGTAGGGTTAGCTGACTAGCTGATCGTCTTTGAATATTGGAATACCTTTGGTATGCATCGCATTTTTAACAAAGTTCGAAGCATCCTTCTGAATGGTTGGCCAGTAATAGCCCTGCCGGATAATCTTGTAGGCCACGGATCTACCTCCCAGGTGGTCGTCGCATATGCCTTCGTGCACTTCTCTGAGTGCGTAATCGGTGTCCGACGGCCCTAGGCACTTCAGTAGTGGTTGCGTGAATGACCATTTGTAGAGAATTCTGATGAGGACGATGTACTTCGAGGCAGTCTAGCGCACACGTTTGGCTTTGGTCTTATCTTCTGGCAAGGTTCCTTCGCTGAGGAATGCAAGGATGGGGTCTATCCAAGAGGCTTCTCGCTCCACTTGATAGATTCCTGATGTCTCTTTAGCAATGCTTGGGCTTTGTAGGTGCTCCACGAAGGTCCAGTTGGAGAGGTTACTGATGGCAGTGGCCAGCCGTGACAAGGCATCCGCCCAAGAATTTTGCGCTCGAGGTATATGGAGTATCTTGAAAGATTTAAGTCGAGTCACGAGGCTCTGTACCTTACTCAAGTAATTGGCTAGGGTTGGATCCCTCGCCTCGAATTTGCCCCTCACCTGGTTTACCACCAGTTGGGAAACAAAGAAGGCTCTGATCCGACCGATGCCTAGCTCATCGGCTAACCTCAGTCCCGCGAGGAGGGCTTTATATTTCGCCTGGTTATTTGATACTTGGAATGCAAAATGCAGGGTATATTCTAGGCTCTGTCCGTTAGGGTCAGCCACGATCAAGCCTGCTTCGCAACTAGCAAGATTAGATGCCCCGTTCATATGGAGTGTCCAGGCAGGGTCTGACTCTCCAGCAATATCATTCTCGGGTGAGTCGACCGTTTGCAGAGATGTCTCCTGTCTCCAGGTACACTCTGTTATGACCTGAGCCTTCATAACCGATCGAGGCCGGAAAGAGATGTCGAATTTGCCAAGCTTGACGGCCCACTTGGCAAGTCGCCCCGAGATATCGGGACTTTTGAGGATCATCTTGAGAGGTTGATCAGTTAGGACGATGATTGGATATGCCTGAAAGTAGGGCCACAGTCGCTTGGCTGCCATAACCAAGGAGTAGACAAGCTTTTGCATCTTGGGATACCTTATTTCGGTGTCGTGGAGTACCTTGCTGATGTAGTAGACCAGCTTTTGCTAGTTGTTCTCTCCTATCCGGACGAGGACGGAGCTTATTGCCTCATCTGATGCCGACAGATACAGATACAGGGGCTCTCCCTCCACGGGCTTAGCGAGTAAGGGAGGCATCTCCAGATATACCTTCAGTGCTTCGAAGGTTGACTGACATTCGTGGGTCCACTGGAAGCGGTCCGACCACCACAGAGTTTTAAAGAAAGGGAGACTTTTTTTGGTCGATCTAGAAATAAAGCGGCTGAGAGAGGCTATCCGACCTGCCAGTTCTTGCACTTGTTTTTTGCTGGTTGGATGCCCCATGTCGATGACGGCCTTGATTTTATCAGGGTTGACCTCAATTCCTCATTGGGTGACCAAAAAGCCGAGGAATTTTCCCGAGGTCACCCCGAAGGTATACTTGGCGGAGTTCAACTTCATCCGGTGGCATCTCGAGGCATCGAAGACTCTTTCAAATCCTTGATGTGGTCGACTTTTCAGAGACTCTTGACTATCATGTCGTCAACATACGCCTCCATGTTTCTTCCAAGTTGCCCCTTGAAGACCTTGTTGATCAGCCTTTGAAAAGTGGCTCCGGCATTTTTTAGGCCGAAGGGTATCATCCTATAGCAGTACAGCCCTTTGTCAGTGACGAAGGCTATCTTCTCCTCGTCTTCCGGGTCCATACTGATCTGGTTGTACCCGGAAAAGGCATCCATGAAGCTCAGAAGGTGATGACCGGTAGTGGCGTCCATCGCTGGTCGATCTTTGGTAAGGAGAAGCTATCCTTCGGGCAGGCCTTATTGAGATCAGTGTAGTCCACACATATCTTCCACTTCCTGTTGGGCTTCCTCACCATCACGACATTTGCCAGCCAGTTAGGGTAGTGGGCTTCTTTGATGAAGCCTGCTTCGAGGAGCTTCTTGACCTCCTCATCAACTGCCCTTTATCTCTCGGGGCGAAGTTCCTCTTCTTTTGTTAGACAGGCTTGTAGGTGGGGTCCACCTTAAGTCGATGGGTTATGACTTCCGACGGGATACCTGGCATGTCTGACGTCGATCAGGCGAAGACGTCGGCATTGTCATGTAAAAAGCTGATTAGCTCCGATTTGGCCTCTTTACTGAGCGTGCTTCCGATCTACAGGACCCTAGTGGGATCGTCCTCCCGGAGGGGTACGAATAGGATCCTCTCGATCGGTTGTCCATAGCAGTCGGTTTCGGCCCTGGGATCAAGTTGTTCCAAGATGGACGATCTTCCGATTGCCTGTCCTGAATGGTCAAACACTGCCTGGCCATCCTACGATCCCCTCTCATCACTCCGACCCCATTCCGAGTCAGAAATTTTGTCAGCAAGTGGTAGGTTGACACAATGGCTTGGAATTTGTTAAGGGCTTGTCATCTCAATATGGCGTTGTAAGCTGATATCGTGCGGACGACCACAAAATTGATAGGGAGGGTCTTTTGATAAGGCTCTGATCCGATGGTCACGGGCTAAGTTATTTCTCCTTCTACGCCGATAGAGTTCTTCCCGAACCCGGTCAATGGTGTTCGAGATTCTTGCAGTATAGTTCTAGGCAGATTCATTCTGACAAAGACATCATACAGCAAAACTTCAATGGAGCTTCCATTATCAATGAGGATTCTTTTTACATCATAATTGGCAATTACTGCCGACACAACAACAGGATCATTCCCAGAGACCTAGGCTTCTAGGAGGTCTTCGTCGGAGAAACTAATTACATTAGAACTCCGGGGCCTCTTCAAGATGTCCTGACCTTCTTCATCCCTCCAGTCGAACCGGTGGTGGAGCATGCCAACATTTCCATCGGTGGGGCGTTGGTTAGGCAGCTCCGTTTCCTCCGGGGGGTTTCTGGCAGTGGAAGTTTCAGCCCGACTCCTCTGGGGTTGGACGTACTTGTGCAGATACTCCTGGCTGATCAGGTCTTCGATCGCATCCTTCAACTGGAGACATTCTGTGTGTGTCCCGTGGTCATGATGTGAAACCGGCAGACTTGTCCTTGTTCCTTAATGTGGTAGGGCTCCTCATCGGGCGAGGCCTCTGTAGGAAGGTCTCCTTCTCTATCTCCATAAAGATTTTCTCTCTCGAGAGGGAGAGAGGTGTGTAGGTCTCGATCCTCCTGGAAAAGTCCTTCGACTCAGGGCTGCGATGTCGGGCCGAGTTGGTGCCATCGCTGGGAGGTCGGACTTCGGGAGCCCTATCGCTCCTCCTCTTGGGAGCCGACCTCCCTTCAGCCTGGCGTCGGCTTATCGCTTGTTCTTCTGCCATGACATATTTTTGCACCCAGACCAGTAGTTCGGAGTAACATGTCGGAAACTTTTGTCCAGTGAGAAGATGAGCCTGGATGATCGCAGCACTTTCTTGAAAGCCGACATAGCCACGTGCTCGTTGAGGTCCGGGATCTCCATGGTCGTCGAATTAAATCGGGCTGTGTATTCCTAAAGGGTTTCTCCTTTCTTTTGCTGCATGAAGAAGAGGCAGTCCGTGTTCCTCGGCATTCGGCTACAGGTCCTGAAATGGAACAAAAATAACTTTTCCAGATATGAGGAGTGAATCGTACCTGGTACGATGGCAGAAAACCACATCTGAGCCACCTTCTTAAGTGTTGCGGGGAAGGCGATGCGGTGGAGGGCGTCGGAGTGCCCTGCACCATCATGTGGGCCTTGTAAGTGCCCAGATGGTCCAGAGGGTCGGTGGTGCTATCGTAAGCATCCACCTGGGTGATCTTGAAGTGACGGGGGATAGTTTCTCCCATAATTCTGGCGGAAAATGGCGAGTGGGAGTCGTACACCAGTGCTTCTTCTCCTTTTTGTCGATCGACGAGTTCGGCAATTTGCTCCTCAATGTGCAGGAGCTTGCTGGTGTAGTCTCTCGGGTCTTCATCGCATCGCTGGTCGTTGTCGGAGACCGAATCTATGGAAGAGTGTGAGGCGGACCTCACTCTTTTCCCATCGGCATGAGTCCTCTATGACCTTCGGGGCTCCGGGGTCGCGTGCGAGTGGTGTCGAGAGACTTCTTGCTGTCGACTCCCTTTGGCAGCAGGTGGATGACTGGTTCTGGATGCAGCAGGTGGCTGCTGTCTGTCATTGGCCACGTCTTGAAGGTTCTAAATCGTGGCGGCGAGAATGTCGATGCGGTTCAAAAGAGTCTGGAACTGCTGTTATCCCAGGGTGATGGTAGGCTGGGCGGTGTCGTTCTCCCTGAGAGGCTCTCCCGAGCTCACCTGGGAGCGGCCTCTTCTGTTGGAGGTATTCTGAGCTCTTCCCTTCGCCATCATTTTACTTAGCGATGGATTCCTCCTTTTGGAGAAGGAAAACCAAAACAGAGGTTCGGGCCCTCCTTCTAGCGCCAATCTGTTGCCACTGAATCTCCCGGATCGGGTTCTCTCGACTTGGCTGGAGTGCGCATCTTTCCAGTTCCTACAAAAATGTCCCACGGGCCGGTGGTATTCCGGCGGGGGACCCTCCGATGGCTAAGTTAGTGGGAGCCTTAGAGCAACATAATGGAGGAATCAAAGGAGATAGCTCGTAAAGAAGGAAAAGCTCTCTTACCGCTCGGAATCCCTCTTTTACCTTATATAGGCATGGAACTTTATCAGAATCTGTTAGGGGCTAGGCTGGGAATGGCCAATCTATCCCTAGAGGAATCTTAGTAGCGGCCAGGTGGCACCAGATCATGGGACCTACAGAGTAACGGCGCCGATATGGACCCACTTCAGCTTCTGGAGCCTCCAGGCCATCCTTGGAGCGGCCTGCCTTGGGCCGACATAGGCCCGACTGAAGTGGATCGGTCGGACCTCTAGTGGGTCGGTCGGATCTCAAGTGGATCGGTCGAATCCCTGCTGAGTCGGTCGGACTTTCGGTGGATCAGCCGGACCTTTGGTCCGACCCATCTTAAGGGCCATCGGCTCCGATCTGGTTCGGAGGAAAGCCGATTGGGTATAACAATTATATTTTAAATGCTAGTTAACATATTAGTATTGTTGTTGAGATGGTTATATGCATGCTTGATTGTTGATGGTTGAGATATGAACTATAATTTTCTCAGCAAGTATATCTATAAAAGAATTGATATCATCTTTTATACTCATGTTTATATTTAGAAAATTCTTACTAAGCTATTAGCTCATATTATCATTCTTTTTCTATTTTAAAGTCACAAAACATCTAACTAAATAGGGTTAAGTTGTAACTTTTTCTTGAGGATATGGTAATGGTTTCATTTCTAATACTAGGTATATCTGATGCGTGTATTGTGAATAACTTTTAGATTTCTAATAAGAAATGCAATGCAATTTGCTTAGATTGCTAGCTCTTAGTATTAGGTGCTTTGATTCAGAATTTCAGTTTGAGAGAATATGTGGCTATGTCACGCGGCTGATCAAGGTATAGGATTTGACATTTTTTTCCATATCTATCACAAATGTTTTCCGAGATGCATGCAGGGTTGCTAATTAGATGCCTTCCCAACGGCCAATCATACGATTCGATGTTGCGGAGACTACTACTGCTTCACTGGAAACTTTTTTAGGATATTTGGTTTCCTGATGCTAATCATGCATATTCAGCTGACACGGTCCTTTTAATCCCTTAATCTCAGTTCACAAGCTCATTACATGCACCATGAACATATAAAAAATAGATGCCTAAAACATATATACCTATGGTTAGGGTTGCACATGGATTCGGATCAATCCAGAACTAGAATGATTTGATCTTGATTTGTTTCAGATTCAAAATAAGATCAGATCAATTCTGGCTTCAATTTTTTAAAAATCCAATCGGGATTCGTTCATAATTACATTTCACTAATATTTTAATTTTATATTAAATCATACATGGTTAATTTTTATGCAGTACTCGCTCGTGATTTTGGTAACCTATTACTTTTAAAAATAAAGCATTTTTTTATTGTAGTTGTAATTTGCAAGATATTGTAAGATCTTACTATCAACTATGGAAAAGCTCAAAATCTATCCAAAGCAGCTCGATCATGGCTAGAGGGTTAGGCTGCTTCTTACTTTCATTGATTCAATTGCAGATTTAACCTAAGCCATGTCTAAAATGTTCATATTAGCAACTTTTGTCCCCCCTAAATATCCAATAATGTGATTGCAACCAATTATGAATAAACTCTTCAGCGACGGAAAGATTGTGAAGACCTTTTTTTCTTTTTTTTTTCTTTTTTTTTTTTTTGATAAGAAAGATCGGAAAGACTCGACGCCCTCAACAATATGTAGAGAGACGTAGCATGGTCGCACAATCACATAATGTCAACCTAGCATCATAGCCGTAGAGGCATAATAGACAGGCTAACAACTATGCGGCAAAGGAACATCTTTTTCCGTCTCACCATTAAGCCAGAGGATCAAAACATCGAGGAAGTGGCAAGAGACGTTACGAGTGCACAAATTCCTGTTAAGACTGGTAATGTAGTTGCCTCTTGGCATTTGGCCTTCCAAAAGAATTCATGGTGAACTCAATATATTTGTGCCACACCTATCAATCCAGTGACTAAAAGGATAGAATAAAATACCTCAAAACAGGACCTACATCACATAACAAGCGACCCAAAAATGTTTACATACACTGGATGGCCATGCATCATTGAAATGGTGGGGGCCTGAATAAGGGTACTGTCGCAGCCAAAGGCGACCCCGTCACCCTAAGCCGAAGCATCGCAGCAGCAGGTACGAATGGGTCCTTCGTGATTTTCGATTAATTTTGCCGTTCATATCATGATGGAAAGAGGTATCATTCTTGACAAAGGAGTGCAATGCCCACGGTCGAATATCACCAAAGCAGCACAAAAAACGTTCACATATTTTACCATTTCGGACTACGAACAACCCATACAGCAAGGGATGAATAAGATACAAAGGATATTTTGATAAAGAAAATGGTGATATTTCTTCTTCCTAAGAAAAAGAAAGAGAGAGCATTACATATATACAAAAGCTTTCCTTTGATCAGCATAGGAGAAAAGTATCGTGTGTACAGCTAATGTATATCCTGCCAAGGAAAAAGGCCATTCCTGTGGTAATATGCATACAAAAATATGAATCAACCACCGTAGGTGAGATCAACAGCAGATTTACAGCACTCTTTGCACCCAACAAACCACCATGCTTTATTATTATTGGCACAATCTCCAGTTAGAAAAAAGAAGAGGTAGCTGCGATGTTAGTGATCACAAAGGCAGAAACACAATCAGCTCTACAGTTTCATCTAGTTGGGTCTCCGTTTTAGTTGCAACATGTGTCCTTGCAGGCTGCATTGTCTCACCTGTTTTCCAAGAGTTTTGTATTAACAAATAATATGTGAAAGTTCTTGGTTGTTAAGGAACTGTTTTAGCTTGATCTAATGAGATTGCACCAGAAGGCAGATGGGCTTGCATGGGAACTCGGGTTGGCATCCAACAGAAACCCTACACCTCCCCCATCCCCCCCCCTCCAACCAAAAAAAAACAAGGGAAAAAATTTTAAAAAGGAAAAGAGAACCAACCCACTGAATCATGCCATTGCCCATAATCACATGCAGGGAGAGCACAATTCATGGGAATGTTGGATTACACTTCTGTTCCTGTGGCTTCCATGTGCCTCCTAAAGTGATCATGTAACTAGTTAAACCGTTTCCAGAAAATAATAATTCCAGAGTGTGACTTACGTGCATGGTTGCAACCATGGACAGGAGATCTCTGGATTGATCCAGTAATGCTTGTTCTTGAGCGGCCATTTTAGCAAGTTCCGACACCAAGGAACTCATCCCTTCTACCTGTACACAATGCTTTAAATTTACATCATGAGGGAGAGAGAGAGGGTCATTCAAATAAGGCAAGGCTGACCAAAATGAAGATTGAAAATAAAGGAAAAGCTTTTCCCCTTATTTTTTGAAAAGATGCATTACCAATCAAAGTTTTAACTGAATTTTAACTTTTGCAGAATGCTACAATGACCATTAATCACCAAACTAGGTAGTCTAGGTTTGCATCCATATGCAGACAAGAAGCATAATTTTCAACTACCTTGTACTTTCTAAACCATTATCTTTTTTTTTAAAAAAAATGATAGTCTCATGTTTTCTAAAATTAACTAGATTATCATAAATTTTATTAAATTTGTTTGTCATTTCTTCTTCATGATAGGTGTGCCCTGTATCACCATGTCACATGTTGCATAAGGTTACTAAATATACGCGACATAATTTTTATGATACTGCATTATTATAAAAATTTAATGAAGCATAACTTATCCATCGATTTCCTACCAGCTCACCTGAACTGCAGGTATAGCCATCTAGAACTTCATGTAGAAGTCATTGTACACATTCCTCACTGATCCTTTTTACGGCTTGCACCTCAAAGTTACCCATAAATTACATATCAGCTCAAAGTCCTAGTTAGGCATGTCTGCAATTGTTTACAAAGAGAAAGCCCTAGAATATTACAACAACTGTACTTACCATTTCACTTATCACCATACATTCGCTGCTTAACATATTTCACTACCTTAACAAGGGCACTGGTCCTATATTTTTAGACCTTTTAGGAGTAATTTTGGACCCATTTCCCAAGTCCCTTTAGAAATCTTGGTGGCTACCTTTGATTCAGTAATACTTAGTTGTCTATAGCTATTCATTTCCACATGCACTAACAGATAAACATCCACTCAAAAAATAAACAAAGCAAAAATCATCACCAATGCCATTCCACAGGAAAATATGTTTGATATATGCATACACCAAGTTGTCCATATCTATCAGTTTCCACATATTCTTAAAAATTAATTTCTACTTTGGAAAATTTCTATCCCTGAAGCCATTTGACGGGAAAAGTTTTTATCTACGCCAACATATTTAGCAATAACGATGGATGTTTGTTTGATAAGCCAGTTGAGATATTATAATAGCATTTGGCTACACCACCAAAGATTAGATAAAATTCTTAGCGTAGATCTATATTACACGAAATCAGGCATATGCTTGTTGTGGAAGCATTTCTAGGTGCTGGTTCCTTCCAATATCTAATAATTTCGCAGAATATTACCCAAGTATCATACCAATACCCAATTATGAGCATTGGATGTCAGTATTATGGTCAACAGGAATTTAGGACAAGGCCATACCACACTCAGTGCTAGATGACAAGATTACAGGGCTTTATCATTTTCCTCAGCATTTTAACTTTTGACCGAGTCATCTATAATCTGCTTATGTATAAAAACAAATAGAGGTATAAATTATAAATCATAATCTTACATCACTAAATTGCATGTCCATTCACTTCAAAACCTCAAGAAGTACTTTATTTTTTTTGAAATAAAACAACCAACAGCTTCTCTAAAATGATGGAAATCACACAAGGTCACCTCATCTTATTTCTCGGGCACTATAAAAGCCACAAGATGATCAGTTAGGATTGATGGTGAAGCACAACCTTAGATCCTTTCACATTTCCATTCAACATAGATCAACACTGTTGAATTTGTGGTAGCTGGTAACTAAATATGTCAGAAAATTCAACTGGAAAAATCCTTTTATTTACATTTCCCTCACATTAGAACATGTGCTACCGTTATTTTTCTGCCCTGAACAGAACTGCTTTTCATATGTAACACATTAAAAGCAAGGAACACAGATTTACATGCAAACAACATTTATGACAAACAAAGTTAATGATGAACAACAATCATATGATTTCACAGTGGAGTGCCAAAAGATTTATGGGACTACTGAAAGTTCAGAAGGCAATCTGTAAATGCAAATTACGTGGACATGCTATTTATCTACTAATAAAGAACAATTGCAAACATAATTTTTGTCAGTTACAAGTCAAAGATTAAGAGACCAATTGTGGTTTTCTTCTGCTGCCATCAAACTGTGCAACTCTCTACTAGAGAAAGACATTTTAAGGGAGGCACTAGCTCCAATATTACCTTAAAAAGATATCTAAACACTCATCAAGCAGAAAACTAAAAGACATCTAATTGATAATATATCTAAATGGATATTGTGAAGGTATTCACCTTTGACAATAGAGAACATATTGAGGATCCCATTGCCTGCATCACATCAACTGCTGAACAACAGCATCTTTCACTTCTTGGATGTCTGCCTGTTAAAAAATAGAAATCAACTATAATTTGCAAAGTTGGGATGAAATGATTACATTAATTTATTACTACTGGATATGTAAAGGTACAAACCTTTGCTCCTCCAACAATAGGAAGACGGAGCGTGCTAGCCTTTAGCGCTTCAATAGCTCCTAATAAAGCATTAGAATGATCTCTATCCAAAAGAGACCACTCCTCCAAATAGGTCATCTGCATCAATCAAATTTACAATGTTTAGATCTGCACAAATCAAACACTTCAAATATTGAGCAGGTCCAATCTTCCTGAAAAATTTTCTAGAAAAGTTTTCAAGCTAATTTTATTCACTTTATTGAAAATGTATTTTTATCTCTTTGGTTTGCTTCATAATTTATTAAGCACATGTAATAGCTTTTAAGATTAAGCTTTCACGGGAAATTTTCCCATTAAGGAAAATTATTCCTTAAGGATAAAAGTTGCCTAGACATTTGCAGCTGATCGACACAATATTCCCCATTATACTACGATAATATCATGTTCCCATTAAACCAATGTCATATTTCTGTACAAGATACCAAAAAATCATTCATTAAAGGCAATTAACAGTTGGTTGGAAAACAGAGTCGACTAAAGATCACATAAATCACCAGGTAAATAACAAAAGAGCAGCTGAATATCTCAGACATACTCAACACCAACATGGAACTTTTGAAAATGGGTGAATGTGCTTCCATCCATAGGCAGAAGCTTCTTCCCATAAAAAAGGGGGGGAACTGACTACTATTGTGATTAGCATGCTTTTTTTTTCTGAAAGAAAAGATACCTTTATAATAGAAGGTTAAATCACTATACCAGTCCCTTTATTGTATCAGGAAGTAGCAACATGGTTTTGGGGATATCAAATGAAAGAAGATGACTCTTTGGGTATGGCCAAAATGAACAACATGAACATAAAGAAGGGTGTGGTGTTATGAGTTGAGTTCATGAATAAGGCATTGTTAGAAAGAGGCTTCATAATTTGGCAATTAGTATGGATGAGAAAGATTATGATTTCAATAGAAATGAAAGTAAAATTTGCAGGGCCATAATGGGGCTGGAAGAAGACATGAAGTTTCTCATAAAATCTACCTTGTGGAATAGGGGTTTTTGCTTGCTTCCTTCTTTTTCGAAGTATATTTCCAGGTGGTTAAGAAACCTAACTTTGACTACCTTCAGATGGCAAATGTCCAAAAAAGACCTCAAGATAGCACTAAAGAAAACAATGAAGTCAAGCAGATAAAATAAATATTCTTAAATATTACCATTCATAATAAAGCTGAAACAACTCACGTCCCCCCCCCCACCCAACCCCATGTGCGCGCGGCGCAGGCACCCTCCCACCCGCAGCCCAAAAAAACAACCTCTCGGGCTCTCCTGTGACTCAATTCTGCACCCCTCTCTTGTGACTAGATTCCTGCCCCCCTCCCTCACAACTCAATTCTGCACCCCCAACACTCACATCCCAATTCCACCCGCCACCCACACTTCCAGCAAGTTCCTCCCACCTTCTCCCTCTCCCTCCCTTCCCCCCTCTCTGTCTCTTGAGGTAAGGTTAGGGTTTCCCTTGCCCTCTCTCTTCCTCCCTTTTCCTATATCCTTTTCTCCCTCCCTCCCTCTCCTCTCAACTCTCCTTGTGTCAGTATGCCCCAAAACAGCACGGTATGGACCCATATGACATCGAATCAGTCACCAGATAGTATCCTCTCCAGTACCAATTCGATGAACCTTGAGGCATACCGTCATTTACCAAGCTTAAGCATAAACCAAACCTTAGTTTTGATAATTTTTGAGAAGGGGGTCTGACTGGTCTGTGTTGGAGATAGAGCTGGTTGTTTGGGTTCCGAAGGCAAGGGTGAGGATTCCAACTTAGGGATCTTGAAGTTGAATTTATAAGCATGGAGGTCAAATCCCTTAGACCGGGATTCAACCCCAATTTTCAATCTTAGACTTGAAGGAGCTTAAAGCCCAAGATTCACTCCAATGTAAGATATCAAAATCAATTACACGACCTAGAAGGGTTCATATCTAGATTTCTTATGGAATACGAAAGCCACATGAATTTGGTTTCTGGGGTCCAAATTCCATATTTACTATCTATCCAGACTAGACATACTTTGAATTGGCACTAATTGATGAAGCAACTTGAATTTATTATTTCACTTTTCAAATCTGCAACTAGGAGGAGGGGCCTGGAGTTGATATAGTCCAAATATCATGTGAATTCATAAAGATATTTGATTTTATTATTTCAACATCCAAGTTTTTGTGCATATCAAATACATAAACTTCAAATATCTTATAATTGGCATGATGTAAGTGTTGATGAATATTGATGAAATCAGGGCTGATATGTTCAGAACAGTTTTCTATCATAAACAGGTCATTAGTTAAACCCAAATCAAACCCAGGTTGACCAAGGAGTTTTATGTAAACTGTCCACTTATGGGCACGTTTTGGTCCAACCATCCTAATTTAAGTGGCCAGCCCATTTTTATTAATAAAGTAGTGTTGCAGGGATCTAAGATTGATGCCATGCGACACACCCTTTTCTCCATCCACTCCTCCACTTCAGCTGGAGTTTTCTTTTCTTCTCTCTTCTCTTCTTTCTCTTCTTATCAATCTGCTACTACTCTCTTTCTCTCTTGCATATCTTTACTGTTACAATAAATGGTTGATCCTGTTGTATGGTATCAGAGCAAATCTAGGTTGATCCTGTTGTATGGTTGATCCTTTTCTTTGGTCTTGTTATTGCCTTTCTCTAAAGAAGTCATCTCAAAAAGTACGAGGAAGGGCCTGAGCTCTGAGTGGCTTTTCTTTTTTTTCTTTTTTCTTCACTCTCCTAATATGCAGGTTATTGAATCCCGTGTGTTGTTGGTACTTGAAACCCTCGCTTTTGTCAAAGTACATTATGCCATGAAAAGAGGGTGGTTCAAGGCTTGCAAGTACTCTTTTCTATATCAAGTGTAATCGTATACTCAAGATAATAATCCAGGAGGACCAGGACAACTAGATGCTCGCAAGGTCCCTGTTTTTAATTCCTTGGACTTATTCCAGCATTTGCTGTCAAGAAAAGGTACAGTCACAGAAATCTGCATGTTTGATCTCCCATGCTGAATATTGAAATCTTTCATGCCATCTTTATTCCCAAGATCTTAATTGTTGTTTTTATCTCATTATCTGTTATCAGTATTTCCTTGCTGCAATCATTCCCTTTATCTGCAATTTTATTTTAGAATGGCTGGTTTAAACAATGAAACAAAGGTTGTGTCTCTATGGGTGATATGTTGTACAAATACATCTGCTAAACTGTGTGCAGCCAAGAATCTTCGGTGAGCAATGGCTGTGGAAATTTTCTTGAATGCCCAAGCATGAATACCTTGTCGAAAAATCCACCTTCCAATGGTGAGAAGATGAAGGAATGGAGAAGGAAAATTCTCAAGTCATAACATTATTGTGGAATAGTATGGAACCTACTGCCATCAGCAACTTGGTGTTTTATGATACTGCCAAACAGACTTGGGAAATTACTCAAGCGACTCTGATGAGGAAGACATCTCTCACATTATGAGACATATGAGCAGATTTTTTCAATTAGAGCAACGGAACAAGTCACTCGATGACTACTACCATAAATTGAGGGATTACGGGAGGAGCAAAATGTTTATCACATCTCATAAAATATGTATAGAAAAAGGCAGCAAAGGGAGGAATTCAGAGTGGTTAAATTCCTATCAGGGCTTAGTTCTGGATAAAAACATCTAAAAAGTCAACTTATGACCAGTAATGAGAACCCTTCTTTAAATAATGTCTATGCTGGCCTTCAGCTTGTAGCTATTTCCTCTACTCGGCATTAGGAGAAAGATCAGCTTTTGTATCCAGTTCCAGTAGAGATGTTGGAGGTCATGATGATAGTAGAGAAGGTCATGAAGCTCATAGTGGACAGGCAGAGGATGTGAAAGCAACTATATGAAATCTACTAGGTGTGGTCACAAAAATCATGTAATGGATCATTGCTGGGGTTGTTGGAACCAGTTTAGGCCAGTATTACTAGTAGAATCAAGCCTCTGATGCTTCCCTTAATAAGGTTGATGTATCTCCCAATCTTGACCCTTCAGTGTTACCTAACTTGAGTAACATGGTTTCCATTTCCAGAGAAGAATACAATCAGCTTCGCATGCAAGAGAATGCTTCCAAGGCCACTATAGCCAGTCAAGTACTTTATTAGGAAAATGTGCATCACATTCTTCTCCTTGTATCATTGATTCAGGATCCTTAGATCACATGACTGGTACTCTCAGCTTCTTTTCCTCTCTTGGTACCTCTTCTTGTTCCAAGAATGTTAAATTAGCAAATGGTACACTAACTCCTGTTTCAGGCTAAAGAGAAGTCCAGGCTTCCCCTTCGTCATCATTATCCTCTGTTTGATATGTGCCTCAGTTTCCTTGTAACTTACTTTCCATGAGCCAGTTGACAAAAGCATTGAATTGCAATGCAACATTTATCCAACTCGTTATGAATTTCAGGATCTCTATACAGAAAGATGATTGGTGGACATCACGAAGGAGGCCTATATCTTCTTGATCATGGTGGCAATTCTTAAGCTGACTTAGGTCATAAAGAATCATTAATTTGATGGCATTGTCACTTTCAGCATCCATTTGTCTCTATTTGTCATCGTGTCTAATATGTCTGGAACTTTACATGAGTTGTGTGATTTTGCTAAACATCATTAAAAAGTGTTCCATCCCCACTTAGTAACACAGTTGTTATCCCTTTGCATCATGCATAGTGATGTCTAGACATCTTGCACTGATCTTAAGATGTATTTCTATCTTTTGTCATATTTATTGAAGATTTTCTCAGATGACAAGGTTTCTCTCTAGAAAGAAAAAAAAGTTTTCTCCATGTTTGAAATCTTTCACAAAGAAGTGGCTAATCAGTTTAGCACAACTATTAAAGTTCTTAGAATCGATAATCAAGGGAGCATATGTCAAAAGAATTGTTCATATCTTCAGGATCAAGGAATCTTATAGCAAACATCATATGTTGCCACCCTTCAGCAATATGGAGTTGTAGAATAGAAAAACCAGCATTTACTTGACATATCTGGTGCCCTTATTTTTGAAAGAAGATTCCAAAAGAAATGTTCCAAAAATTTATTGGAGTGATGTTGTGTTAACTGCTTGCTATTTAAAAAACAGAGTAGCATCTATCTATTTTAGGAAATAAAAGTCCTATGCAAGGTCCTGTCCTCACGAACCTCTTTTTGCTATCATTCCTTGTATATTTAGATGTGTTTGTCTTGTCACAATCTCAATCCATCTCTAGAAAAGTTGGATCCTACGTCTTTCCAATGTATACTTCTAGGATATTCTCACTCTTAGAAGGGTTATAAATCTTATGATCTTGTTAGACATAAGAGGTATACTTGAATAATACATTGTATGAAGAAATTTCATATTCTCTGATGAATTTATTTCTTGAAGACACTTATCTATCTCAAAGTGGAATTTAGACTCCATCTCCTATTCTTCCTCTTCCATTGATGAACCATCTCACATGCCACAAGTTAAAAGAGGCAAAGTAAACTAAGTGCATATACTGGATGGAAGAAGAATAAATCCTCTGAAGATACAAACTTTAACCAACCATCTGACTCAAGAAGAGATCCAAGTACAGTTACATTCTTCATCTATACTATTCCTAATGATGATGTACCCGCTGCTCTCAAAAAGCCTAAGAAATCTTTTACTTCACATCCTATTAATCATTTCATTTCATTTGACACACTTTTTCCCAAGTCCTTACCCTTGTCATTTCCTCTGTCTCTATTCAAAATTTTAGGAAGCCCTCTCAAATCCTGGCTGGAGAAAGGACAGATCAAATGGAAGCACTTCACAAAGATGATACATGGAACTGGTACCATTACTTGTAGGAAAACACACTATTAGTTGTCATCGGGTGTATAGTTGTATATAATTAATTTTCAACCTGATGGTTTAATAAAAGATACAAGTTTAGACTTGTAGCAAATGCTACAATGAAGCATTTGGTATTGACTATTTCTAGACCTTTTCTCTAGTTGCCAGCTTAACATTGTTAGAGTAATTATTTTGTTGCAATTAGAGGGAGCAAAATGCAATCCAACCCATCAACCCGAGCCATGTTCAACCTGCACAAACGGATTTGGGTTTGGTTAAACGGATTCCAATTGTAAACTGGTTGACCCATTTAACATGTTTGTTATTCAAGTCAAGTTTGAGTTCTAACCAAGGAATACTGAATCGATACCAGAACTTGTACTGGTCATCAATAGGTACGGTATGATACAGTACACACCAGACCCATGAAATTACAAAAATTCCCTCCCTTTTCAATGACTATATTGTTTAACCTATCGGACCCGAATCGGGCCGAACCAGGCAAAATGCATTGATGCGGTATAGCATTTTTTGAACGGTCTAAAATTCTAGACCATTTTTCATGGCTGAACCATGAGCCGATACAATATGATACATCCCGAACCGGATGGTTCGGGACGGTACCGAGAACCTTGGTTCTAACCTTTTGAACTGTTTAACTAGTTTATTATATGGGTCAAATCAGGTCAGAATCCATTTAAACCCATTATCTTTAAACAATGCCCCCTTTCATGTTTGACCATTCGTCCATCATGGGCTCAGCCATTTAAAATTTTAAACCCCCTTCACTTCACCCATGTGGTCCACAGCCTCATGCAGAGTGTAAAGTAGAGTCCCATTTTTTTTGGGATAAAGCCTGATTTCTAGAGACTTCTAAATCACCAAATCATCTTTTTAGTATTTTCCTTATTTGCCTTCCTTTCTCGGTTCTAGAGGGCCCTCCCCACCATCCCCACCCCTTCGAATCTTTTACCATGACTCCTTTACCACCACTCGAATCTTTTATGATTCCAAAGGCTCCAATCTCACCTTCTCCTTGAGTCCTCCTTGCTACCATGCCTGCCATCATGCACTGCCCCATGCTCCGCCATCTGCCGCTTCCCTGTCAACTGCCGCCCTCTCCCATTGCTGCAGCAACTCCCCTGGCCTCCTCAACTACGCCACCACCCACTTCTGCCTCCTCATCAGCAACCACTGCCTCTCCCTTTTGACCCTCTTCTTCCTCCACTTGTCCTTCGTTGTCTCCGTGCCCGTGATCACTTCTTCCCCATCCTCACTTGCCTCGTTGCCCAACCTCCATCTCTCTCCCTCCATGGCCATTGTCACCCTCCTTGCCCTCAACAACAGTGACCCCAACATCTTTGCCTCTGTCACCGCTGTTCATGGTGGCCATCCCTGCACCAACCTCGATGCCATCCTCTTGGCCAATGCCTTCATCTTTGTCTTCATCGTTAGTGCCATCACCGTACTCGCCAGCACCTTTCCCCTCAACTCTAACCCCTTTGCATATGATGTATTTTTTTACCTCTTCGTCGTCTTTGCCCTCTTCTACATCTACCTCACTGCCAAGATCTTCTTGTAGCAGGCCATGGGATTAATCCTTTTCTACTTGTTCTTCATCAGGTTTATCTTCTCATGGATTTTGTGGTGGAAGGGAGGAGTTCGGGTATTGCATGTTGGTGAATGATTGGTTTTATGTACTGAAGATTCTAGGTGTACACGCAGGTTCACCACATGATGAAAAATAAGCATATCATCAACCATCCAGTTAGGACTACTTAGACTTCGCCATGGATTGGGTAAACATCTTTTTAAGTCCCTTCCCAGCCTAAATTCATATTTTGAAACCTTTTGAAATAGATTAAACCAGTCATAAAGCTAAACAGGTTGACTTGACTTGCTTATGAAACAGGTTATGCAGGTTGGATCGAGTAACCTATTTTATAAACAATGCAGGTTCGGGCTTTAGATCTTAACCTGTTAATAAATAGACCATGTCTAGGTTAGATCTTTTCTTGACCAGAACCGACACGATTGCCACCCCTAGTTGCAATGAATCTTGGATGATCCTTATTGCAACCTGATGAAAGAATGTGTTCTTGCATGGAGATTTATCTAGAGAGTTCTATATGGATTCACCACTTGGATTTGCTCCAAGCCTCCAACCAGACATTCAGGTCTAGTTTGCCACTTTATATGGTTAGAATCAATGGTGAAGCCAGGGTCCAGATTTCATAAATACCATTAGCCTCCATTAATTCAGTTATGCTCCCCACCCCTGCCAAAAAGGCAAGCTAAGTTTACAGCTTCCCATGCCTGCAGAACTCAACCACTCACCTACCATTGTTACTTGCTGCCCATGTACAATCACCCCATCTTAATTGGCATTTAATATTTTCAATCAAGCTGAAGTTTTAAATGGAATCCTCATCAAATATGGAATGCTTAAATTAACTAATTTAAATTTTAATCAACTTTAATCTTTACCAACTACAGATGCCTGTGTTAATTGTATCTCAACCAGAAAGAGATTAAGCCCAACACCCTGTCCTGTTTGTTACCCCACCTCAATCATTTACATGGATGTATCTGATCTCTTCTCAAACAGTTAGCGGCCACTGTTGTTGGAAGGCTCAATGCCCCATGTTATATTTTCTTATGGGTTTTAAATATTTATTATTTATTATCTCTACTATTTATAAAATGTTCTCTAACTCCCGCACTATCAGTATGATTCATCTTTTCCTACAATTTGCCTACAACATATCATGCAAACATTGGTTTTACATGATCCTTTTTGCAAGCATGCAACCAATATCTGATTAGATTAAATTATGATGTCATGACATAAGATTATCTTTATTTAAACAAAGTTTCGGTCAGATATAGTGTCTGCATTGTCAAATTCTTAAAGTGAATTACAATTTTCTGTCACTTGTTTCAGATTTATGGTCCTAATTCAAAATATTTTTTTAGACCTTTTTTTGTTGAATCATCTTATAATGTCAACCATGTTATTTTCATCTATTATATAATACTACTTATGTAAACATAAAATAATAACAAATCTGAAATCTCAAGTGGATTGATGTAAAGAACCACACAATACATTGGCTAAGTTTCAATCATCAAGTAGGGCAGAAGCAAATCAATAATTGATTCAACCTAACGTTCCACTGAAGCAATCTGGATCAAACGGTCCCCAAGTCACAATCCTACATTTAAAAGTTGCCTGGAATCATTAGATGGAAATAATGTTTGAAATGAGATCTTTAAGGCAATATGTCTGTGAAAGCCAGGTTTCTTTCAGGCACACAAAGGTACAATCCCAGTTTCATCCCTAGAAAGAAAAAGGCTAGTCTAAGATTTTCAAGTAAATACTCAGTAGCCATTATACATTAGCATCCAAAACATCCAAATATATAATGAAGAGTGCAGCAATTTTGAGAAATTATAGAAGTTGAGTATTTTACAGATAAGAAGCATGGCAATAATCCAGAACCAAAATAAAAATGGAAAAGAAACCTTGCATTGGTATCAAAAGGCCAAAATAAAGAGAGAGAGAGAGAGAAGATGATAAAAGACTTACTTGCCCCTTAAGAATAGAAGTTAGTTTTAGATTTTGTTTCAGAAGCTGTAGCTTCATCCTTTCAATAGTGACAGAATCACGCAACTCTGATGCAGTTGTCCATGCATAATACAGATTTTTCTGATACAGATCAAATGAAGAATTTGATGATAAGGCATCACTATGTTTCTCTAATAAAGATCAAGGGAAACAATTAAGCTATTAACATTCAAGATCTTGCATGCAAGCTAAACCAAAACATATAGGGTGAAGGCAGCTAAAAGAGAAATTAAGATGCCTAAAAACTGGCCAGCAGGTGAAATTATGCTATAAACAGCAGAACTCATGCATAAGTATTATTGAAGGCCATGCTTGCACTAATAGAAAAAAAGACAAAGAAAGATCACTGCCATTGGATAACCTTGAATATATGCACAATCTCTAGTTTTATGAAATTGCATATAAAGCCACACCATGTTGCAAAACAGCCTGCACACTATTCACTTGACATTCTGACAAGCACACTTTTGATGAGCATACTCAATATGTAGCAAAACTAAATGTTGTGCTTCAATGAAAAGGACCAGAGAAATATTTCTATTCTAACAGTAGTCAGCCACAGAGGCATTAGAATCGCGTAGCAAGGGCTCGAAGAAATTATTGTCAGGGTCTCAGGGCATTCAATAGTAGTCTTTCTAATGATGGACAATCAGAAAAATTACTTCCAAAATGGCAGATAGCAGGCTTTTGTCAAATGAAGAATTCGAAAATTTACTTTTTATGGGGAAAGTTGTCCATACCATTAAAAGCAGACTCACTCCAAATTGAATTCAGTTGTTTATCCTTGTGCTCAAGAAATAGAGAAGAACCTGAATTTGTGCCAACTACCTTGATGATCACAGAGTTGAGGGATAACACGTCAACATGGCAGGTTCAGCTACAGCACATTAATGATATATGTTTGGGCAATGTGCAACATAGATGTGATTAAGGAAGGATGAGCTCCCCATGACATGAAGAAGCTTTGGAGAAGAAGAGGGTAGCACAACATACAACACCATGACAAAGACCCATGAATTTGGTCTTTCTGAAGAAGAGTTTGTTCTTGAAGATGACAAATGGGTAAGAATTTTGAAGATGATGCTCCACCAGATCTTTGAGAGGAAAATAAACCAAAAAACCAAAAATCAAGGTAAAAAATCATAAAAAGGATGTGCTGACCTTGGAGTGAATCAAGTGATGATGAAGAAAAGTAAGAAGAGAGATTTGAATGGGGAAAAACCTGTTCATCTCTTAAGCCAGGTCTTGTATTTTAACTTTCCGATTACTTTGTTGAAGTTTTCTGGAACAATGTAAATTTTAGATTATGCACTAAGATGGGGTGATCACCTCCATGCACAGATTAGCCTATTGTGACTAACCGATAGTAGGTTGAACAGGCCTCTTGTATTCACCTATTTGGACTGAGAAAAGGACAAAAGAATAACATAGTGCAACAATCCATTTCATGGGGCAAATAATAGCTGCCTTTAGTATCTTACTTCATGATCTCTCATCATTTATAAAGTTTAAAGAGAAAGTCTATATAATGCAATGATGAGATATATGCAACTAAAATCAATGCATCTGATCTCTCAAAACACTGCTGCCCAATTGCCAATACATCTAGCAAGCTAGTAAAAATATCTTGGCGTCTGGTAATTTGAAAAAAATGAGGAAAATGCTTCTAAAACACATGATACCACCGAAAACCTAATGTCGTTTTTCTTGCCAAGCCTTAAACTGATTTCTATCTCTCCTATCTTTAATGAAAAAGTGTTTTTCAAACAATACCTCATATATTGGTTCAAATTTGCATATTTTCATTCCTATAATTGTGTCTTTGGATTCGTCAAACATGCACATTCAATGTGTCTTTCTTTGTCATGTCTCACCAATCAAGCACTCATCACACTCTAACATAAGCTTTTGTCCCTATAGACCAAAAACATGTGCACATTATATTTCTCTTTGGTCTGAATTTTCCAATCAACTACCTGATTAAGAAAACTATTATAAAAGTAGATATTTCTAGAATGAAACCCAAATGGTTTTACTGCTACTTACCTGCCATTATATCAGTCTCTTTCACAGCTTCATTGTCACCCAATTTATCAACTTACTCTTTATGTTTATAAATTTTTTTGATCTTATTCAAAGTGTAAGTTAAGCCAATCACAATTATTCTACTAATACAAACTTTTATTTACATCTAGCTGCCTGTCTTCATCCATGCTAAAGTCCCATCATGTAAATCTAATTGTGCTAGCCGGTGAAATAACTTGCTTTTCTCATCCTGCATATGGTCCTTCCACTAATCATATGCTCCTAGCATTAATGTTCAACCATTGAAAGCATCCTCTCCATTTCTGACAATTCATGGTCTCAAAACAACTGCTCTTACCATTTCTCAGTTTTTATGCACACTCTATCCTTTAAATATCTGCCTGCTTCCTATTTTGGGTAGCCCCTCTTTTCAGCTTTATTTTAAGCAGAAATTATCAAAACCACATATTTCCCTTGACACTCTAGCATCTTGGCCTTTCTTTAACACAAAATGCTCCAAGTACACCATTTACCATGGTTTCAATACATTCAACCATTGCTTACAACATTATCCATGAAAGGAGGGATGGATAGGGTTAGAAGGATCAATAGCTTCCGTCCACCATTTGGTTCAAAAAGTTTTAGGATGGATGAAAAAATAAATTACCCATCCATCCTAGCTCACCAATTTTGTATCCTTCTAAATTAGATGGAGCATGCGACAAGTGAATTTCTGCAATCCCAAAATTAGCTCTCATTAATTTTTCTGATAAAACTATAACACTTCTTCACTTTTTCATTTTTATTATATCTATACTATTAATTATATACTATTAATTTTATATACTGATCATTTTAATTTTAATACATAATTTTCATAACTATAAGTAATAATTAGAATTGTCTTCTATTTTTCTATTTATATTTACTATTTTTAGTTAACTAGTTGTATAAAATTAATTAACTATTAAATTAAATTATAAATTAATTACTTATTTATATTAATACATATAAATGAACTAATTCACATATAATTAATTTATAAAATTATTTATTTAATTAAATTAAATAAAACTAAATATTTATATAATTTTTCTATAATTATAAATTATATATATTTCTCTATTTTTTTAAGTATAAATAAGTGTTATAAATTGATAATAATAATATTTTTATCAAAAGATATTTTAGTAAAAATATCATATAGATATCATCCATCCTCTCTTTCATTCCTCCTATACCAAACAAGGAGAGAATATTTCTATCCATTCTTCCATAATTCACCAAATACATGAGAGGATGAATAGAAAATCCATCCATCCTCTTCCCCATCCATCCTTCCTCCAATGCATTCTTCATACCAAACAAAGGCATATCTGATAATCCATCTTCTTCCCCATCCATCCTTTCTCCAATCCATTCTTTGTATCAAACAGAGGTATATCTAATAGTGCACACATTAATTCATTAGTTTGCCTTCTCTCTGGTGTTATTTATTCTTCTTTCTAACTCCTCCATGGTATGCTTAAGTGTCTTCTAACTCTTGCTATTCTTTATCCTCTGCATTCCCACTTTCCCACTAATCTTTTGGTTATACTATCATATTAAAATTGAAGGAACATGGTCAGATGCCCCATAAACAAACAATTTCCAATTTTAAGTGAACAATGTCCAATTTAGAACGCAATATGCTTTTGATAACTCATATTGTTTGACTTAACATTTATACTTTTTTAATCCTTCCACATAAGTCCAACTTCTTAAACTGGTAAATATAAAATGCAGATATGAAGATTATCAAAGAAAGAAATAAGTAATTTTTGGATCCTTCAGGGTTCTCCGAATCGAACCGATGGCCGGCCAGCACGGTTCGGCCCCATAAATCGGTTCCCACCCAAAAATTTTTTAAAAAAAAATTATTCCAAACCAAACCGGGCCCGAACCGGGCCGAACCGGTGCTGAACCGGTCGAAATGAGGCCAAACCGCTTGGTTCGGTCGGTTCGAGTCCGTTCGGGTCAGTTCGGGTGGGTGGGTTTTTTTTTTTTGTTTTTGTCACATAGCTACCGTCGCCATGTGACATTCACATGGCGACGGGAGGGGGGGGGGGGGGTTGTCTCTGAGAAAACTCTTAAGAGCTTTCGGTTTAAGAGCTCTATGTTGTTCGTTGTTTATTTTGCGATGAACCTTTAAAAAAAAAAAAAAACAATCCATTTCAACGCAATCAAACATCCAGAAGTCGAAAAAAAAAAGGTAGAATCAAGGTACGTATACTTTTTCTTTTCCGTATTTTCCTCTTTTGTCTCATTTTTTTTTGTTAAAATCCGTGCAAAATAGAAAATTAAGAAAAAATACTGTCAAAATTTATTTGTTGGCTATGATTTTAGAGTATGTGGTAGATGTAGGATAGATCTATACAATGATACTAAGATCTTGATTTTTTTGTTAAGTATATAATTTTTTAAATTAAAAAATAATTTTGGATTAAAAAATTAATTTAAAAAATAATTTTAAAAAATATAATTATAATTTATTAATTTAGGGCTCGTAAGCTACTCTCACTATAAATTTCATGTCGATTTACTCAAGTTTTGATGCGTCTCATAAATAGTACTTTAAGTTTTAAATTGAAGAAAATTTGAATTTTATACATTTTTAGGATCTTAAAAAATATATGTAGCATGTATGATAGAATCCTACATGAATCTAAAATTTAATTTTTTTTATTTTTCTTTATTTTTTGAATTTTTTAAATAAAAAATAAAAATAAATTAAAATTAAAAATTAGGTTAATAAAGTATTAATTAATAAACATTATTATTGACCTTATATGTAATTTAAATATTCAGGTATGGATCCATCAAGGAGGAAGAAGGATCCGGAGCAGGACATTAGCTAGTTGCATGGAGAGATATTCTCGGGTCGGCATCACTGGATGTGTAAATAGTGCAATACTGAATTCAAAGATGGGGGTAATAAGGTTGAAGCAGCACTTAGCTGTCGGCTATCCTGATGTATCTGCATGCCGACAGTGTACACAGGAGGTCCGTCAGTTGATAAAGAAACACTTTGCTGATTTTAAAGCTGGGAAGGAAAGAGCAGCAAAGAAGAAGACAGAGGTAAAACACAGAGCCGCAGAACCACCTTCTTATTACTCCAGGAAGTCAGAGAAAACATCTGTTCCTTCTGATGAGGAGGTAGATGGAGGCTGCTATTCAAGCGAGCTTGTATGAGCAGAGGCAGCCAGGCATAGACAGCGAGCTTTAGAGCAGAGGCAGCCAGGCATAGACCGATTTAGACCATCAGCTTTAAGTCAGGATCGGGATCCGCTTCTACTAATGCTACAGAAGAGTCTGAGACAGTTTAGGAGGACCTCCTCAGTCAGAGAGCCCGTCAGGAGAGGCACCAGCCGTATTGCATCGATGTTAGGAGCATTTGGCAGGAGAAGAAGTCTTCTAAGAACATTCTAGAGGGAGCCACTATCCATGATGTCGATCCACATACTTTTTTCAATAGAGATTCCAAGCAACAGAGGATTGACACAATGCTGAAAAAGAATACGAAGAAGGATATGTGGTGGGCCATCTCCTCCTGGTTTCATTTCAGTCATACCCTATCCCATGCAGCAGACAATCTATATTATCGCTCTGCTATTTCATCTATACAGGCTGCTGGTGCAGGTATAGATCATCCAGCATCGAGGGATATCTATGATCAGCTTCTGGACAGCAATAAGAAGCTAGAAGGATGGATATCCTCGTACAAGAGCAAGTGGCTCGTGTATGGGTTGACGGTGATGTGTGATGGTTGGACTGGTCCTACTAGACGGAGTATCACAATTTCTTGACTTATTGTGATGGAAAGACTTTTTTCACAGTCTATTGATGCTTCAGATCAGGTGCACGGCGCTAGTTATATCCTCAAATTGATGGAGGAGGTGATTGATCAGATGGGAAAGCATAATGTCGTGCAGGTCATCACTGATAATGAACCACAGTACAGGGCTGCAGGGCAAATCTTGATGGAGCGGCGGCCGCATATTTTCTGTACCCCTTGTGTTGAACATTGTATAGACCTCATGTTGATGGATATTGAAAAAATCTGCAGGATGCAGAAGATTGTTGAGCTAGCACAATCTATCACCAGATTTATATATAACCATACATGGATCTTATCATTGATAAGGAGCTTTACAGGAAAAAATATTGAGACCAAGGATCACACGGTTTGCTACTAATTACATTGCACTTGATAGTCTTCTTGGCAAGAAAGCAGAGTTGCGTCAGATGTTTGTCAGCAGGAGTGGCAGCAAAGCAGATGTGCCAGGGCAAATACTGAGAGAAGCAATGTAGAAATTTAGTGACAAGACAGACATTCTGGCAGCGGGCTGAGAGGATAGTGGAGGCTATCAAGCCTCTATATAAGGTACTTCGCGCTGTGGACTCCGAGAGGTATGCTCAGATGGGCTTTTTGTATTTCATGATGCTAAGTCAAAGGAAAAGATCCAGGAGGCAGATCCATCACATTTATCTGAATATATCTGGATCATTGATGGATGGAGTTATCAAATGAGTTCGGATTTGTATCCAGCAGATACGTAGTAATTTATGAAGTTCCTAAAATTAAAATTTAATTAAATTTGTACAAGTACGCTTGACTAATTCTTAAAATATATGTGTGGCTTACTATCTGAATCCGAGATTTCAGTACTCCATACCGGACATTGCCATGGATGAAGATCTTATGTCTGCCCTACGCAATGTTATATATAAGATGGAGCCCGATCCAGATATCGCTACTATGTGCCTTGAAGAAGTTAGGTTGAAATTATTGAGTGATTTTTAAGAGCATTAATTTCAACAAGTAGCACATGCTAACAGAACTTTTTTTTGGTAAACGGAATTTTTTAGGGAAGGTACAAATTCATTTAGATCCACTATAGCAATCAGAAGTAAATCAAATGAATCCTGGTAGGTACTACAAAAGAGTAAGTATAATATATCAGGATTAAATTTTTATTTTACCGAACCTAAAATTCTAAATGATGTAATGTCTTTTGCAGCTAAATGATGGGTGCATTTTGATGGATCTACCAAAATCTGAAGGTTCGTGCAGTTAAGATCCTCTCCTAGACGGTATCATCTAGTGGATGTAAGCGCAAATGATCTACATTTGGCCTTATCCACTCCAAACAGAGGAACCGTCTGAAACAGAAACGCCTCAACGATCTTGTATATGTACACTATAATTTAAGATTGAGACTAAAATGTATTCAGGAAGAAGTAGATTGAAATATCCCGATCCTACTGCAAGTCCATATGTTGATAAGGATGAAGATCCAATGATTGGGTGGGTCATGAGTCTGGAGCAGCTAGAGCTTGATGAGCCAGGATCGCCTCCTCGACCGGCCAATTTTGTAGCTAGTGAGTAGAGATGGGCATTGGGCCGTGCCGAGCCCAGCCCAGGCCCACCGGGCCACAGGCTAATGGACCGTGCCTGGCACGGCCCACTTAATCTGAAGTCCAGGCCCAGCATGGCCCGTTGGCCCATCAACCCACTTTTTTTTTATTTTTTTAAAAAAAATGGGCTGGGCCTGCCCGGCCCGTTTGGGGCCGTTACGGGCCGAGCCAAGCACGACCCATTTGGCCCATAATAGCTAAAAACGGCTATTTTTTGATTTTTTACTATTTTAAACCCTCCCAACAGTCATAAAACGGCTAATTTAAGGGTATTTTGGGAAAATAATTTTTTGGAGTCCTATAAATCCCTTTCCTCCCCCATTCTCACCATACCAACCATCTCTTCTCTCCTTCTCCACTACTACTATTTCTCTCTTCTAGCAATATTTAAGCAAGTGCTCTAGGCTTCTAGCAATTTAATTTTTAGTTTGCATATAGCAAATGTTCAAGTGCTACACAAGAAGAGGTTCTTGTTGAGAAGTAGAAGTACAAGAGAAAGAGAGCACAAGAGGAAGCTCACAAATATCGGCTCTACCTCTGCTTCTGCCCTCTGGTCCTTTACTCAATTCCTCCTTGTGGTTAGTTTTTATTTTTGTATTCATCAATTTAGATATGGCATCTTATGATTAAAGTCATTTTGGCATTCCTCCTGTTTCTGAGGGAGAAGAAACTAATCCTAAGTTCCTAATTTCTCTAAAACCAGTGAACCAAGTGAAGGTCAAACATCTTCTCGTAGAGGACTAGTGCTGTATGGAATGAATTTAATAGAATTATGGTTGGAGACTGGAAAGCAAAATAAAAAATGTGCCAAACTTTATAGTTGTAGTTGTAGTAAGGGAACAAACAATTTAAAAAGACATCAAGAGAGTCATGGGATACATGATTCTCATCTTCAAAGTACCCTTAATATACAAGGAGGATCACTTGTAGGTAATTTTGCATATAATCACTTGTAGGTCATTTATCAAACTGCATGTTCATGTAATATTAATGATAAAATCATGTCTATTACTTTTGATAATGCATCTAATAATAATTCTACTGTTGCATTATTGAAGGACTCATTGCATCGCATGTTAAATGAAAATTTATTGCATATTAGATGTGCATGTCATATCTTAAATCTTTCTGTTCAAGCTGCATGAGTATGATTCAAGATGTCATTTCAAAAATTAGAAATGCAGTTTCTTTTATTCATGCTTCAAGATCAAGACTTCAAAAATTTAAGCAACTATGTATAGATCATGGTAAACGTTTTAAAAAATTTAAACTTGATGTAATTACTTGTTGGAACTCAACATATAGCATGATACATGATGCATGAAGCATACCCATAAAAACTTATTAAGTGTATATATTAATGATCGTGGATTAAGCTTTACATTAACTGAAATTGATTAGAATAAAGGTAAAACTTTGGAAGATTTTTGGTTAGTTTTTTATAATGCTACTAATGTTCTTTCTAGTATTTCTTATCCAACTTCATGTTCATTTTTACAACAAGCATATATAATTAGTCAAAAATTTGCAGAACATAGATATGATGATGTTTTAATGCTTATTATTGAACAAATGGAATCTAAATGGAATGAGTATTGGGACAAGATATGTCCTATGCATAACTTAGCTGCTGTATTTAATCCAAGAGTTAATTAAGTGGCGTACTAATTTTACTTGATGCATATTGTGAAAAATGTGATTCAAGATCCTGAACCTGCTAAAATAAAGGTAACACAACTTCTTTATAATATTTATGCTTTATATGATGAAAAAATTCGCGGATCTAGATTACCCGTACAAAGCTCTATTTCTTCTTCTAGTAGTTCTCGTTCGTCATCTATTTTTTCATTCATTGCACAGAGAAAACAAACACATGCTTCAAGTTCATCTTCATCTTCTTCATCTTTAAGTAGTGAACTAGAATTTTATTTACAAAATGATTTTCAGTCAACATATGATGAAAATCAAATAGAGAGTCTAGATGTATTAACCTGGTGGAAGAGTGTTAAAATCAATACCTTGTTATGTCTGCTATTGCACGCGATATTTTAGCTGTGCCGATATCCATAGTAGCATCGGAATCCGCTTTTAGTGCAGGTCGGCATGTTCTTGATAAAAAGGGAAGTAGGATGACTGGCGACACGGTTGATATGCTTCTTTGCTTCAAAGATTGGTTGGATGCTGAGACGAGACTTCAAGATAAAGGTGGACATGATACAACATCCTCTGACGATGATGATACAAACACTACTGATGATTAGTAAGATTTTGATCATTTATTTTTAATTCTTAATTTTTATAATTATACATTTTTATTTTTTTAATTGTTAAGTAAGTCATCTCTATTTTTTCTCCTTTCTTATTATATTCTGGAGGTCAGGCCTAGCCTCCCTCCCTTCATGTACCATTTTAATTTAAATTAATAAACTGGTAGGGATCTATGCCAACCCCCCACCATTAAAGTGGCTTTATATTAATAAATTCTTAGTTCCCAACATTTTTTTAATTTATTAAAAAATATTTTTTAAATAAAAAAAATATTTCCATTTTTTTAAAGGGGCCGAGCCGTGCCGTGCCGGGCCCGACCTAGGCCCTTGTGGGCCGTGCCGTGTTGGCCCGCGGGTCGGGTTGTGCCTGGCCCACGAATCGTGCCAGTCCAGGCCCTTATGGGCCATGCCGGGCTTGGCCCGCGAGCCAGAAATCCTAAACCTGGCCCGGCCCAATGCCCATATCTACCAGTGAGGCTAAGGTGGATGCTGGACAATGGGCAACAAGTCATATTCCTTACAGGGCTCCAGCAGATACAGTACATCGTTCCTCCCTACCATCTAGTAGACCCGGAGACAGAAAAAGGAAAGGCAGTTGTACCTCCATCGGAGCACTCAGTCTACTTAGATTCAGATACTAAAGAGAGTGATGATAGTGCTTCAAATAGTGGAGAATCTAGTGATCAGGAAGGGGCTAGAGGATAGGAGTCGCAGCCACCTATTCATATTCGATTCATTAAGAAGTCGCAGTTTAGCCATGCCATGTAGGATACAAATCATGGATTACAATCTGAGAGACCCCATGATGATACGATTCCATATAGACGATGGGCTCCGCGTGGTCGTTCGGGACACGATGCAGCTGCAGCTCTTGCGTGTGGAGTACGATCCATGGATGTATCTAGGTCATCCTTATATTCAGGATCCTCTTATCGCGGCTACCGGCAACTTCTAGTCCATATGATCCATATGATGCATCTGAGACGTCATCTTCCAGTGATTATTATCCCATGCAGCCCGGAGCATCTTATGGATCTGATTTTGCTGCTGATATATTTGGATGGGCCCCTGCACTACCATATCATCGGTCTCTGGATAGCTCTCAGAGTCGGGATATCAGAGAGGGATCTGCGATAAGTTATGATCCATCACGCATACCTCCTGGGATAAGCTTAGAGGAGTATCATGCTGCCTGGCTGGAGGGATATACTGATCTGCCTACAGAGTACATAAATGATCTTTATATTTATGGACATCGACACTCTATTTGATTCTAGAAATTAGTATATAATTATATGTTTATACTACATTTCACTTCATTAATTGCTGATAATCTTAATTTAATTATCATTTTATATCTTATTTCAATTGAAACTAATCCTAAATTTTAGTATTTAGTCTTAAACCTTGAAATCAGACATATCTTAATTTCTAATTTCTAGCGTTCAGGATCCTTAAACACTAAATTCTAAACTCTAATCACTAAACCCTTAAAAAATAAAATAAAAATCCCAAAATTCATTAAAAAATAATAATAAAAAAAGACGTACCGATTTGAAAAATTCATCAAAACAAATCAAAAAAAAATTTAAATATACCAGTTCAAACCGGTACGCCCCGCCGTACCATGTATCGGCACGGTACCATGCCGATACTAGCCGGCCGCCGGTATGGCTCCCCGGTACCGGGAACCTTGCTTTATACAATTCCATTTGCTTCCCTTAGTTTTAGTGGAAAAAAAGGCATTAAAATTCATAACTTCATTAAGAGGTTTATGTCTGAAATGAATTGCACAAATTTTAGATGATTAGTGAGTTATAGCAAACAACACATTAACAATTTCATTTGTGTCTGCTTCAGACCATAGCGGTCATTGCAAACCAATATGCATGTGTTGATGTATATGATGGCCACTCCCCTCACTGGCAACATCTGATATACGAGGGAGCTAAATTCCTGAGCCCAAACAGTTTAAAAGCATGTCCAATTCTATAATCTTTCTTATATGCGTACACAGTTTCAAAGCTTTACCGAGCAAATGAATACTATATGGACGAGGAAATTCTACAAGTGGAAATGATCAAAGGTTAAGCCCTGTGCCCATCAACATATGCAGTGGCAAGCTAAAAAGGCAATATTGGTGGGTTCTCTAAGTAAGAATGTTATATTGGACTAAATTATAGAGGAAAAAGAATACACCTGAATCATCGAGAAAGCTTGATCTTAAACCAAAGAAGGCTACAAAGAAATGATAGGGCATACAACATCCAAGCTTATATATAAGTAGAAGCACATGGACCAACAATCCATAGCAAAATGCAGATAACAATTTCAAATATCGATAAACTAAGAAAGCAGATCTCTGAGATTATAATATTGACACTACCTCTGCAGTCAGTCTCTGTACCAAGAGCGCAGCATTGGCCCTTGCATTCACCCATCGCCATTGCAAATGATGATTATGGAACAGCCTCAGCATGTGCGCTTCTTCAATCCGGTTTTCCCCTTTCTTTGCCCTCCTCACTTCTGCTGCAAAGCTTATAATTGAAGGTGCATTCCCTTGCTGACCAATTGGAGAGGAGTTCACTGATGCATTGTTCCTCGCTCGCAAAGGGCTGGCCATTCCCCTAGATGGAGAACCTGCAATCTTATTCGGAGAAGATGGCCTCATGGGCCCACGGAGTGGAGATGAAACTGACCGAGGAGATGACGAAGGGCTGTCCACCAATGACTTCTTCACCAACCCAAGCTTTGGCAGCGACCCAGTCCTCGAGCCTGATGATGGTAGTGGCATGCCCGGCTCCGGCAGCCGGCGTAGCCTGCTGTTGGTCTCCTGCCAGAACCTCGCAGGCACACTAATTCCACGGGGAGTGACCTGTGCCCGTGGGGGCACGCTAAGCTCCTGCGCCCCTGAATTGCTCCCGGAGGACACACTATCAGTATCCGATGATGCTGAGAAATCGCCCCCATCAAAGGATGCACGGCGCGTGCCATCGTCGAACACCATCGACTGCTGCAGCAAATGGACGGTTGCCAAGATAGAACCTTTCCTTTCCAAATTGCAGTCCAAGCTTCTCATCAAGGGATTCGACTGCCGGGTTCTGGCGGCCGGCCAGCGGTGGTGGTTCTCAAAGGTCCGGGAGTTCTCCGACTGGTTGCCGGCCCTGGCCGGGGTGGCGGTGCCTGGGCTGGCCCTCCGGCGCTCCGGGGTGGGCTTGCGGGCGGGGCTGGGGGAGGAGGCCTTGGCGCGTCTGGTCTGGTAGAAGAAGGACTCCCCTTGGAAGGAGACTGAGAGGCTTCGGGTGGTGGTGCAGAGGGCCTGGGCAGCGGCGGAGGGCTCGGCGGTGGCGGGGCGGGGGGTGGAGGGGCGGCTCCGATCGACGGACTGGGATCTCTTCTGGCGGGCCCGGAGGACAATGCCGGCGGCGTGGAGGGCCGGGAAGCCACCAGAGGCGATGGGAAACGCCGGGAGCTGGAAGAAGAGCTCGAAGAAGAGTAGGAATTGGAAGAAGAATAGGAAGTAGAGGTAGTAGTAAACGAAGAAGAAGAATAGGAGGAGAGGTAGCGAGAGGAGATCCCTTTGGTGCGGGGGCGGCGCGTGGCATTGCCTTTCTCGGAGGGGGTGAGAGGGGGTCGGACGGGGTTGCGGGGATCGTCGGGGGGGGAGGGATTTTTAGGGCTGGGCGCGGCGGCGGTCGTCGGAGAGGCGGCAGGGATGGCTGCGACCATGATCCCCTGGGAGAGATCTGGTCTCCGTCTCGGCCCTATCTCGATCTCTCCGCCTATCTTCTCGAGTTCCGCCTCCTGCTAGCCATCTGGTGGAGAGAGATAGAGAGGGTGCTCACATTACCTGTGTAGCGACGGACTCCAGCTCCAGTAAACCTTATCCGTTGGCCCCCTGGAGAAGAAGAGAGAAGCGAAGAGTGACGCAGAGCAGAAGTCGGGGGGGGGAGAGAAGGATTCGGAGCTTTTGTATCCTCCAAACGTTTCTTTGATCCTGTTAGCTATCATTTAGTATGGTGTTGCTGTTAAGCTGAGCAAGCCTTGCTGTTTTGCTAAGGAAGCGGTGCCGGTGCGAGGGGAAAGGGTGAGAGAGACGGATGGGATTGGGAAATGGTGCTTGGATATTAAAATGAGTACCGTAGATTAGACCAGGCGGGCACAAGAGGCAATGCGTGGTTTTGCTTTCTTTGTTTGCCGTATTCCTTTCGTTTTCAGGCACGCAGCGATAGGTCTCTTCGTTTTTTATTTTTTTTTAATTTGCTTTTGGTGGTCCGTATACTTTTTATATGCTGGGAATGATTTGAGCGCTCGTTGGTTCGCAGCAATAAATAATAAATAAATAAATAAATTAAATATTCGTATAATACGATATCTAAAAAATGATTTTGATATATTAATTGATTATTAAAAATGATATAATTCAGAATGTGTCATATTTGATTAAATACTTATTTTTTCTAAAAATATATGTAAAATATTTATTCTGGTTTTAATTATCACATCCTATTCATGATTTTAAGAATATTTCTAGAAATAAAAATTCTAATTCTTTTCTCATGAAAAAAATCAAAAATTTATATTTTATATGAGTTTTTTTTTATAAATATGAAAGATATATTTCTATGAAAATGCCACATTTTGATTTTTTTTTATTCATCATATATATATATATATAATCTATTTATTTATTATTATTTATTTTATCAATCAAATGAGTCGGAGGAAAAAGGGGAGCTTGGGGAACAACGGCTGTAGGCCACCGGAGTGGTTGGAAAAAGGGAGGGGGTGGGGTTCTTAAAAAGTATTTAAGAGGCTTTACGAAAATGAATGAACGATTAGATTCTTCGTAAGGATAAAAGAGGCCTCGAGGGTGACCTGAGAAATGGTTTTTTTATTTCAGATGGGTTGCGGGTCGGTGGTCACCACCAAATGAAGAAATCCAGGTTAATTAACCGAAGGCAGATTTTTTTTTTTTTTTTTTTTTTTTACAATACCGAATTGGCACCCCCATCATATACGAGTCAAGTTTATTTTGGGTAGACTAGATATCAAATATATGTTTAAAAATAATTTTTAATAGAAATACGAAGTTGACTTCATATAATTAGAATAAATATTAACAGTATAATTATAATATTAATTATTAGAAAAAAAAAAAATTTTGATTAACTTTTCTTAGAAAAAATTGTTTAATTTTACATTACAACAACAGTAAAATATAACATTATTTGATTAACTTTTTTTAGACAAAATTGTTTAACCTAAAGCCAAGCTTGGTCGATTAAAAATTAAAAACAAGTTTTGCTATGAAACCATTTCAAACTGGTGCATCTAAATCAGTATGCTTACCCAGAGGTGACAAGAGAAAAGCTAAGTAGATTGTGATTGCATCTATAATCAAACTTAATTTTCTATATCTAAATACAACAATGGGACGAGGTTAGGAGACCAGTATATTTTATTGTATAATAAAGTTATTAGGTGACGAAGATGCTAACATTTTATTGGTAAACTAGTTAAAGTATTACTCTAAGTAAGTTGAGATCCAACTGAAAGCATGCAGGTGGGTCACATCTAACGCCTGGTAGGAGACGAGAAAGCAGCCATCCATCAAAAAAAAAGGTCCTTCTAATGGGTCCAATCGTGTGGTGGAGCTTAGCACAAGGAGTCGCTGACGTAGGACACCGGCCAGTGACGGTATCATGCAATCTCCTCGTCAGCCCAATCGGTTCGATGCCTCCATAAAGGTGGGGGAAGAGAAAAAAAAAAAAAAAAAAAACAGCCATGAAATTATTTGGCTTTGCCAAAACCTTGATCATTGGTGACGAGATGTCAGGGCTGTGAAGGTGATGGAGCCAAACGGCCTTCAATATTCGGCAATTCATATTCATCATTTGGATTTGTGAGGAGATTTATATAATTGTATTGCTGTTAATATCCTCAACCCTTTCCCACTTAATAATCGGCTCGTTCTTTACGAATAGAAGATTTAATTAAAACTTTATATTTTTTAAATAAATATTATATATATAAAAATAAATTATTTATATTCTTTTGTGCATAAAAAAATAGTTTTAAAATTTATTATTCATAATATTTTACATTATTACTTCCCTGTATAAATTACTAAAATTTATTCATATTTTCCATACCATCTCTATGAAACTAGAATTTGAAAGTAATGAATAACCTGAGTTATTAGATATTGGACGAGGTGGTATTGAAAAATCAGTAAGACGGTATTTTAGAAATAAAATTAAATTTTACTTGATTGGCCGGTAGAAAAATGATTTAACCACCTCCTACATGGATAAGATTTTTCAACTAATTCATAGATAAATGATATTCAAGGAAAAGTAACTTATCTATTTTAAAAATTATAAAAATATAATTAAATTAATCAATAAAAAAGTTGACCAATTTTTTCATAATATTTATCTATAAAAAAGCGGACCTTTAATGTTTCCCTTTTCGAAAGAAATTGAAGAAAATCTTATTATCTTCATTTAGGAATGATTTGCCGAATCCTACAAGATTGGATGGGAAAGAGAGTGCTAGATGAGAGAGAAGCATAGTATCAGAAGAGACGAGATTGCCAATCATGGATCCTATCCTATCATGATTTTCTTTTTTTAAGAATCCAATGGGAATCAAATTTATGTAGGAAAATAAAGATTTCCTAAATCCCTGGGATCATATTAGAATCATGAAAATAGATCTAAGAAAAAGAATTGCATACATATATTCGCATAATCCATAACCTCATTCCCGATGTTTACATGAACACTGCAGGCAAAGTCCTTCACTCCGGTCTTCTTCAAAAGGTGACTCTCGATGGAAAAAATCACCGTATCATAAATTACCAAATACGTGATATATATAAATAGAGAAAGCGAAGAGGGGACCTAGCCAATAAAATGAAAATGCCCTAACTGACCCTCCCATCACGAGTCAAGTCGGGCTAAGGCCTACACCGTGCCACCTCAACCACACAAATCACATGAGGTGCTCCTAGCCCAATCAATGATCACATAACAATAGGCTCGACCTACGTCTATCAACATTGACCATAAATCAACTCGAATTTAATAAAAGAAAAATACCAATTAATGTTAGTCCAAATTAAAAAAATTCTTATATTCTCCCACTTGGGCTACATTAATTATAATTTTGAAAAACAATTTATTTTTATAATAACTCTTGGGTTAAATACAAAATGTGGCCCCATATATCCCATAGACAACATCAACAAACGACTCGATCCAACAGTATCCATGATGCCAAATCATGGGATCATTGTACTACTTAACCGATACAAGACTTATCCATGGTTACAAGCATCATAAACACCATCGATATGAGTCTTTGGTGTGGTAGTGTAGCAAAAAATAGCATCAGGTGATCAAATAAAACATGCTATTTTTCATTGTCAGTCATCTAATTTCTCGTCAACATGCTTAAAAACAAAATAAGTGAGAGAAATCATTATGGTATCAAATAACCAGCCATTCTGTCTCACATACTCAACACATGTGTCAATGACGAGACAGCACAAACAAAATCTGAAACTCGACATCAGGTCTCAGTCAGTACATAACCAAAAAGATATCTCATAATCAAAACAAATTAAAAATATATATCCTCAATCAAGATTTCTCGTTAATCACATGCTTTATATACATTAGAGAAATCTCATGACTTCACAAGAAGTCTGTATGTCTCCAAACATAATGAGATCTCGGAATTATCAAAATGAATCTGTCCATCATACTTATGCTAGCACGACTGTATTTTTCATATCTATATTTCAATCAGAGTCATCATAATGGAGTATTAACTCTATTGAATATAAATATACTAACTACTAAATAATCTTTATACAGTTATTCATAGAGAAATATATACAATATATCTCAGAAAATCTTTATAATATATTTTAATGATAGCCCTTGGTCCAATACAACAAAACTTTCTTTAAAAAAAAATGATCTACATAAGGAAATCTTTCTTCAACAATAATGATATACAACCCTTCTAAAAGTTCACAGAAGGACCTAGTAAATCTCATAAACGTGCCACTTTGGTAGTCACCATCTATCGAAAATCACTAACGTTCTAAAGAGGGATTATTAAGTCATGACCTCTAAGATAGCATAAAACATCATCAGACTCATGTATGATGCAACATATTTGAGGTACAAACAATAAATCAATAAAGGCTTTGAATGTAATAACTTATTTTCAACAAATACATGTGCATCATCATAAAACTCTTCTATAGGCAAAGAAATGAGATGTACTTTTGAGCTCCAAAAATGATGTCAATACATTTTTTGAAAAATATCTCCATTATGGCAAACAAATTTTTTAGACCCAATATATTTCTTTTCAAAGAAAATAAAGATTAACATAATGATGATACAAGGCATTCGAAAATCTGTCCCCTTTGGACAGACAAATCTTCTAAGCTTAATATACCTCTACCTCTAATATTTTGATCCACTCAAAAATGAATAACAACATTATTATTAACGTAATGACTGTATAATAAAAAATGACAGGAATGCTAATACTAGTCAATGGGTATATACCATAAAATGATACAAGAGTCCAAATGTATATCATATATTTCCTTTTGGACAGAACATGTAATATGCATAAGTACTCTTCACATGAAGCCACGAGCAAATGAAATATCCTAACAGTCATGAACCTATCCCCTTTGGGTAGACAAGTCCATGAAAACTAGAGCACCATTGCCACATATACCCCATGCAACCTTTCTAGTTAAAACATACAACAACCTCCTTTGGGCAGGCGGTTTTTTACAATAACTAGAAAACCCTCTCATAATGAAAAACTCATGGACAACATAAATAAACCACTTTGGTGATAAATATTTATGCCAACCCACAAATTATTCATACAGGGAAGACAAATACCTAAACAAACATAAAATGACATACTTCGACGACAGGTATGCCACCTAAAGATCAGTCCAAAATCGGATACTCTACAACATGTACCCCACCGATCATATTATTATATAATAATGCATTCCACTGATACATCTATCAATATACTTACTACATAACTATAAACATCTTTGGACAAGAATTATAGTATATAATAAGTGTCACAATCAATTACAGTTAATTTTATACATAAATAATTTTAAATTATTTAAATAGTTCATCAAACATGAAGAACTCTACCAAAATATTTTTCAATTATTACGAGTCCAACGATCTAAAAAATCGCTTAAATCGATATAAAATGAGCAAGTTACAGTGATTTTTATCAAAAGCAATAGTAGATGACCAAACTGTAAATTTTAAAATTTATTTGGACTCATATTTAATTTATAGGAGCTTAACTATAAAAAACTCCTTAATCCCAAAATTAAATAGGCCCACTGTAATTGGATCTAGCTAGTTCTTCAATTTGGACTAAATTTATAATTAATAAATTCTATTCAAAGCGGGTTATAACCCGATAACCTATCAATCCAAAAAACCTTTAAAACACTCTCTTCTTCCTTCCCTTTTCATCCCAACCGAGACTTTCCAAAACTTCATTAATGGCTTCTCCGAGCTTGAATCTTCTTCCACAGAGAGTCACTTACCAAACTGACCACTGGCGGCCATTCCTTGCCACTGGCGACCCAAAGTTTAAGAAGAGACAAGAACGGAGCGACACAGGAGAGCCATCGGCCACTAGTCTAGATGTCCAAAACTCGCCATGGCATTCACCACAAGCCGGGTGGGGTCCAATAATCTGGCAACAGCCTCCGCTATCTCCTTCCGGAAGATGGTGAGGTCCCTGCAATGGGACACCATGAACCGTCCAAATCCAACAGGATCCATTCGACAGTAGTATAGCGAAGGACGACTTGGAGGTTCTCGAGAAAACAAAACCAGAGAAGCATCCCAAGGGCCCAACACCGCTCAGCACCGGCATCGGACCGGTAGATGAGCCATTGTCTCCACCGTCTAAATGATCGCCGATCAATCACTGCCGGCCACTTCTGGCAAGGTATGGGAGGAGGAAGGCACAGTGGTTCTTACCATGCCAGCCAACCTCTTTTTTTTTTGAACCAATATTTCAAGGTCTCAACTATAGAAGGACTAATTTACAATTTCAAAAAATCTAAGGGCCTTAATGCAAAATGACCTTTTTGGACCAAAATACTTATAAATATTGGAGAGACTAAATTGTAAAATGGCTGATATATAATTCCAGAAAAATGTAGGGGTCTAAATGAAAATGGCGACCATTTTTTTTGGCTTATTTCGGAATGGGTTATTGGATTTTGGGTTTAAACCCAAATCCAAAACTTGATAGATTTCATCTCCTTCCCCACAATCAAACCCCAAAATAGGGGCTCACCCAAAACGAAAACCGCCGAGCACTCCCATGGAAACACCCAGCCCCGGCGCAACCACCGGCGAGACCGTTGCCAGGCCGACCGAGAATGGCCGGTCGCCGATTTTGATGAAGACACCGGAGGGCGGGACGGCCGGCTGAACGAGTAAGAGCTTCCCAATTTTTTTTTGATCTGTCGCCCCTCTCTTCCAAAACACCCCACCGCCGGAGTCGGGTCGGCCGGACACCACGACAACCGATCGAGAACCGCCAATCGTGGCCTCCGGTGGCATTACCGGTGCCCAACAAAGAGATTGGTTAACCCTTTTTTTGTGATCGGCCCGCCAGTTGAGAACTCGGCACACCGATTGCTGGGATCGGTTCCAACCACCCGATCACCACCGCCGGGACCGTCGAGATGATGACCAATCATGGCGAGTGGTCGGCAAGGAGATCGTGCAGACTCCATGGTAGCCCGACTGCTGCAATCGGCCTCCCTAATTTTTTTTTTTTTGTGTTATGGTTGGCCTCCAGCAGTTATCAGGACCTCCGATCGCGCCATCGGGAAGGGAAGAGGAGGGGTTTTCCAGTCATGGAGACCGGCGGGAAACATAACGGCCGACCGCGGTCACAGGCTCCCTTCCATCCCTTTTGTTTTCCCTTTTTTTTATTTTTATTCATTAAAAACTGAAAGACTTCGATTTCTCCCTTCCACTGCTGCCTTTCACGTCTCCTTCTCTACCATTGTCGGCTTCGTATCGATGCCGACGAGGAGGAAGATGAATGAACAGTGGAAAGGAAACAAGGGAAGGAAAAAAATACAGATATAAAATAAATGATGATTCTAATCTAGGGCTCTGATGCCAAATGTAGGAAAATAAAGATTTTATAAATTCCTAGGATCATATTAGAATTATATAAATAGATCTAAGAAAAAGAATTGCATGCCTGTATTCGCATAATCCATAATCCTCATTCCTGATGCTCACATGAACACCGCAGGCAAAGTCCTTCTCTCCGGTCTTTCTTAGAAAGATGGCTCTCGATGAAAAAAATCACCGTATCATAATCACCGAATACGTGATATATATAAATATAGGAAGCGAGAGGGGACCCAACTAATAAAATAAAAATGCCCTAACTGACCCTTCCATCACGAGTCAAGTCGGGCTAAGACCTATACTGTGCCATCTCAACCATACCAAATCACATGGTGCTCCTATCCTAATCAATGATCACATAACAATGGCTCAACCTACATCTATCAACATGGACCATAAAATCAACCCAGATTTTAATAAAAAAAGATCAATTAATTTAATCCAATTAAGAAAATTCTTACAGTTTATTGGCCTATCTATCTTGCATTTTCAAAAATTTATCCTAACCTAGTCTGGATCTTAGTCTATGAACTATGATAAGGAAAAAAGATTTATGAAGATTTTTTTTCCTAGGATTTAGACTCGATAATATTTGATTAATATAGAGCCATGCTTAAATGAATGACCCAATCTATGAATTTTATAGTATTGTCAGCCAAATCTTATTGGAATACTCAAACAGATCCTTAATCTAGTTTATCTTTTAATCTGCTAAGAATTGGGAACCTTGGCCCTTTGCCTTTTTCCTATGCACTCCCATCCCATCATTTACAAACAAGCCCTAATATGTTTCTTCTCTCACATCTCCCCCTTTCTTGCATATGGAAGGACTTTATGGGTCCACATGACTATTGAGGAATCAGAAATTTTTTGTTGACATATGTAGTTAGCACCAATCTTGTTTGTTCACTTGTCTTTTTGATAATGGACATGATTAGGTGCCCTTTAATGGTTGTTTCAATAGCACTAACAACTAGTTTTTGCCTTGCAAAAGCAAATAACTACAGTTGTCTTGGTTCCAAACAGTGCAAAACATTGTTTAAGAAACAAAATCAGATCCATCTTTTCTAGAATTCACAACTTATAAAATTGTTGAAGAAATTTTGAGTTGTTAAACAGAAAAGGGAATAGGAATCTAGGTTTTCATTAGTTTAAAATGTCTCTTAATAGGCTACCTACTTAGCTTTTGCATTCCTTTAAATGTAAATTGAAGGATATCATTCTAAATATTTATGCTCCTATATGATGCACCTCTTGTCTTCCTTTTTATTGTCTAACAATCAGCAATGATGACATGATTTTTTATCCTAGAAATATGTTGGGGTGTTAACAATTTAATACAAATCCTATACCAATTAGAGCAGAAACAAGTATAAACAAGGTTGTGAAGGTGGGAAACATTCATGAGAGAAACATATATCTAAAAAAATATTAGTTGCAATGCAGTACAAATGCACCTGACTGATAAATATATTAGATGCAGGGCAAATTTTTTTTTGAAGAAAACAACAGGACTGGAGACTAAGATGCCTTCCTCATGAATTATTTAAGATTTTATGTCATACTGAATTTTTATTTTCAATAAATTTTTAAAGTTTACCATGACTAACGAATCATTATGAATTTGCATGATACTTTTATTGTGAACTTTAATATCATTTGATATTTAGGATTCGGAGGGAGATTTAATTAAACTTATTATGGGAACTGAAAAGTTAGAAGAATAAAACCGCATCAGGATGCTTGCAAGGTGGCATTGCTTTTCTCTCTCTCTCTCTCTCTCTCTCTCGGTCTGTGTAAAGGAGAGACGAGAGATTTTTAACTCATGACCTCCGATACCCTTTTTTTTTTTCCTATGTAACTAACAACTTAAACCTACATACTGTGATGAGAGATGGATCAATTAATAATGCATTCATGTGCAACAAAACAAGTAATGACCTCGTAATATATAAATTGAATTTAAACATGTTTGGCCAAGGCTGATGATTTGGTACATGAGGTATTGTTTCTATGTTAACTAACAACTTAAACCTACTGTGATAAGAGATGGATCAATTAATGATGTATTTAATGTGCAACAAAACAAGTATGATCTCGGTAATGTATAAATTAAATTTAATCATGTTGCGGCCAGATGCTCATGGTTTAGCACATGAGGTATTATCTACTCTGGTCCATGAGTCTAATTGTTATGTCCTTTAAATTCTAATACAAAAGGTATCTCACAAGAAAAAGTGATTTCTTCATTACTAAGTTTTCTTTGACTCACAATCGATGTAGAATTAATAATACCCTCCCACCACAACATAGCTCCTAGTAAATTAAAATCACACTTGGCTGACAAGATTATTGTATAGGAACCATTATCCCCTTCAGACCCGCTAAAGCCTACCAAGCCCACTAAAGTCCATTAGTCGCTTAACATCTAGTTGACAAAGATGATTTCATAGAACCGTTCATCCCCTCGAGGACCACCGAAACTTGTCGGCCCACTCTAGCCAACCAAGAGATTACGTAGGAATCAATCATCCTCCAAACCCACTGAAGCCTGCTAGATCCATTGAAACCTATCGGCTACTTAACACCTGGTCAATAAAGATGATTGCATAAGAATCGATCATTCCTTCCAGGCCCACTGAAGTCTGCCAAGATGATCGATTCCTACATAATCATCATTGTTAGTCGGGTATTAAGAGATTAGTGGTCTTCAGTGGGTCCTGCAGGCTTCAGTGGATATGGATGGGATGATCGATTCCTATTTAATCATCTTTGGTGGTCGGCTATTAAGCAGTCGATAGGCTTTAGTAAACCTGACAGGGTTTAGTGGGCCTCGAGGGGATGATCGGTTTCCTTCTTCCTTTCTTCGAGTGTGACTTCACTACTAAAATTATACCATTGGCGAGTGGTGCAGTTGGTTGTGAGACTTTTCTCACAACCACTGGTAGGGGTTCGAGTCTTGGTTTAGACATATTTCGATGAAAAGTCCGGGGATAAAATAAAAATTAGAAAAGTAGTCCAAAAATAAAATCAAAAAAAGAAAAAAATTAATAAAATATCCTGGAGCCCCTGTTGGCTGGTGGTAGTGAAAAGTTAGGGATATATATAATAAACCCTTCACTCGGCTGACGCCAGTGGTAGTCAGGTTGACGTACTCACCTTCGGGTGGGGAACGGCTGCGAAAAATTAATATGCGCCGTGCATCGAACATTTCCTGGTTGGGGTTTGGGGACCGTCTGGGGGTGGCCACGCCCGGGTCTAACTCCTCCCCCCCTTTTTTGTTTACCAAAAAAAACAACTACTAAAATTGTGCTCAAGTCGAGGGGGGATGAGCTTGAGCAATTTTATCTTTGTAGTTGGAAACTCGATCAAAGAAGCATTTGCTCTAGCCTTAGCGATGTCTTGTTCAAAATGATCTGACTTCTTATACTCCCCTATCACTCAAGTTACGGTAGAGGCAGCTTGTCCTTCGACTGCCTTGACCTTGTCATTTACCACTCGGAGAAGGCCTTCGATCTAACTCAGCCATTTTCAACCTAGTGATATATGTTCACCTCTTAGTGAGCACTTCTTTCTTCTTTGCTACCCGGCCTGTAGCTCCTAAATAGCAGTTCAAGAAAAGCTTACCAACAGAGTTTATCGGGCTAACTCGATGTTATAAATATTTGCTCAATCAAAAATTCTTGTTGAGGAGGAACTTCTATATTACATAATTTCTTGAAGTCCTCTTCGTCGGTATCGAGGACCCGATCATTCTTATTCGGAATAAATTTGGCCCCCTCCAAATCTAACTTGTCCCCCAAGGCTAGTTAGAGGATACAAAGAAAAATCTACTATTTCAATTATAAATGAAAGAGAGTAGACCAAAATAAAAACTCTTTCATGGTGAGGGTCGATGAAACACTAGCCCTTCACTTTCGGGTGCTTTTTCAATATAAAGATGGCCCGAAACAAGAATATTCAGACAAATATCAAAGAAATGACAAGGGATAAGGAAGGAGCATAAGATTTGGAATGAGTTCGGAGCAAGTTGAACCAAACGATCCAAAAAAGGTCAAGAACATTTACAATGAAAGGATAGAGAGGAAATCAAAGATCGACATGAATGAATTTCTTATACATGGCCAATCGGTCAAGCAGACCAAAAGTTACTTAGTCTTCCAGCCTTGGGACATGAACATGAAAAATGTATGGAAACTTGTACTTATCACTGTGTTCAAGGATTTTGACCTCGATCATTATAGAGACCTTAGTCATTAGGTCGATCGGAATAATCTCCAAACTGCCGGAGTTCTCTGTCCAAAGACTTTCTTTGAGGGAGGAGACTTCCACCTCCCCTGAAATCTCGGAACCCCTCTTCTCTGGAGATAAATCTTGAGATCCTTGTAACATAAAATGTTGCTGTGACTCACATCCTTGAAAAACATTTCTCAGGAGAGGGAGAAAAGGATCAAAGAAAAGAAGAAATTCAAAAGAAACTTAAAGAAAATCCTTCGCCTAAGAGCAGGAAGAAGGTTGAAGGGGAAGAACCTAAAGTGCCTACAAAAAGAAATAATCTTATGGAAGCCCTGGAGGTAAGCTTGCGAAGAGCAAAGGGAAAGGTAAAGAAACGGAAAGAAAGGCAACCTGGGGACAATTAGTTTTCAAGAAGTCGAGAAGGTCCTTCTTCTTTTTGCTCTCTCTTCCTCTATGCAAGACTGGAGTCCCTGTAACAATATAGGGATACCTCTTTTAATCCAACCCAAATGGTGAAGATTAAAGCCCTAATTCAGTGAAGACACTAGATCCTGACATGCGGCACAACCCAAATCGAGCAATGTCGGCCAATTTACTCTCAGTACTAAGATTCGTGCAAATCCATGCAAATCATTTAAATTGTAGCTGTTAATCTACATGGTACCACCTAGTTGGTCGAGGAAGATTGATTGAATTGCTAGCCATTTAAGTATAGTTTTTTTGAGCATTGTACCAATAATTTCTTCTCTCATGACTGAGGCAACGAAAAAGCTGGTGATGATTTTCAAAGTGTCAATGAATATCTAATGATGAAAAGATCTGCTCAACTCTCGAGACCAAATAAGTGACTATTCCTTTTATCCAAAAATAAAACTCAAAAAGGTTATTCGGCAATATTTTGGACTTAAAAGTATGAGGCAACTGTTATGGCAACCGCACTTAGCCTTGAAGATCAATCGTGCCACCAACTAAGGAGGAGATGACTGAGTCAACAGCAACATCGAGCAACTATAACACTCCAGATCGAGAAGCTACAACAAGCTAAGCCCGACTGGTATAATATCCCTTATGCGCATTCACTGAGCAACTATTCGACTCGACTAACTGCTAAGGTAGGCTTAGTTGGGTACACTAGATATAATGTCAGTTTCTTTTTATTAGCAATGAGCAAGCTAATTTGATGCTTGGAGTCCGCGATGCCCAAGCATTGGCATATGCAGACTAACTACAACTATTCCAGCAAAATCATGGTCGATAAAATCTTGACAAAAGTTATTATCCTAATAAAAATTCTAATAAAAAGGATTCGGGAGACAAGATCTCAATATTAAACAGCAAGTTGTTATCCATGACAGAGAATGCCACTTTACAAATAAATTTAATTATTTTAATAACTCTATAAATAGGTAAGAAAAACTTCTAACGTGATAATGCATTCTTACTACTTTCAAACATTTATTTTATAGTCCATTTTTTTCAATGACACGAAATCCAAGGATCTTCTATAGATAGTCACCGATAAGAAGACTGTTCTCATATGTTTCCATTCGTGAGGCATCCAAGAAAGGTTCTTATCTAACAAAAAAAGATCGGAAGATTTTCAAACGCCGTCAAAATTTTAGGAGCAAAACTTTGATGCCAACAAACCATGCTAATATTTAAACTATGTACTGCATTCTTTTTCCCTTCCTAAGGGTTTAAAAGTGCACATCATGTTCCCAAAAAGACCCCACCAGTTAGCATTTTGACCACATATGCGGGCTACCAAATCCAAAAATTGAGCTAGCTCGTGCATGCGTCAAGCCAGGAACGATGTGACATTGATACAATTTTTTATGATTCTATCGAATAAAAATATTTTTTTGTTTAAAGAAATATTATTTTGTATTGCAGCTAGACCGCTACATACGATCGAAGATCCGATATGTTCCCCAGCCAACTTCCCGATCCTATCACGGATCATGGTAGATACCGGAAGATGGCCACGTATGAATAAGAGCATGACACGTCAAGCAACCAAGCTTCATGCAGTAGAGGATGTCTTTGATCCATGCATGCATGTAATACTCCGATGATCAAGTTGGATATTTGTTTGGAGTTGAACTTGGGCTCAACTTGACCAAAATTGAAGCTCAACTCAATGAGAGAGACAGAGTCATGCTTGAGATCAACTCAATCAAAATTAATCGGAGCTGTTCATGACTCATTTAAGGAATTAATTAGAGCTCAAGGTCCCCCCAAAGCCTTGTATCATGGATGACATGTCATTGGGTTGGATCTCTCTAAAATGGACATGGACATGAGAATTAGATTTAAATTTGACCTGTATTCAAGAACTAGTTTCAACTCTAGACAGCTCCTTATGATTAAAAAAAAAAATTATGACAGGATCCTTTAACCCGGCTCGCAAGATCCACTTTAATATGTTTGCATTTGACATAACTGATCAACCTGCCTAGACCTATTTATTAAATATATTGAATTCAAGTTTAGATCTTTGACTGCTTAATCTATTTTAGCTTATTTATATTAAATCATAACTTCACTCATTTAATCTATTTAAAACATGAGCAATCTATTTAAAAATTGCTTAATCCATTCCTATCATGTTTAATCTAATTTGCTTAACCTATTTAATCCATTTAACTTGGCTTGTGCTGTTTAATAAATAAGTTATATGGATCCAATTGAGTTCTATGTCTAATAAGTCGGTTGAATTTAGATATAAATTTTTATTTATTTAATAACAGGTTCGTTTAGATTGATGACTTTTTAACCTGGCCCTATTATAACTTCTATTTCTAGTATACAAGGGTGAGACTAGATTCATGAAGACCCATGTCACTCATTAGGTTAGGACCAATGTGTTGAATTGAGTCCAAATTGTTATCAATAATTGCTTTTTCTTTTTTTCAAGCTTTTCAATATTTGATACTGTTGCCGCTCTCGCCGCCGCGCCCGTGCCGTGGATCCGTCGATCCATCCAGACTGCCTGGCGAGGGAGCCTCCCTTCCCGCGGCGAACCTGCAAAAAAGGGGTTAGAAGACCCTGGCCGGGGATTCCGACGAGGGAGCTCCGACGGTCAAGTCAGTAGACGACGAGAAGGAACAGACTCTCCAGACGGACCCCCGAAGGGGCTCCAGACTTAGAGAGTTTACTAGTGAGAGAGACGCTCTGGGGACCAGAATCTCGGCTGGGCTTCCTGGCCGAGCTCACACCCAGTGTTCCCCTCTCGAGATTTCTGGGTTTTTACCCTCGGAGCAAGGCCTTGTGCCGGTGCTTCTTCTTCTTCCCCAGGCTTGTTTGCTTACCTTGTCGTCCCCAGATTCCTCCCTCTTTATCTCCTTTCGTCGTGCGCTTGTTTCTTCCTCCTTGGAGACTTCCCTCCCCCGTCCTTTTCTCTTTTCCCTTTTCGGTGAAGGGGGGCCAGGCGGCTTTCCGACCTCGTCCGCCGGCCCAGCAGGGAAAAGGCAAAGACAGAAGAGAAAAAGGGAGGGCGGCGCTGGCAAGGCGGCCGGTCAGGCCTCGGGCCCAGCGAGAGCGCTCTCCTCCCCAAGCGTGGGCGCCATCCATCTATGGGCCTGTTCCGTCAGGATCGCGTCTCTCGGTTGTGGGACCTGTCGGCCGATGCAAGTGATGTTCCGCGTGCCGCCGCCCTCCGTACGGAGCGCTGTCTGGGGTTCGTACGGCCCGAGGGATGGCCTCGGGGCCCGTTTCTCTCCCTGGGACCCTCTCCGTACGAGCGGTCTGACATCGGCTGAGTTGGACCCGTCTCCGGGGCCAACTGGTGAGGAGCGAAGGACCAGCCGACCTCGGCTTAGGTGGACCCCTCCTGGGTGGACACCTGGCGAGGTGGCAGGAGGTCCCCGGCTTCGGCCGAGGTGGGCCCGTCTCCGGGTGGCCACCTGGCGAAGGGCGAAGGATTGCCGACCTCGGCTTAGGTGGACCCCTCCTGGGTGGACACCTGGCGAGGTGGCAGGAGGTCGCCTGGCTTCGGCCGAGGTGGGCCCGTCTCTGGGTTGCCACCTGGCGAAGGGCGAAGGATTGGCCGACCTCGGCTTAGGTGGACCCCTCCTGGGTGGACACCCGGCGATGTGGCAGGAGGTCGCCTGGCCGAGGTGGACCCGTCTCCGGCTGGCCACCTGGCGAAGGGCGAAGGATTGGCCGACCTCGGCTTAGGTGGACCCCTCCTGGGTGGACACCCGGCGAGGTGGCAGGAGGTCGCCTGACCTCGGTCGACCTCACTTAGGCGGACCCCCGGGTCCGGGCCCCAAATAGGGTGGTAGAGGAACTCCGAGCCGAGCTCGACCTCGGTGAGGGCAGTTTGCCTTAGACAGTCGTCGGCGGTGTAGTCTTGCCGATCCTGGCCTTGAAGACGTGGCGCCGACTCGGCCGGGGAAACTTCCACGTGGCTCGATCGCATTCGGCGGTACCTGAGCCTGGCCACGTCACTGTCATGGCTGTAACAGTTGCCCCCCAGCCCGCCGTTCCGTCGGGGCGTCGTAGAACGGAACGTCGGGATTGAATGCGGACATGACATGGGGAGGCGAAGATCTTGCATCATAATTGCCACGATCCTCGTCGCCGTGGCTCGATGCGGCTGAAAACCTATGGGGAGCCGCCACGCGTCGCCCACTTGCCTGCAATTAATGCGTCGCTTCGAGGCAGAGGCCGTTACTCTGCTAACGAGGCGTCGGTGTCGGGCGTGCGCCCACGTGGCAATCATCCAGTGGCCTGAGGCGGAATGACGGGTACGGTCGCTATCGGCTGAGTTTGAAAGGGAGGGGACTTTCCAGAATGAGGCCTTTCCCCTTGCTCCATGGCGTTTGCTGCAGACTAACTCCTGTTGCCTTGCACTCGTCTGGCGCATTTTCGGTGAGTGCCTCCTTCTCCCTCTCCGGTCCCCTTCCTTTCCTCTATTTTCTTTTCTCTTCTTCGATCCTCTGTCCTTCTCTGTTCCATGGCGCGCCGTCGCCATGTCTCTTCCAACCCGGACGAGGCCGGTCCATCCCGGCCGAGGACTCCATCTTCTTCCTCCTCAGATGAGGAGACAATCCCGAGGAGATCCGCCGGCGTCTGCAACCCGGGGGTGTCACCATTGGCATCCCTAGGGGGATCCGGCCTCCTCCGGTTGCTCCTGCCGTCCCCCTTCGCTCTCTTCCGGCTTTTTCCTGCTCTTCCTGCACCTCCTTCTCTTCCCGCCGGTCCCTCCGGTCATGCCTCCACCATGACCGAAGGCGATCTTTCTCTGCTCCGGGATGCTTACGGCATCCCGGGTCCATCCGCTTGTTTGTTCCGCAGTCCGGGAGCGCGTCACCATGAGTGGCCCCGCCGCATAGCCTTCTACGAGGACTTCCTCCTTGGGGGACTTCGGTTTCCTCTGCACCCCTTCTTTCTTTCCTTCCTCAGCCATTTCCGGCTTGTCCGGCCCAGCTGGCTCCAACGCCATCCGGGTCATCTTTCTTTCATTGTCTTCTGTCACTTCCATGTTCGTTGCCCGTTTCTCTTCTCCCTCTTCAGGCTTGTTCACCTTGAAGAAGTGCTCCACCGATGACGGCTGGTGGTATATTTCGCCCCGGCCCAGGTGTCTCCGGTTCGACCTCCCTTCCTCGGTCAAGGGCTGGAAGAGCCGGTTTTCTTCGCCTCAGTCGAAGACGTCGACTGGGCCTGAAGTGAACCGGACCGGACCCCGAACCAGAATTCTCAGGTCGAGTCGGCGGACCAAGAGTCCTATTCCCAGCTCCTGAGCGACGTGGTCCCGGCACTCGAGGTTCTGCTCTCTGAGCAGAATCTTTTTGAGGCCGGGATCAGTCCCATCTGCGAGACGGGTGAGACTCGGCTCCACTTTGACTTCTGCCCCCCTTTTTCTTCATGACTGAGCCGCTGACTTTCTGTTCCTTTGTTTTGTAGGGATGAAATTTTCGCTGGAGAACCTCCTGGAGGGCGCAGCCCAGCGGGATGTCGTTGAGGTGGACGAGCCCGCGGCGAAGAGGGCTCGTACAGAGGCGAGCCGGGAGGTCATGACGTGATCGTGCCCAGCCCGGTTGCTGTCGTTCCCCCGCCCAGGTTGCCTCAGGGCGGGGCCGCTGATGCCCCGGCCGTGCGACCTGGTGGCCGCCGCCGAGATGGCTCCTCCGCCTGCTGCTGCTGCTCCGCCCAGCGCCGGGCCCGTCGTCACTGCCGCCTCAACAGTGCAGCCTGTGGCCACCGTCGCCCGTCGACCGCTCCCCAGCTGATGGGCGGCCCGCCGCAGGAGCCAGCCTGACGCCCCCGGCACCGGTGATCACCCAGCGGGACTCGGTCATCCGCGACAAAGGGCTCGCGGAGAGCATGGAGTACACCTCCACCGCCCGGGACCGCCGAGCTCGGGGCGGCCGGGATTACGCTGATGCGCTGCTCGGGATCCTACCGCAGCTCTTCACGGTAAGTTCGAGCTTCTTCCCTTCTTTTCCTTCCAAAACCTAACTCTTTTCATCCTGACATGATCTGCTCTTGTTGGTGTAGATCGGGAACGACGTTCTCCTACTGAGGAACTTCCTCGTAGGAACGCCAAAAGGGACTCCGAGAAGGAGCTGAAGCTCGGCAGGCTCGCGGCCGATGTCAAGGACCTGATGGAGAAGGGGGCCGAGTTGCGAGCCAACAACCAGGCCCTCCAGTCCGACCTGGCGCATTCCGGGGGCGGAACAAAGAGCTGGAGGCTTCCCTGTCGGAGGAGCGGACCTCCAACCAGCACCGCTCGGAGGAGAGTGGCGGAGAAGGCCCGCCTGCAGGCCCACTCCCAGTGGCTGGAGCGCCAGTTGGAGGAGGCCCGGCGAGACGCAACCGCGGTGAAAGACCGGAGTGCGTACGTCAATGGACTCCTGGAGGCCGCAAAGCGGGAGGCGCAGGAGGCCATCCCGAAATTCCGGGCTTCTGACGAGTACACGTCGGAGGTCCGGGGGCCGCCGTGGACTCCTTCTTGAAGGGGTTCCGGATGTGCCGGGAGAAGGTGGGGCCCTCTTCCCGAGCTGGATCTGAGCGGGGTGGTGATTGGAGGTAGGAGGCTAGGAGGCGAGAGCAGGGCCTCCGGCGCGGCCGAAGCAACTCCTGCGGCGCCGTCGACCAGTGAGGCTGCGGCTCCGGAGCAGCCTCGAGAGCCGACCGCCGTAGAAGTCGAGGACGCAGCACCCGCGCCCCCGTAGAGGGCTCCGACCCTGCACCACAGTGAACCCAGTGCCTTCTCCCTGTTGTCTTTTCTTTTTCTTCTTCTGTTGTTTTTTTTTTTTTGGGGACTCCCGGCCTGTCGGGACTCCCAGCTTGTACTGATCCTTTATATCAATGAAAGTTTCAGTTTGACAAAACTTCGTGTTCATCTTACCTCACTTTTCTTCTTCTTTCTTTCTGAGATGTTGGTATGGAACACTTGAAACAGTTGCAGGCCTGGTCCTTCCATTGCTCAAATCGAAGGTTGGGGCCTCCCAGATCGCATGGCGGCAGAGTAGGCCTTAAGCGGGCCCGTCTTTGGGGCCGCCTTCATACTTGCGCAGCGACACGTTTTCTGCACCATCTTCCAGGCCGAAGCCCAGGATCTCTCGACTGAGCTCGATGCCGCAGGCTTTCTCAAGCCTTGCGCGGCTTGCTGAGCTGTTCTCCGGGCTTGCATGGGCGAACTGGGTTCGTGCCACCTTCCAGGCCGAAGCCCAGGATCTCCGGACTGAGCTCGATGCCGCAGGCTTTCTCAAGCCTTGCGCGGCTTACTGAGCCGTTCTCCGGCTTGCATGGGCGAACTGGATTCGGCGCCACCTTCCAGGCCGAAGCCCAGGATCTCCGGACTGAGCTCGACGCCGCAGGCTTTCTCAAGCCTTGCGCGGCTTACTGAGCTATTCTCCGGGCTTGCGTGGGCGAACTAGGTTCGGCGCCACCTTCCAGGCCGAAGCCCAGGATCTCCGGACTGAGCTCGACGCCGCAGGCTTTCTCAAGCCTTGCGCGGCTTACTGAGCTGTTCTCCGGGCGTGCATGGGCGAACTGGGTTTAGCGCCGCCTTCCAGGCCGAAGCCCAGGATTTCCGGACCGAGCCCGATGCCGTAGGCTTCCTTGTCGAAGCGAGAAAAGAGTGTTTGAAGTGGGGGAACTTTGTTGCAGAAACAGGAACCTTACATTACTGATAGTACATCCTTAGGTTCGAGGAGTTCCACGTCCGGGGGAACCTGGCACCTCCCAATTCCTCCAAGTAATATGCTCCATGAGGGAGGGCTTCTGCCACCCGATATGGGCCTTCCCAGTTGGGTGATAACTTACCGCATTCCCGTGGCTGGGAGGCTTCAGCGCGCCGAGGACCAAGTCTCCGGGACGAAAACCTTCGGCCGCACATGGGAGTTATAATATCTGGCCACACGTTGCCTATACGCCGCCATTCGAACTCTGGCCTTGTCCCTCGTTTCCTCGAGAAGGTCCAGGTTGAGCATCATCTTGGCTGGGTTTTCTGTCTCGTCGTATTGCTCCACACGCAGTGTGGGTAGGCTGAGCTCGATCGGGATGACTGCCTCGGCTCCGAAGACGAGGTTGAACGGGGTTTCGTCGGTAGCCGTCCTCGGGGTGGTGGGTATGCCCAGAGGACGCTGGGAAGCTCATCGGCCCACCTGCCCTTGGCCTGGTCCAGTCCGCGTGCGGAGGCCCTGAAGAATGGTCCTGTTCGTGACTTCGGCCTCCCCATTGGTCTGAGGATGCGCCACCGAGGTAAGCGATGCCTGATGCCGAGGTCGCTGCAGAATTCTTCGAATTCCCGGAAGTCAAACTGGCGCCCGTTGTCGGTGACCACGGTGTGGGGGAGGCCGAAGCGGCAGACGATGGACTTCCAAAAGAACTTGGCGACGTTTGCTTCGGTGATCCTTGCCAAGGGTTCGGCCTCGACCCACTTCGTGAAGTAGTCGATGGCCACTATCAAGAACTTCCGCTGGCCAGACGCCGGCGGAATGGGCCCAGGAGGTCCATCCCCCACTGGGCGAACGGCCAGGGGCCGAGAGCTGCGAGATTGGGTTGGAGGGCTGCCGCTGCACCGTGGCGTGACGCTGGCACCGGTCGCACTTCTTCACAGAAGTCGGCGGCGTCTTCCTTCATTGTCTCCCAGAAGTAGCCCTGACGGGGCCTTGTATGCCAATGCCCTGCCCCCCACGCTGGTTTCCGCGCAGACGCCTTCGTGAATCTCCTGAGCACAAGCTTGGCTTCGTGGTCCTATGCACTTGAGGAGGGGGTAGGAGTAGGATCTCTCGATACAACTGCCCGTCCATCAGGACGAACTCGCACGGCCTTCTTCCTGATGAGGCGAGCCGCCTCGCGGTTCTCTAGCAGGTGCCATTGGTGATGTATGGTCGTCGTTTCTCAACTTGTCTAGCCAGCTGGGTTCATGGCCGACCTGGGGACCTTCACCGGTGCTTCGAGCTGGGACTCAAGGCGCTCCACATAGGCGAGGCGTCCCAGCATCGTGTCCGGTAGGGTCGCCAGTCGGGAGAGAGCATCCGCGCGGGCGTTCTCCCCGCGGGGATATGGAAGATGTTGAAGCGTCGGAATCTGGACGCGCCCTCTTTGACGAGCTCCAAGTATCTCGCCATTTGGGGGTCGTGTGCGACGTACTCCCCGGACACCTGCCCCGCCACGAGCTGGGAATCAGTGAAAGCCTTGAGGTTGGTTACGCCCAGCTCGCGGGAGACTCTCAGTCTGGCAAGAAGTGCCTCGTACTCCGCCTGGTTATTTGTCGCGGGGAATTGGAAACGGAGTGCGCATTCGGCGACGACCCCGTTGCTGTTGGCAAGGATGAGCCCAGCCCCGCTCCCACCGGAGTTTGAGGCTCCGTCTACATGGAGGATCCAGGCATCCTCTCCGGGCTCGTCGGTGCCTATCTCCATCGACCGACCTGAGGGGCCTTCCTCGGGCTCCTTGCCCAAGCCTGCACATTCGACCAAGAAGTCGGCCAGCACCTGTGCCTTCATGGCCGACCTCGGCCTGTACGTAATGTCGAACTCGCTGAGCTTCAGTGCCCACTTTGCCAATCGTCCCGAGGTATCGGGTCGGCTGAGCACTGCTTTCAGCGGTTGATCCGTCAGGACAGCGATGGGGTGCGCTTGAAAATAAGGCCTGAGATGTTGGGCAGACACTATTAGCGCAAAAACGATTTTCTCGGGCCGAGAATACCCGAGCTCCGCGTCACGGAGGAGTTTGCTGGTATAGTACACCGCCGCTAGGCCCCCTGGCCGTCGGTTTGAACCAAGACTGAGCTGACGGCTTCCGGGGTAACCGCCAGGTAGAGGGTAATCTCCTCTCCCTCCTCGGGCCTGGACAGCAATGGTGGCGATGCAAGCGTCTTCTTCAGCTCCTCGAAGGCCTGCTGGCATTCCTCGGTCCAAGCAAAGTCATTCATCTTCCTCAGCACCTTGAAGAAGGGACGGCAGCGGTCCACCGACCTGGAGATAAAATGGCTAAGGGCCGCAACTCGGCTGGTTAGTTGTTGCACTTGCTTCTTGGAGGCGGGCTGCTCCATGTCCAGGATGGCCTGGACCTTCTCCGGGTTGGCTTCGATTCCTCTTTGGGTCACCATAAACCTTAGGAACTTCCCGGCGGAGACGCCGAAGGCGCACTTCGCCGGGTTCAGCTTCATTTGATGGCGTCGGAGGTTGCCGAACGTCTCCGCCAAGTCAGCCACGTGGTCTAAATTGGGTTTGCTCATTACCAGCATGTCGTCCACGTACACCTGCATGTTGCGGCCGATCTGGTCTTTGAAGATTCTACTGACCAGGCGCTGGTACGTTGCCCCCACGTTCTTGAGGCCAAATGGCATCATCCTATAGCAAAAGGTTCCGCGGTCAGTTATGAAGGCGATGTGCTCTTCGTCCTCCGGTTTCATCCGGATCTGGTTGTATCCGGAGAAGGCGTCCATGAACGACAGGAGGCGATGCCCCGAGGTGGTGTCGACCAGCTGGTCGATCTTTGGAAGAGGGAAGCTGTCCTTTGGGCAAGCTCGGTTGAGGTCGGTGTAGTCCACACAGATCCTCCACTTACCGCTACTCTTCTTTACCATGACCACGTTTGCCAGCCAACTGGGGTACTGGACCTCTCGGACAAAACCGGCGGCGAGGAGCTTCTCTACTTCCTCGTTGATCGCCTTCTGTCTCTCTATGGCGAAGCTTCTCTTCTTCTGGTAGACCGGGCGGCAATTTGGGTCCACGTTTAGCCTGTGCGAGATGACCTCGGGCGGGATGCCCGCATGTCGGCTGCTGACCAGGCGAACACGTCAGCGTTGGCACGGAGGAACTCCAGCAGGCGGGTTCATTCTTCCTCAGGGAGCTGGGCCCCGACTTGCACCATCTTCAGGGGGTCCGAACCGAGGGGAAAAGCCAGCAGGCGCTCTACGAGCCCTCCCCTGGGTTCCTTCTCTCTCAGATCGAGGTCGTCGACATCATGGCGAGCTCCGCGCCCCCGGTGCTTGGGACCGTCTGGAGGCAGAGCGGGACTGGCTGGGTCGTCCCCTTCATCTCCCCGAGCCCGGAAGGCATGGGGAACTGTACCAACAGCCTTCTCGTGGAGATGGTGGCGTCCAGTTGGTTGAGCCCGGGACCCGAGGATGGCGTTGTAAGGCGAGGGGAGCCTGACGATGGCAAATGTTATTAGGACGGTCGCCTGCCGGGGTGGGGATCCGGCGGTGACCGGGAGTGATCTCCCCCTCGACCCCCACGGAGTCCCCTGTAAAACCTACCAGGGGGTGTGCACTGGTTTCAGCTGATCGGGGGACAAGTTCATCCGAGAGAAAGCGTCGTAAAAAGTACGTCAGCTGAGCTTCCACTATCCACCATGATTCGATGTACAGGATGCTTCGCGATGGTCATCTCGACCACCACGGCATCGTTGTTTACATTATCATTAACTTCCCCCCCTTGGGAGGGATTACATTCTCTGGGTTCCCGACTTCCCGGGCTCTTTTCGTCGCTCGACCGGACCCGCGTGAGATCATGCCCACGGGCTTCTCCGTTGGGCGGTTGTCGATCGCAGGGACAGGTGGTAAGGCCGCGAGTGGTTGCCCTTCAGAGGGGGCCTCGTTCTTAACGAACTTCCTGAGGTAACCCCTCATGATCAGCTCTTCGATCTCCCGCTTCAGGTGGCGACACTCCTCCTGTGTCATGCCCGTGCTCGCGGTGGAACTGGCAGTACTTCGATTTGTCTCGGACGGCTCTCGGGTTCTGAGGAGGAGGTCGGCGGAGGTAGCGCTCGCCCTCGATTTCCATGAGGATCTTCGTTCGAGGTGCGAGGAGAGGGGTGTACCTCCGCTCGGGAGTGGCCTCGCCCCTCGGCCTTGGATTCGGGCGAGGGTCGGCAGATGGCCCAGGCCTCCGAGCTCCCGGGGCGTCCCTCGGGAGCGGCTTCTTCGGAGTCTTCCCGTCCAACTCTCGACGGGTGCGGTCAGCCTCCTCCGCTCGGATGTACTTGTGGGCGCGGAGGAGGAGCTCGGAGTACGTCTTGGGGGCTTCTTGTCCAGGGAGTAGGTTAGGCGGGACGTCTTGAGCCCGCGCTTCAAAGCCAGCATGGCGACAGGCTCGTCCAAGCTGTAGATCTCCAGGGCTGCGGTCTTGAACCGGTGATGTAGTCCCGGAGCAGCTCCTGGTCCCGCTGGAGGATAGAAAAGAGGCTGTCCACCTCTCTTGGCACCTTTCGACAGGCGTCGAAGTGCGCCACAAACTTTCCTTCCAACTGGTGGAAGGAGCAAATGGATCCAGGCTCGAGGCGGGTGAACCAGACTCGAGCGGCCTTCCGGAGGGTCGCCGGAAGGCGATGCACAGAAGAGCGTCGGTGGCCCCCTGGATCCTCATGAGGCTTTATAGCTCTCCAAATGGTCCAGGGGGTCGGTGGTCCCGTCGTAGGGATCCACCTGCGGCATGCGGAACCGTTTCGGGATCGGTTCCGCCTGGATTTCTTCAGAGAAAGGGGGGCGGGAGTCGTAGCCCGCCGGGTCTGCCGATGAGTTCTGCAGGTCGGCGAATCGGCGGGCGAACTCCGCCAGCTTGCGCTCATGCTCCTCCAGGCGCCTCTCGGCCTGGCGCCTGATGGCTTCGTCGGTGGAGTCTTCCACCGAGACTGCGGGTGAAGGGGGCGCCGATCGATCTCGGCGCGAGGTTTGGCCTCGGCGTCGCTTGCTGCGATGCACCATTTCGGCCCCGTCGGCTGGGGATCGGCTCTCGTGATCCTCCGAGCCAGAGTAGTTTCTCTTTGCGGGAGCTCGGTGGCTCCCCCGGGGTTTGAGACGGCCCTCGGATGGGATGGCCTACCCTGAATTGAGCGCAAGCTCCCACGTTGCCCGCGGCTCGGGCCGCGGGGGTCCCTGGCTGCGACTGGGTGGCCAGGGACCGTTGCTGATGCTGAAGCTGCCGGACCGCTGAGGTCAAGGTCTGCAGCTGCTGGACGATGGCCGCAAGGGATCCGTCCACCGGGGTAGGTTGCTGTGGAGGAGGAGGAGGAGCCGGAAGCTCCCTTTCGGGGCTGTGGTCCCCCGGAGGGGAGTGGGCTTCCCCACACGGCTGGTGGATGCCTCGCGTCCACGAGTGACCATCATTGTCGGAGAGCGCGATACTTGCAGAAAGCTGGCTCCCGTTGGGGTTCAGTGTCCTGCCCCCCTACCTGGCGCGCCAATCTGTTGCCGCTCTCGCCGCCGCGCCCGTGCCGCAGGATCCGTCATCCCTCCTGACCGCCTGGCGAGGGAGCCTCCCTTCCCGCGGCGAACCTGCAAAAAAGGGGTTAGAGACCCTGGCCGGGGATTCCGGCGAGGGAGCTCCGACTGTCAAGTCAGTAGACGACGAGAAGGAACAGACTCTCCAGACGGACCCCCGAAGGGGCTCCAGACTTAGAGAGTTTACTAGTGAGAGACGCTCTGGGGACCAGAATCTCGCTGGGCCTCCTGGCCGAGCTCACACCCAGTGTTCCCCTCTCGGGATTTCTGGGTTTTTACCCTCGGAGCAAGGCATTGTGCCGGTGCTTCTTCTTCTTCCCCAGGCTTGTTTGCTTACCTTGTCGTCCCCAGATTCCTCCCTCTTTATCTCCTTTCGTCGTGCGCTTGTTTCTTCCTCCTTGGAGACTTCCCTCCCCCGTCTTTTCTCTTCCCTTTTCGGTGAAGGGGGGCCAGGCGGCTTTCCGACCTCGTCCACCGGGCCCAGCAGGGAAAAGGCAAACAGAAGAGAAAAAGGGGAGGGCGGCGCTGGCAAGGCGGCCGGTCAGGCCTCGGGCCCAGCGAGAGCGCTCTCCTCCCCAAGCGTGGGCGCCATCCATCTATGGGCCTGTTCCGTCAGGATCGCGTCTCTTGGCTGTGGGACCTGTCGGGCCGATGCAAGTGATGTTCCGCGTGCCGCCGCCCTCCGTACGGAGCGCCATCTGGATTCGTACGGCCCGAGGGATGGCCTCGGGGCCCGTTTCTCTCCCTGGGACCCTCTCCGTACGAGCGGTCTGACCTCGGCTAAGTTGGACCCGTCTCCGGGTGCCACCTGGCGAAGGGCGAAGGATTGGCTGACCTCGGCTTAGGTGGACCCCTCCTGGGTGGACACCTGGCGAGGTGGCAGGAGGTCGCCTGGCTTCGGCCGAGGTGGGCCCGTCTCCGGGTTGCCACCTGGCGAAGGGCGAAGGATTGGCCGACCTCGGCTTAGGTGGACCCCTCCTGGGTGGACCCCGGCGAGGTGGCAGGAGGTCGCCTGGCCGAGGTGGACCCGTCTCCGGGTGGCCACCTGGCGAAGGGCGAAGGATTGGCCGACCTCGGCTTAGGTGGACCCCTCCTGGGTGGACACCTGGCGAGGTGGCAGGAGGTCGCCTGACCTCGGCCGACCTCACTTAGGCGGACCCCTCCGGGTCGGGCGCCAATGGGGTGGTAGAGGAACTCCGAGCCGAGCTCAACCTCGGCGAGGGCAGTTTGCCTTAGATAGTCGTTGGGCGGTGTAGTCTTGCCGATCCTGGCCTTGAAGACGTGGCGCCGACTCGGCCGGGGAAACTTTCACGTGGCTCGATCGCATTCGGCGGTACCTGAGCCTGGCCACGTCACTGTCACGGCTGTAACAGATACAATTTCTTGGTGAGGTTGTCAAATGCTCCTCCAATAGAGGAGGATAGGTCTTATTTATATATAACAAAATATGAAAAATATATTTCACATTAAGATATAGTAAATATTAAAAAATTAAAGAAATCGACTGATTGGTGATGCAAAGGGTGCAAAGGGTCCACATGGCGGAGAGAATGAAGGATAGGCTTGGCTTCCATCATTTAAAATAAGGAAGAGCTAAGAGAATTAGAAAATTTCATTCCGGAAAAAATTATTAATGATATAAAAAGGGTGGCATGATTGCTTGCTACCAAGGCAAATACTATGATCAGCTAAACCATACCAAATTTTACATGAACTAATAGGTTTACATTATCAAATTTTAAATAATATTTTTATATTTATAGTAGAATAACTTTATAATATTATTTCATATTAATTTGCATATTGAATATAAATTTTCACCATGATTAATGTCCAAAATAGGTCATGCCCCATATAGATATCTAATACATTGCATAGGGCAATCTTTAATATGTTAATATTTTTTTTAGAGAGAACTTTCTTTATAAATATTTTTTTGATTAATTTTGCTTCTATTTAGATATTAATTTTTGAAAGATAAATTCAGCACCACTAAGACGGTAGCCTGGGTCATTACCATTTGGTCATGGATTTGAGGCATGATTTCGTGAGTGACTTGATTAAATCCAGAATTTTTTTTGGCTCGTGACAGTTGACACTCAGGCCTCGCTATCAATCGGTCATGAATTCGAAGAATGATCCCATGAATAACTTGATTAAATCCAAAAATTTTTCTAGACCCGTGACAGTTGACATGAGTGAAAGATCAGGAGTGTTAGGTTGTTGTACTCACTTTTATATGAAAAAAGACCGGTGGAGAAAGATTGTGAGGATCTAAGCATCTTGAATCAAATATTATCTGATGGGGTGGAGGCCTGCAAGGTAGCTACACCAAGATTTATCCCTTCTCCATCTTTTTTTTATACCTGTTGCCACCAAGATCGTCGCGGCCCGTAGTTGCTATCGGCGCCAGATTACCCCTCGTCTCCTCCGTGATGTCTTGCTCCTTGGGACCTGCAAAACAAGGGTTAGTGACTCGGGCCAGGAATTCCGACGGGGGCACTCCGACAGTCAAGTCAGTGACGATCCAGGGGAACATATCCTTCTAGTCGAGCCCCTGAGATGGACTCCACGCTAGGAGTAATGATGTGTGAGTGGGAGTGTAAGTAGGCTAGGAAAGGTGGTGGCCAAAGTGAACTGGAGATGGATGGCTGTGTTTGGGCGATCCTTCCTGTGGATCTTCGAGAGCCTTGGATTCTTAGTCTCCTGGATGGTTCTCTTATGTGGCCTCCTTCCCCTACTTGCTTGGATGTTTGTTGTTTAGCTTGCATGTTTTGCTTACCTCTTTCTGAGGGTGTCAAAGGTTCTTTTAAGTCTAGGTGATTGTTGAATGCCTGTCTCGGGATCTCCCACGCGCTGCAGATGCGTGTGGCGGTGTTCCGTGCCATGGACGGGATGTATTTCCTGATTCATGATAAAGGAAGCTGCCATGTGCTCTGACATTCCTTCCGGTCGCTCCACTTCGGGTAACCTGGCAGGGCTTCAATTAGGGTGCCACCGCCCCCGAGATTCGAATCTCCTGGTACTTCCTCTTCTGGGTGGTGCAGGCAGTTGGTGGAGAGCATGGTGTCTCGGTCAGGCAGCTCCTTCCTCTTCTGGTATAAGTGGTGGCCGCGGATAGTTATTATGATTTGATGGATGCTTATTTGTAGTCCTCGGGTGGCTCGTTGGCGCCTCGGGGGGGGGGGGGGCGCCGCCCCTTGGCGGTCGGTGGCATTATCCGAGGTGGTTGCCGAACTAAAGAGCTGGGACTCGAATCCGGCCTGGGGGCCTCATCTCCGAGGGGCTCGACCTGTCGGAGGAGGGCTGGGCTTGACTATGGTCCAGGAGGCTCGACCTCAGAATGGCTCAACCTCGGAAGGGCTCGACCTGATGGAGGAAGGCTCGACTCATGCTCAGAGGGCTCAGCCTCGAAGGGGCTCGACCTGACGGAGGAGGGCTGAGCTCGACTTCGGTCCAGGGGGCTCAGCCTTGGAGAGGCTCGATCTGGCGGAGGAGGTCAGCGCGTGACTCCAGCCCAGAGGGCTCGGCCTCGGAGGGGCTCGACCTGGCAGAGGAGGGTGAGCTCAACTCCGATCCAGGGGGCTTAGCTTCGGAGGGGCTCGATCTGGTGAAGGAGGTCGCTCGGCTCTGACCTAGGCATCCCGGGCTTGCGAGTGCCGACCTGGCGGAGGAAGGAACTCAGCTTTGATGGGCCACCTCGTCATTCTCGGGGAGCTCAGCTCAGTCAAAGGAGTCCGAGATGGGGTGTTCACCGTGACAGCTTTTCTGACATGGCATCTGATAGGGATTATACGTCAGCTTCTTGCCACATCATTTGCCCCCCACTCCTGAGTCCTGTTGGCACGGAGTGCTCGGGGCGAAGGGAGTAAATGCAATACTAACATAGAAAGGCAAGAATCTGGTGTAATGATGGCCATGATCGCCGGCGCCTCGCGGAGCGGTTCTTTTAGCCTATCTGTGGGGCCAAGCGGACACGTCCGAGGAGTAGTTATTGCAGGTGCATAATTCAGAGCGGCCGCAGTTGAAATCAGGCACCAACCTCGATAATTGGCGACACGTGGCGCGAATCCACCGGTGGAGGCTGTAACGGTATGGTCGGCACCGGTCACTTCGAAAGGGAAGGCCACTTTTCCCAAAACAAGCCTTCTTTCAAATCCTGCATGCCCGCCATCATTCCGAAGTTTTCCCTTTTGCTCCCCCGACCATCTTTGCCTTCCCAAGTCCTAAGCATGTTAGTCTCCTTCCCCCATATTGGTTGAGTAGGGACCTTCTCTTAGGGCTAGGTTCTTCCTCGGATCCTTGTCCATCTTCTCCTTCTTTTTGTTCTTCTCTTCCTGTTTCTTGGCCTCCATGTCTCACTTTGGACCGGGCTTCCGCCCCACCACTAACCAGGGTGAGGCCGGGTCTTCTAGGCCGAGCCTTCTTCTTCTTCTGTCGAGGAGGAGGATGTGGCGTGCTTTGAGGTCAGCCGAAGGCCTATGCCTGGGGGAATAGTGCTTAGGGAACCCGCATCTTCTCCCCCACCTCATCCTCTTCTTCATGCTCTTGCACCTGCTCCCGAACCTGCTCATCAACAGGTCCCAGAGGGATCGCTTCGGTGATCACCGCCGTGGACCTTGCGACCATCTGGGACACCTACGGTATCCCGGACGGCGTCTGGCTCTCGGTCCCTCGACCGAGAGCGGGTCACCTCTAATGACCCGTGTCGGATATCCTTCTACGGAAAAACCTTCTCGTGGGGCCTCCGATTCCCATTCCACCCATTCTTCCTCTCTGTCTTGAACCACTACCGTCTTGTTCCTGCTCAACTCGTCCCGAACACCATCAGGACGATTTTCTCCTTTATTGTCTTGTGTCACTTCCATGGGATTGTTGCCTGTTTTTCCTTGTTCAGGACCTTTTTCATCCTGAAACGCTACCCCACCGAGGAGGGGTGGTGGTCTCTTTCCTCCCATTCCAGAGCATTAAGTTCGAACTTCCCTCTTCCATCAAAGGATGGAAGAGTAGGTATTTTTTCACCTCGATCGAGGGGGTCGACTAGGTTTGGAGCGACCCAGATCGGTCCCCCAACCGGGATTTCGCGATCGACGCAACTAACTTGGAGTTGTACGACCAGCTTCGCTCCACCGAGATCCCTTCTCTCGAGATCCTGCTGTCAGAGAAAAATCTCCATGAGGCCGGGTTGGCCCAACATAAGAGGGGTGAGTTCGGCTCAAAAATCCTTTTCTTTCTTTCTTTTCTCTTTTTCTTGTTGTTCTTTTTTTTTTTATAGAGCTGACGTCTTTTTTCTTGGTGCAGGCATGAAGTTCTTTATGGAAGAGCTCCTCTCATTTTTCGAGGAGAGGAACCAAGCGGAGGGCACCGGCGAGCCCGCCTCAAAGAGGGCTCGGGTGGATACTGGCATGAGGGCGGTGCCAGCCGTGCAAGCCAAACCCATTCCCGAGCCTCCGAGGCAGCGCGATCTGTCCTTGGTATCGGAGTCCGAGGTGGTGGCCCGGCTAGATCTGCTACCGCTACTGCTACTGTGGTGTCCCCTCCGGAGATCGTCGAGGTCGAGGAGGACAGGGAGCCAGAGGGTGCGGGGCTGACGTTGGTAGCGCCGTCCGAGGTGGCGCCGACTCAGTCCGCACCGACAACCTCGACCGTCGATGGAGTAGATGATCCCATACCGGTGGCAGGCAAGAGAGACAGGGACTACCGTCGGGTCCCTTTCAAGTTGGGGCCCAATGTATCCCTTACCAGGGACCCGGCCCTCGCCGAGTGGATGATGGACTTCTCCGTCCAGTCTTGCAACTGGCGGGAGAGGAGTGGGAGATACCTGGCTGACGTCATCAGTACATCCTTCTCCAACCTATGCCGTAAGTAAATTCCTGCTCTGCCTCACTTCCTCCCTCATCTTCTCGGTGACTAACATCATTTTTGATGCAGCAAGGTGCTAAGCTTCTACTGATCTGGGACTATTACCGTAACTGGGTCAGGATGGACAAGGAGCATGAGGCGGAGTTCGAGTCCTCGAAGACCAACTAAGGCGGAAGAGTGATGAGCTCTGGGAGGCCAACATGATGATTAAGAGCCTCTGGGGTGAAGTCGCTAGCATCGGGCGACACTCAAAGGAGTTCGAGGAGGAGCTCAAGTCAAAAGGTGCTCGATTAAAGGTGCTCCAGACCGAGTTGGAGGCAGCGAAGGAGCGGGCCGTCTCCGCTGAGAAGAAGGCTGCGACCACCGAGCAGAAGGCTGTCAAGGCAGAGAGAGGATCTTCGCTGCAGTCAGTTCAGTTGAGGCCGCGAAGAAAGAAGCCACCGAGGCCACCAGCAAAGCTGAGGATGCGGACAAGAGGTCGACCGAGGCGGTCAGCCGGGCGGAGGCCGCCAGGAAGGAGGTCGCCAAGGCGGTGGCCAGTTACAAGGCCTCCGAGGAGTTCAAGCTGGACTTCAAGGATGCAGCGATGGACTCCTTCTTCAAGGGGTTCGTATATTGCCGAACCCAGTTGCGCGGCATCCTTTCAGACGAGCGGATGGCCGCCCTCCGACTCCCAGGCTCCAAGGTTGCAAAGACCTCAACACCTGTACTGGCAGCGGTAGAGGAGTGCACCGTTGTAGCCTTACCGGCTCTGCAGGTGGCAGCGACCGAACCGACCCCGCATGTGGTGGTGACCGAACCAACTCTGCCTGCAACGACGACTGAAGGAGTGGCCCCGGCCATGGAGGTCATCGAGGTCGAGGCTCTAGTAGCGCGCCGTCCAGGGAAGGCACCGGCAGAGTAGAGTAGGGCTTTTTAGTTGTACTTCTTCTTTTTTTTTGCCCATCCTGGGCTGCCCGACATGTCGAGGCTCAGGAGCATTGTAACTTCTTTGTTTAAGTAATGAAAACACTTTTCATCAACTTGTTTGCTCTTTTGTTTCTTTTTGTACATGTGATGAGATTTGAGAGGAGATTCCTCCTTTGTTTCTAAGTATCCCAAGCTTCAGTGTTGGAGAGCTGGACTTCAGACTTGATGGCCTGAGAGTTGGTCTTAAAGACTTGGTGGCCGGAGAGCTGGGCTCCGGGCTTCGATGTCTTGGAGCTGGGCTCGAAGACTTGGTGGCCGGAGAGCTTGGCTCTGGGCTTTGGATCTCAGAGCTGGGCTCGAAGACTTGGTGGCCGGAGAGGTTGGCCCCGGGCTTTGATGGTTAGAGATCTGAGCTCTGGGCTTTGATGTCTTGGAGCTGGGCTCGAAGACTTGGTGCCGGAGAGCTTGGCTCCGGGCTTTGATGTCTCGGAGCTGGGCTCGAAGACTTGGTGGCTGGAGAGCTTGGCTTCGGGTTTTGATGTCTCGGAGCTGGGCTCGAAGACTTGGTGGCCGAGAGCTTGGCCCGGGCTTTGATGGTCGGAGAGCTTGGCTCCGGGCTTTGATGTCTTGGAGCCGGGCTCGAAGACTTGGTGGCTGGAGAGCTTGGCTCTGGGTTTGATGTCTCGGAGCTGGGTTCGAAGACTTGGTGGCCGGAGAGCTTGACTCTGGACTTTGATGTCTCAGAGCTGGGCTCGAAGACTTGGTGGCCGAAGAGCTTGGCTCCGGGCTTTGGTGTCTCGGAGCTAGGCTCGAAGACTTGGTGGTTGGAGAGCTGGCTCTAGGCTTTGGTGTCTTGGAGTTAGGCTTGAAGACCTGGTGGCCGGAGAGCTTGCTCCGGGCTTTGGTATCTTGGAGCTGGGCTCGAAGACTTGGTGGCTTTGATAGCCAGAGATCTAAGCTCTGGCTTTGATGTCTTGGAGCTGGGCTCGAAGACTTGGTGGTCGGAGAGCTTGGCTCTAGGCTTTGATGTCTCGGAGCTGGGCTCAAAGACTTGGTGGCCAGAGAGCTTGGCTCCGGGCTTTGATGTCTCGGAGCTGGGCTCGAAGACTTGGTGGCCGAGAGCTTGGCTCCGGGCTTTGGTGTCTCGGAGTTGGGCTCGAAGACTTGGTGGCTGGAGAGCTTTGGTTCGGGCTTTGATGGCTGGAGATCTGAGGTCCGGGCTTTGATGTCTCGGAGTTGGGCTTGAATACTTGGTGGCTGGAGAGCTTGGCTTCGGTTTTGATGTCTCGGACTGGGCTTGAAGACTTGGTGGTCAGAGAGCTTGGCTCCGGGCTTTGATGTCTCGGAGCTGGGCTTGAAGACTTGGTGGCCGGAGAGCTTGGCTTTGGGCTTTGGTGTCTCAGAGCTGGGCTCGAAGACTTGGTGGCCGGAGAGCTTGGCTCTGGGTTTTGGTGTCTCGGAGCTAGGCTCGAAGACTTGGTGGCCGGAGAGCTTGGCCTCGAGCTTTGGTGGCCGAGATCTGAGCTCCGGGCTTGATGTCTTGAAGCTGGGCTCGAAGACATAGTGGCCGGAGAGCTTGGCTCTGGGCTTTGATGTCTCAGAGCTGGGCTCGAAGACTTGGTGGCGGAGAGCTTGGCCCCGGGCTTTGATGGCCACAGATCTGAGCTCCGGGCTTTGATGTCTTGGAGCTGGGCTCGAAGACTTGGTGGCCGGGGAGCTTGGCTCCGGGCTTTGATGTCTTAGAGTTGGGCTTGAAGACTTTATGACCAGAGAGCTTGGCTCTGGGTTTTGATGTCTCGGAGCTGGGCTCAAAGACTTGGTGGCCGGAGAGCTTGGCTCCGGACTTTGGTGTCATGGAGCTAGGCTCGAAGACTTGGTGGCCGGAGAGCTTGGCTTTGGGCTTTGGTGTCTCGGAGCTGGGCTTGAAGACTTGGTGGCTGGAGAGCTTGGATCTGGGCTTTGGTGTCTCGAAGCTGGGCTCGAAGACTTGGTAGTCGGAGAGATTGGCCCCAGGCTTTGATGGCCGGAGATCTAAGCTCCGGGCTTTGATGTCTTGGAGCTGGGCTCGAAGACTTGGTGGCTAGAGAGCTTGGCTTCGGGCTTTGATGGCCAGAGATCTGAGCTCCGGGCTTTGATGTCTCGGAGCTGGGCTCGAAGACTTGGTGGCCGGAGAGCTTTACTCCGGGCTTTGATATCTCGGAGCTGGGCTCGAAGACTTGGTGGCCGAGAGCTTAGCCCCGGGCTTTGATGGCCGGAGATCTGAGCTCCAGGTTTTGATGTCTTGGAGCTGGGCTTGAAGACTTGGTGGCCGGAGAGCTTGGCTCCGAGCTTCGAGTGCCAGACCTGGGGTCGGGCGGAGATTCTCCTACAAGGCAAAAAGTATTTGCACAAGGGGAACTTTGATTATATGTGAGAAAAAACCTTACACTATTGATGCCAGAGAGCTGGGCCCCGGGCTTTGGTGTCGGAGAGCTGGGCTCTATTTTATTATCGGGATCTCGTCTCCGACTTTTGATGCCGGAGAGCTAGGCCCCGAGCTTCGGTGTCGGAGAGCTAGGCTCCGAGTTTTGGCGTGCCGGACCCTTGGTTGGGCAGCGACATTCCTGCAAGGCAGAAGGTGACTTGTGCAAAAGAGAGCCTTTATTATTATAAAGGGTGAGCCTTATATTATTGATAATATTTTCTCAGGTTGCAGGCGTTCCATGTTCGCGGGAACCTGGCACCGTCTGTCCATGTCCGTGAGGAATTAGGCTCCATGCAGAAGAGCTTCGACCACCTTGTAGGGGCCTTCTCAGTTTGGCGAGAGCTTGCTGCACTCTCGAGGCTGAGACGCTTCGGCTCGGCGCAGCACCAGGTCGCCAGGTCGGAAGACCTTAGGCCTTACCCATGCGTTGTAGTACCAGGCCACTAGTTGCCGGTACGCTGCCATCCAGAGCCGAGCTTTGTCTCTGGTTTCCTCGAGGAGGTCTAAGTTGAGTAGGAGGCATGCTGAGTTCTGCACTTCATCATATTGGCACCTAAAGCGGGGCATGCCGAGCACAACTAGGACCACGGCCTCGGCATCGAATACAAGGTTGAAAGTGTGTTTCGTCCATCGCCGTCCTGGGCATTGTGTGGTAGGCCTAGAGAACACTTGGAAGCTCTTCTACCCACCTGCCCTTGACCTGGTCCAGCATGGTCCTGAGTCCCTTGAGAATGGTCCGGTTAGTCACTTCGGCTTCTCCGTTCATCTGGGGATAAGCGACGGAGGTGAAGCGGTGCTGGATGCCGTGCTCGGCGGCACAGAAATCCTCAAACTTCCGATTATCGAACTGCCGCCCGTTGTCGATGATGATGCAGTGGGGGAGTTCAAAGCGACATATTATTGATTTCTAGAAGAATTGGCAGACCTTAGCTTCCGTGATCCGCACCAGTGGCTCTGCTTCCATCCATTTGGTGAAGTAGTCGATGACCACCAGCAAGAACCTTCGTTGTCCCGGTGCAGGGAAAAATGGCCCTAAGATGTACATTCCTTATTGGGCGAATGGCCAAGGGGTGGAGAGCTGTGAGATCGGCGCCGCTGGTTGACGTTGTATGTGGGCAAGGCACTAGCATTTGTCGCAGCTCTTCACGAAGTCGGTGGCGTCTTCCCTCATGGTCTCCTAGAAGTATCCCTGGCATAGAGCTTTGTATGCCAACGTCCTCCCTCCCACGTGGTTCCTGCACATGCCTTCGTGTATCTCCTGGAGAATGAAGGCTACTTCCACGGGTCTCAAGCACTTCAGGAGTGGGTAGGAGTAGGATCGACAGTAAAGCTGTCCTTCCATCAGGACAAACTGAGATGCTTTCTTTTTGACGAGGACGGCTGCCGTGCGGTCCTCAGGCAAGATGCCATCAATGATGTATCTGATATACCTGTCCATCCAGCTCGGTTCCAGAGTGACTTGCTGCACCTCCTCCAGGGCTTCATAGCTTGGATTTTTGAGGTACTCGATATATGCACGCCCCATCGACGAGTCTGGTAGGGTCGCGAGTCTCGATAGTGCATCCGCACAAGCATTCTCTCTACGGGGGATATGAAAGATGTCGAAGCATCGAAAGCCTCCCGTACATGAGCGGACTCGCTCCAAGTACTTCATCATCTGGGGATCCCTGGCTTCATATTCTCCGAAAACTTGTCCGGCCACCAGTTGGGAGTTGGTGAAGATTTCAAGTTCTGCACGCCCAGCTCGTGTGAGACCTTTAGCCTGCGAGGAGTGCCTTGTACTCCGCCTGATTATTTGTTGCAGTGAATTTGAAGCGGAGAGCACATTCTACCACGATCCTGCCATCGTAGGCGAGAATGAAGCCTGCTCCACTCCCACCAGAGTTGGATGTGCCGTCCACGTGGAGGATCCAGGGTTCCTCCTCCATCCCGGGCTCATCTTGATGCTCCAGGAAATTTGCTTCGGCTCCTAGGCAAGTCCCGTGCACTCGACTAGGAAGTCGGCTAGGACCTGGACCTTCTGCGATGACCTCGGCCGATACACGATATCGAACTTGCTCAGCATCAGGGAACACTTAGCCAACCGCCCGGATGTTTTGGGATGGCTGAGTATGGTCCTTAGTGGCTGATCCGTCATGACCATGATGGGATGCACTTGGAAGGAGGGCCTGAGGCTTAGCAGACATTATTTGAGCAAAAATGAGTTTTTTGGAGCGGGTATACCTGATCTCCGCATCGCGTAGGATTTTGTTGGCATAGTATACTGGCTTTGAGATTCATCCTCGCCCGCACAGACGAGGATCGAGTTGACGGCTCCAGTGTTTACTGCCAGTAAAGCAGAACTCCTCTCCTTCCTCCGGTCTCAGAGATCAATGAGGAGAGGCCAAGAACTCCTTCAGCTCTTCAAAGGCCACATGCCTCCTCCATCCAGGATGCAGTCATGCATCTTGCAACAGCACCTTGAAGAAGGGAGAGGCAGTGGTTGGCTGACCTTGAGATGAACCGACTCAGAGTTGCAATACCCCGGTCAGGCACTGGACTTGCTTCTTGGACGTCGGGTGCTCCATGTCGACGATCGCATAGACCTTCTCCGGGTTTGCCTCAATGTCCTTTTGAGTGACCATGAAGCCGAGGAACTTTCCTGCTGCCACTTCAAAGGTACACTTTGCTGGGTTCAGCTTCATCTGGTGCTTTCGAAGGTTGTTGAAGGCTTCGACGAGGTCGGTGATGTGGTCCGACCTCGGCTTGCTCATGACGAGCATGTCATCCATGTACACTTGCATGTTCCGATCAATCTATTCTTTAAAGACCCTGTTGACCAGGCATTGGTACGTGGCCCCAGCATTCTTCAGACCGAAGGGCATCATCTTATAGCAGTACGTTCTTTGGTCGGTAATGAAGGCGATGTGCTCCTTATCCTCTGGGTGCATCCAAATCTGGTTGTACCCGGAGAATGCATTCATGAAGGAAAGTAGCTGGTGACCCGAAGTGGCATCCACTAGTTGGTCAATCTTCCACCAGTTGGTCAATCTTCGGTAGAGAGAAGCTATCCTTCAGGCATGCCTTGTTGAGGTCGGTGTAGTCCACACAGATCCTCCATTTGTTGTTACTCTTCTTTACTATCATCACATTCGCCAGCTAGCTTGGGTATTGTACCTCCTGGACGAAGCCGGCAGCAAGGAGTTTATCGACTTGCTCGTTGATTGCCGCCTGCCTCTCTAGGGCGAAACTTTTTTTCTTCTGCCGAACTGGTCTGTACTTTGGGTCAATGCTCAGCTTGTGGGTGATGATGTCGGAGGGGATACCTGGCATATCGGTCGCTGTCCAAGCGAACACATCTGCATTCGCCTGTAAGAACTCCAACAGGTGGGCCCTCTCCTCATCTTGTAGTTGGGCCCCAATCTATACCGTCTTCTCCTAGTAGGGTCCGAGCGGATAAGATAGTAGGTGCTCGACCGGGCTACCCCTGAGGTCTTGCGCCCTTTGATCGAGATCGTCCGCTCTCGGATTGTCCTTAGGGACTTTGGTCCCGGGGAGAGTTTGGAAATAGTGCTGAATCGATTGAGGTGCACCTCTCATCTCGCCAACTCCATAGGGAGTTGGGAACTGCACCAGCAGCTACTTCGCAGAAATGACGACATCGAGCAAATTGAGCCCAGGTCGGCCAAGGATCACATTGTAGGCCGAAGGAAGCCTAACCACTTGAAGGTCATCATAACAGTGCTCTGTCGAGGTGGGGTACCGGCAGTGACTAAGAGAGTGATCTCTCCCTTAACCCTCACAGAATCCCCCATGAAGCCAACAAGGGGCATGTGCACAGGTTTAAGCTGAGTGGAGGACAAGTTTATTCTATAGAAGGCATCATAAAAAAGCACATCTATGAAGCTTCCACTATCAACCATGATGCGTTTACAGGATGCTTCATGATCGTCATCTTGATGACCACGGTATTGTTATTTACATTTCTCCCCATCTCCCCCTTCTCTCATAAAGGAGAGTACAATTTCAGAATACCCTGCCCCCCGGACCTTCTTAGATGCGCGCTCGGCTCCCCAGCATATCATCCCCACCGGCTTCTCGGTAGGACGATTGTCGATTGCAGGAACCGGGAGAGAGCGACGAGCGCTTGAGGTTCCGCTGGAGGTATGCCCCCCATGAACCTCCCAAGATAGCCTCTCTTGATGAGTTCTTCAATTTTCCTCTTGAGATTGCGGCATTCCTCAGTATCGTGGTCATAGTTGTGATGGTAGCGGCAATACTTCGTCTTGTCATGGCTAGTGGATGGCATCATCGGAGGTGGGCACTTCAGGTAGGGCTCACCTTCGATCTCCATCAAGATCTTTGTCCTGGGGGCGAGTAGGGGGTGAGTCTCTCCTCTGGAGTGGGAGCACACCTCGGTCTCAGCCCTTGGGGGAATTTCGGAGTCGGGGACCCTGGCTTCCGTGTCCCAGACGTCTCGGAGGGAGTCGGCTTCTTCAACGACTTCCCGTCGAGCTCCCTTCTTGTACGGTCCGCCTCCTCGGCATGGATGTACTTTTGAGCTCGGTGGAGGAGCTCGGAGTAGCTCTTGGAGGGTTTCTTGTCGAGCGAGTAAGTCAGGCGGGAGGTCCTAAGCCCTTGCTTCAGTGCCAGCATGGTGACTAGCTCATTAAGGTTGTAAATCTCTAACACGACAACCTTGAAACGGGCCACGTAGTCTCGTAGGGGCTCGCGGTCCTGTTGCCGGATGGAGAAGAGGCAATCTGCTTCACGTGGCACCTTCCGACAGGTGTCGAAGTGGGCCATGAACTTCCGCTCCAGTTGAGCGAAAGAGCCAATGCTTTCGAGCTCGAGGCGGGTAAACCAGACCCAAGCCGCCTTCCTGAGCGTTGCTGCGAAGGCAATGCAAAAAAGGCATCGATGGCCCCCTGGACCCTCATGAGGGCATTGTAGCTTTCTAGGTAGTCCAGGGGGTCAGTGGTCCCATCGTAGGGATCCACCTATGGCATCCGAAACCGCTAGGAATCGGTTCCTCTTGGATATCTCGGGAGAAGGGGGGACGGACGTCATAGCCTGCTGGCTCGTCAGTAGAGCCCTGCACGTTCGCAAACCGTGTGGATAATTCTGTCAGCTTGCGCTCGTGCTCATCCAGGCGCTTCTCAGCTGTGCGCCTGACGGTCTCGTCGTTGGAGCCCTCCGTCGAGGCTGAAGGAGACATATAAGGTGACATTGGATGATGTCCTTAAAGGGGGGCCTTGCCCTTTCGACCTCGGCGGGGCTTGGCTGCTACCCGCTCGAGGGTTGGGGACCTGCTCTCCCCATCGATAGATCCAGCCCGTTATCTCTTTGCCAGGGTCAAGTGACTACCCCAGTGATTAGTGATGGCTTGCGGCTGCGAAGGCCTTCCTTGGAAGGAACGCAGGCTGTCGCGGGGTGTTGCGGCATGGGCCGCAGGGGTCCTTGACTGCTGATGGGTAACCAAGGACCGTTGTTAGTGCTAGCTGGCGCACCACCGCCATGGTGAGGATCTGCATTTTCTAGGCGAGCACGACTAGCTGGATGTTCACTGGAGTTGGTTGAGCAAGAGCGGGGAGCTCCCCTTCCGGATCGTGTGGGTCCCCTTGAGAAGGGGTCTCCCGCACGGCTAGTGGAGATTTTTTCTCGCTCGCGTCGTCACCATTTTTTCGGTGAGCTGCTTGCAGGGGGTTTAGTTTGGATCAAAATATGTCCTGCCCCCTACTTGGTGTGCCAATTTATTGCCGCCAAGATCGTCACAGCCCGTAGTTGCTATCGGCATCGGATCGCCCCTCGTCTCCTCCATGATGTCCTGCTCCTTGGGACATGCAAAACAAGGATTAGTGACCCAGGTTGGGAATTCCAGCGAGGCACTCTGACGGTCAAGTCAGTGATGATCCAGGGGAACAAATCCTCCTGGTCGAGCCCCTGAGATGGACTCAATGCTAGGAGGAGTGAATGATGTGTGAGTTGGGGTGCAAGTAGGCTGGGAAAGGTGGTGGCCGAAGTGAACTGGAGATGGATGGCTGTGTTCGGGCGATCCTTCTTGTGGACCTCCGAGAGCCTTGGATTTTCAGTCTCCTGGATGGTTCTCTTGTGTGGCCTCCTTCCCCTACTTGCTTGGATGTTTGTAGTTTAGCTTGCGTGTTTTGCTTACCTCCCCCTGAGGGTGTCGAAGGTTCTTTTAAGTCTAGGTGATTGTTGAATGCCTACCTCGGGATCTCCCCCGCGCTGGCAGGCGTGTGCGGCGGTGTTCCGTTCCATGGATGGAACGTATTTCCTGATTCATTATAAAGGAAGCTGCCATGCGCTCTGACATTCCTTCCGGTCGCTCCACTCCGGGTAACCTGGCAGGGCTTCGATTGGGGTACCACCGCCCCCGAGATTCGAATCCCCTGGTTGACTTCCTCTTATGGTAGTGCAGGCGGTTGGTGGAGAGCATGGCGTCTCGGTCAGGGAGCTCCTTTCTCTTCTAGTGTACGTGATGGTTGCGGACAATTATTATGATTTGATAGGTGCTTCTTCGTAGTTGTCGGGTGGCTCGCCGGTGCCTCGGGGGGTGGCTCCGCCCCTTTGGCGACCGGCGACATTGTCCAAGGTGGTTGCCAAATTGGAGAGTTGGGACTCGACTCCGGCCCGGGGGGCTCGACCTCCGAGGTCGACCTGGCGGAGGAGGGCTAGGCTCGACTCCGGTCTAGGGGGCTCGACCTCGGAAGGGCTCGACCCGATGAAGGAAGGCTCGACTCCTGCTCAGAGTGCTCGACCTCGGAGGGATTTGACTTGGCGGAGGAGGGCTGAGCTCGACTCCGGTCCAGGGGGCTCAGCCTCGGAGGGGCTCGATCTGGCAGAGGAGGTCAGCGCGCGACTCCAGCCCAGAGGGCTCGGCCTCGGAGTGGCTCGACCTGGCGGAGGAGGGCTGAGTTCGACTTCGGTCCAGGAGGCTTAGCCTCGGGGGGCTCGATCTGGTGAAGGAGGTCGCTCGACTCCGATCTAGATATCCCGGGCTTGCGGGTGCTGACCTGGCGGAGGACAGAACTCGGTTTTGACGGGCCACATTGTCATTCTGGAAGAACTCGGCTCGGTCAAAGAAATCCGAGACAGGATATCCACCATGATAACTTTTTTGACATGGCATCTAATGAAAATTATATGTCAGCTTCTTGCCATGTCAATACCAAAAAAAAAAAAAAAAGATAAATTCGGTAATTAAATCACTCCTCCCCCCCCTTCTCGCTGTGTCAAGATTCAAGCAGGAAAGCCGTCAATCCTCAGTTCAGCCCTGTCACTTAATAAAGGATGATGAATGGCTACGGTTCCCCATCCTCCCATCATGGGTCCCACGTAGAAACTCGTGTACACACAAGTGTACATACGGAAACAACACAAAGGGCTACAGGCGAAGGAGCCTCCATAGAACGGTTGCAATCCAAGGTGTCCACACATCATAAATAGAAGTATCTACAAGTCATATTAGGTATCCCATGAGATTTGCATTGTGTATGGCTGTATACTTTCACTAGATCCATATCACAACTAGCTTTTGACTCATGCTAAACCTAATGGAATCTATGGGTGGTGATGAGGTTCAAGTACGTCCAATTGTGTAGTTCTTGGTGATAAGCCTACTTTGTATATATCTTCTAGGGTATTGTTCATTATCATATTTTAATTCAGTGGTTGAGACGCTTACTAATTGGTAAATGTTGCAAATTCATTTAGAATGGCTATGATATGCTATATATATTTTTATATATAAAAGTATTTTAATATTTAATACATAATATAAAAACAGAGCTCAATTAATTCACAACTAAATTGAATTAGGTTAAATTCAAGCTCGGATCAAAATGGAATGAGGTAAATTTAAAGCTTTGCACTATTATGCTAAGCTCAATTATATGCATAGACCAGCTTGTTTTCAGATTGAATGACCCTCCATCAACAAGTTGAAAAACAAAAGAATTCACAAGCAGCTAACCTGACCACTTTTTTTTTTTTTTTTTGACAAATATTTCTAGTACCATTTGTATGTGCATCAAGATTCTGACCGTAAATCTCATCCTGTTGATAGATGATAATTAACAGGCGATTGTACCGAAAATTTGACTTACCATGCAGGACTACACTTATTTATGCATCGATATTATATTTCGAGAAGCAAATCAAGTTGTTGGTCTTCTTACCAATTTTAGAAGCACGCTTGAGAAATCCAAGTTCTGGAAGTCTTAAAGTTTCCTCTGAAGTTTGCTACCCTTTTGAGGCTGATACCATTGATGTATCTTTTATTATACACCAGAGATAACCCTTTCCCTGCCACAAGAGAAAGAAGGAGATGAATGGGAGATAGCCCTTGCACTCTCAAGTTAAACCCATGCACTTGACATTAGAATGATATTACTGGATGATAGAAGTGAGGTGGTTTTAATGGCTAGCAAAATTACAATACTTCGCATATTGTGGATGTAAACTTGCCTTTGGTTATGTGTTAAGGAGACATGAGATTGATATTTATCATTCTTTCTTTGCAGCCGGTGCGCAATTTTAGATATTTTTGTTTGCATCCTAATTAAGACAACTTTGTACGTGCAATCAATTAAAACGCAACAAGAGTCGCAAGTTTTTAAGCCGTGTCCATGCGCGCAGTATGCAAGTACCGTTTATGCCGGAACTGTCAATGGATCGTGTCTGGATTCAAGATCATGAATCCGAATCTAACAGATTCGGATCTGAATCTCAATTTGGATTCGTTTATCTAGATCCAATCCGGACCTGATTAATTATAGTTAAATAGATCTGATTTAGATATTATATATCCAGACTCGACAGGCCCGAGACCCTATTAAATAAAATAATATTATATATATTTATATATATTTTTTATATTGTGTGATGTTGGATCATAATTCAACGGTTAAAAATAGATCAAGTTTTTACTATAAAAACTTCAAATCGTGCCCTAGCCCTTTGGCCCTTCCCCTTTCTCCCTTCTAGTTGCCCAGTCGCCAGTGGCTTCCCCCTCGTGCTCCGGTGCTCCGCCTCCACGCCCATGCCGATGCCTCCCTCGATGGCTGATCCTTTCCATAGTCGACACCTTCCCCTCGACGGCCAGCGCCTCCCCCCGCTCGACGGCCGACACCTCCCTCGACGGCCGACGCCTCCCTCGACGGCCGATCCCCTTCCAATCGACGCCTTCCTCAACTCCAAGCCTCGCCGGCCGATGCCTCCCCCTCGACGGCCGATGCCTTCCCCCGCTCGATGGTCGACCCTCGACGGCCAACGCCTCCCTCGACAGCCGATCCCCCTCCAGTCGATGCTTCTCTCGATGCTTTCCTCAGCTCCGAGCCCCGCTGACCGATGCCTTCCCCCCTTGATAGCTGATGCCTCCCCTCGATCGTCCCCCGCCGGCTGTCGCTGTTCCTGTTCCGATGTCGTTCCTATTTTGGCTTCGTCTTTCTCGGATCCGAGCCCCTGCTACAGTGCCACCAAATCGGTAAGTTTTTTTCGGTAATGCCCGTTCTTTTCGAATCTGAATATCAGGGATCTATTCGGGTCTGGATCTGGTACTTTAAAATTAGACCCGTCGGGTATTCGATCTGGATCTGGATCCAGTAACTAAGGTCGGGTCTGGATCTGAATATCTGGATTTCGATCCGAACCCGATTCGTTGATAGCTCTAGTTTGTTCTAATGCAGTGGAAATAGAGGGCTTCATTTGGGGCATGATGCAATGCATGACAAATATTAAAATCTATTTTCCATAATGATTAATTGTGTAGGCTCGTTTCAACTTATCATCTCAATATCTACCGCACGCCGCATTGCACTTCAATGGAAATTCTTTTTTTATCTGCAGCACAAGAGATATAGAGAACATCTGTGTGGTAATGGTATTGTTTTTTTTTTTTTTTTGTTAGGTTTTACTAAAGAAGATATATACACAGACTGAAATATATATATATATCATTTGGTTGCTTTTTACAAAATTATCAATAAAGATGTATAAAATCTTAAAATAATATATTTATTTTAAGTAAAATCTATGAAAAATATATATTATGAGGAGAAGAGAAGCAAGGGTCCAAACATGTTGTTAACCAATCATTGATCACTAAATCATTTGGAACCTGTTTTATGTTCTGCGAAACTAACATTTTCGACATGATAGAAAGAAAAGCTTGCTAACTAAAATGAGCATTCCAAAGAGTATGAATCAAGGACCAGTTGGAATACTGACTGTTCTCCCATGACTCCGATTAGAGGAAGAGCCCTTCTCCTTTTTCTTATAAGATGGAAGCATGATATACACCAAGTATAGATATAATCAAAAAGATTACAAAATACGATATTCTTGAAGGACCTTAGTAAAAGAGAAACATCAATCCATACAGAAGTCCCAGAATAATAAGCAACAAAGGAGGTGATCCTGTCTACAGGACTGTTCACCTCCCGATAGATATGCTGATATTACAAGTAGCATATCCACGCAGCAGTAAATAGATATCTCGCATAAGAGAGTGTGTAACCATACCACATTCGGGACGTCCTTGTAACCAGTCCACAATCATAGCAGAATCATCCTCGATGATTAATTGATTGACATGAAAAGTCAATCTAGCAAAATATATCCCCTCCCATGCTGCCCTCAACTAGGTCTCTACCAACCGAAAATCACTAGCCACAATAAAGCCAGGAGTCCAGGCCATGAATAATAAACCTCGCACCGCCTCTCCTGTCCGTCACACTACTATCAAAGTTGACATTCAAGAATGACAGGGGTGGGGTCTCCCAAGAGATGAAGATCCTCCTCCTAAAGGATGGATGAGCAGGAAAGTCCTAGATGTCCCGCATCCTAAGAGTTGCATTAGGTAGCAAGATCTCAGTCATCTTTGCAACCAGGGTCAATGCCCTCTTCCAGCACAAATCTCTCAGCTAGCCATCTCATCTCAAAAGTTCCCGGATTCAAGGCTAGCTAAATCTGGTAAGCAGTATAGGCAACTCCGATTGTGGCTCTCCAAATAATATCAGACTTAGAACTTAGTCGCACAGCCTTTAGGAAAGATTGGGTAGATTGCTTTACAGGACCATTGATGAAAGGCAAGGCAGCCAATCACCAAACCTGTGTAGCATGCAGGCAAAATAATAGAACATGCTCCATGATCTCATCCACCGTGCTGTAGATAAGATATAGCCTAAATGCCTATATCTCTAGCTCTGAGTAGTGCCTTGGTAGGCAATCTGCACCAAGCCACCTTCCAGAAAAATAAGCTTATCCTGGGATGAATCCTAGGTCTCCAAATCATGCATGATCCATTGACCTCGTCGGCTCCTCCCTGTTCATGTTATAGAGCTCCCTAGTCACAAATCTGGGTTTGCATGATGATTGCCGCATCCTAATGTCTGGGCCCTATGAAATGGGGATTGCCAGGGACAAAACTCTATCAGCCAATATATCACCAAAGAGTTGGGTCACCCTCTAGGTGTCCCAGCCCCTCCCCTCTGATCAAAACAAATCAGAGACCTGAGTATGGTCATCAAGATCCATACTAACAAATGTAGGCCATTGACATAGAGGCAGATCGACCATCCATATGTCGCACAAGTGGCCAATCGATCTGCCATCACCTAGGATTCAAGACACTTGATCCAAGATAACTAGGGCATGCAGACAGATATCCCTCCATGTAAAGGAGCTATTATAGCTAGTGATGTGATCCCTCTTACTGCTCCAATGACCATACCTTGCTTGGATCATCATGCTCCAAGGGCCATAGGGCTGTAGAAGAAAGCATGCTTAGCAATCAAAGCTTTTTATTAAACTTGTAAAGACTAAATGCTAAGCCCCCCTTCTTGATCGACAGGCAGGCCACATCACAAATAAGGAGGTGAACTCCAGCCCTCCCTAGATAGGAGTCCCAAAGGAAGTTTCTAAACATCTACTCAAGTCTCAACAAGGTGGCCCTAGGAACAATAGTATGGGATAGCAGGAATATTGGGATGATACTTAGAATAGACCTGACAAGGGTGACTCTACCCATCATCGAGAGTGCCCTAGATTGCCATCTCTCAAAACGAGTATGGATCGAAGCCTCCAGGTTGGTACACTCGATCCTCCATAGACAGTGACCAGTAATAGGTAACCCCAGGTAATGCATAGCTCCATATTGCTCGGTGATGCTAAGGATCTCCCTCATTGACTGCTTGACTTGAGTGCTAGTTTTGAAATTAAAATAAATGGCAGACTTCTATAGATTCACTTTCTAGACAGAAGTAGCACAGTACACCTCCAAATTCACCAGAATGCCAATGCATTCTAGATAGAAGCATGGCTCAACAAGAGGCAATTGTTAGCAAAGAGTAGATGCAAGATCAGAAGAGCAGCAGGAGTCAACCTATAGGGGTTTATAGCTCGGCCTTAAGTGGCAGGCCGCAAGGCATAAGACAAAGTATCAGCACAATTAATAAATAGGTATGGGGATAGAGAACAACCTTGGTACAGACCAAAAAAAGAGTAAAAGAAGGTCGATGGTGGGCCGTTAATCAATATAGAAAGGCTAGAGCATGCACATAGCCTTTATCTAGTTGATCTAATGATAATGGAATCCAAAGCTCTCCAAGACCTAGTAGAGGAACTCTTAGTGTGCCTGTCATAAGCTCTCTACATGTTGAGCTTGATGGTCATGAGGCTCGTGCACCTAGGAGCTCTTTGAAGTTCATGCATGAACTCTTGAGTAATGATGATGTTGTCGAAGATGAAATGACCGCCAACAAAGTTTCCTTGCTTCGGGTTAATCAGCCAGGAGAGGATAGGCTTCAACCTGCACACCAATATCTTAGCACAGATCTTATAAAGAGTAGTACATAAGTTGATGGGCCTGTAATGATCCATCACCTTCAACCTCTTTGAAATTAGCATAATAAAGGCTCTCTTCCATGCATCAGGCATCAATGCAATAACAAAAAGTTACTGAATCACCTCCACCACCTCACCACATATAATGGTCCAGTATCGCCTGAAAAAAGGGGGGTAGCCATCCGGACCAGGAAATTTATCCCTCGCCAAAGTCCAAATAATAGCTTGAATCTCCTCTCTGGCCACACTACCAATCGTAGGAAATTCTCAGTGATAGAAAACTGAGTAGTTAGGGGGGTAGGAAGGTCTCCTTCTCCGAACTAGCAGTCCACCTTGAGCAGAAGAAGCTCAAGATAACCTGTTGCACCTCTTCATTAGAAGTAACCCACTGACAATCAGCACCCTTCAAGGCTCTGATATGATTCCTTTGCTTCCTGATAATAGTTGCCTGGTAGAAGAATCTTATATTCTGATCCCCTCTTTCAACCACTAGATCTTAGATTTTTTGTGCCAAAGAATTTTTTGTTGCTTTAATAGGGAGTGGTGCAAGAATAGGCCAACCCGAAGATCAGCAAGGTCAGTAGTGGAGAGCTCCCCCTCCCTATCCTCCCTCTCCTGAAGTTTAGAGATAGAGGTTTCAACTTTCTCGAGCCTTCTGAAAATGTTATCCACCTCTACTCGATTTCACTTATAGAGTTTGCACCTTGAGATGTCAATCAATGGATGAGTTGATACATAGGATCATCCCGAATCAAAACCTCTACACCTCCCGATTAGTGTTCTACGAGTAGTAAGGATATGAGAACCAAAATTTTTCAAATCGAAAGGAAGGTTGGCAAGAAAGTTAAGAAGAAGTGGAAATAAGAAGATGACAATGATTCTAGGCAATTTCAGGATAGGTGATGCACTTAATAGCCTTGAAACTACTACATCCACTCACAGTAGCAAAGGCACAGTCGATTCACTTCCAAACCCGAGCACAACTGATGCGGGACGGGAAGCAGGGATCGCTGGCAAGCGTAGAAGTCACCAGGGATTAGGGCTTGCACTCAAGAACAGGGAACACGAGCGTCACACCCACTCCAATCCGGAGAAAAAAACTAAGACAAAATAACTTTCAATTTTAAGTTGTATTCATGAGAAAAAAGATACTTCATACAAGAGGGGAGGGGTGGTATTTATAGATCATCCTAAGGTACATGACTTGAGGGCCAAGAAATCCTGACTTGTGGACCAAGAAATCCTGACTTGTGGGCCAAGAAATCTTGGTGGACCTGGTCAACAAAGCCTTTGTCTTGGACTGGAGCTCTCTCTTGCGAGCCTAGTGGCATGAAATGGTCCAGGTGCATGAAGGCCATCTCTGGTTGGGAAGGCCTGGTAAATCTCCTGGTCTGCCGACTCTCCTCTTAAACATAACTTAAATGGACTCGATCGAACTTGACTGAACTAAAAAGACTGGACCTACTAAGTGGACTCAACTGACTTAGTTGTCTCACTTTATTATAGGACTTAATTGGCTTACTTTGACTCAAGTGACACAGGACTAATGGACTCAAATAAAATAAAATAAAATAGACTTTCGGTCCCCATCAACAACCCCGCTGATTATTGCACCAAGTGAAATATGAACAAGAAAAATCAAGATCTACTAGACTATTTTTGGCAAATAAACCCCCAAAACTTGCTAACTCAGCAACTATCTAAAATGACCTACCTCCCTCTTCTCCTGAGAACCTTCAATACAATTGAAGTCTCCCACAACAAGGAACAAGAGATCTAGATCCACCAGCCTTAAAATCCTCTCGCATAAAATCCATCACAATCTATAATCAGTACGGATAAACACCAAGCAAAAGCTAAGATTTTATATTTATTCCAAGATAACAACTACAACTTGCGGATTGCACCCATACATCACATCCACAAAACATTCCCTACCCTCCAAACTACAATCATTCTCCTGCAACATCATGAGATTCTATGGCAAAAAATCTCTAAGAGACCGGGAATCATTAATGGGCCCAATCTAGACCCTGTTGGGTGTGGAGCCATATCCATCCAAGATTCGAGCCCAAAAAAGCCTAGAAGCCTAGTAGAAAAAAACTAGTAGAAAGAAAACAAAAAAAGAAACTATTTTGGCCCGCTAGACTGGACCTAGCTCGACCCATGCATGCAGCTCGGGCGCGTGGCCCAAGCCTAGTTGACAGGCGCACGTGGGCTTGGCCCAGGCACAAGCGGTAGTGGAGCAGGTGTTTCCCCATTATTTTCTAGCTTTTCTCATGGCTCACGGTGGACCATGCGATTTCTGGTCCATGGATGGTTGGGCTATTTTGGGCCGTCAAATCATGAGAAAAGCGATCAAGGATATTTGGGCTATTTTGGTCCATAGATGTTTGGGCTATTTTGGTCCGTGAATGTTTGGGCTATTTAGGGCTGAGGATGATTCCGGCTACCATAAGGCTTGACCAAGGGTATTTGAGTGGATTTTGACATGATCTGAGGTGCTGATCGTAGATCTGATAGCCTGGAACATTTCTTGATTCAATTGATCTTCTACAGCAACCTGGAGATGGATTGGACTGATTTTTCATTCTCTTCTTAATAGAGAATGCTGAGAGCTGCTGTAATGAAGAATTGAGAGCCAGAGAAAGGTCCTAGGTAATCTTTTGCAACCAGAAAAATTATCCAAGGGTTTTCCAAAGAGAAAACAAGGTGAAGAGAGAGAGAAAGGCAGAGGGAGGGCAAGGATTTTTCCTATATCTTTTTATTGTTTCTTCTTTCTTTTTACTGGGCTGAGGTTTGCATCAAGAGAGAGCTTTTTATTGTAAAAACTTCTTATGTTCTTTTTTCTAGTGAAGATTTGATCGGCTTGTAAACGTAGGAGCAGGAGGCTCCGAAACATGAATCCCTGTGTGTTGCTTGTGCTTGTATTCTTTATTTATTTTCAGGCTTTCTTTTCATTTCTTTTGCGAACTCTTCCGGTATCCCACTGCACACCACCTCCTAACAACTGGTATCAGAGCACTAGGTTCGAGTGGGAGCGATGGCAGGAGATGAAGGAAAAGTTAAGATCGACAGGCTTGACAGGAAATACTTCGGATTCTGAAAGATACAGATCGAGAACTATCTATACCAGAAGAAGCTTCACCTACCACTGCTAGGGAAGAAACCTGTCGAGATGTCATAAGCAGATTGAAATTTGCTAGACTGCCAGGCTTTGAGAGTTATCCATCTGACGTTGGCTAGGAATGTTGCATTCAATATCCTGGAGGAGAAGATGACAACTGGATTGATGCAGGTACTATCTAATGTGCACGAGAAATCTTCAGCCTCCAACAAGGTTTATCTCATGCATCATCTGTTTAACTTGAAGATGAGCAAAGGTGAATCCGTAATAGATCATATCAATGAATTTAATTTGATTACTAGTTAGTTGAGTTCAGTTGACATTAGCTTCAATGATGAAGTCCATGCCCTAATCTTGTTATTTTCTTTGCTTGAAAGCTGGGGTGCAACTGTGATAGCAGTAAGTAGTTCGTGCAGCTCAAGGAAGCTGAATTTGAAGAGGTCCGGAATCTACTTTTCAGTGAAGATATCAGAAGGAAAGAGAATAAAGGAAGCTCTAGTTCTGCCTTAGTGACTCAAGAAGTAGAGGAAGAACTACACATAGTAGTAAAGGCCATGGAAGATCCAAGTCCAAGCAGAGGAGCCAGTCAAGATCGAAGGGTGATAGTTGTTAGCACTGTGACAAGAAGGGGCACATCAGAAAGAACTATTGGATAAGGAAGAACAAGGAACAGAACGAAGAGTCAATCAATGCAGCAACTGAGATAATCGAAGATACATTAGTTCTCAACATGGATAGTCTGATGGAGTTTTGGATTTTAGACTCCGGAACTTTGATTCACTCTATCTCATAGAAGGAATCTATGTATAATTATATTACCGGAGACTTCAAAAAAGTCTATCTTGTAGATGATGAGCTTTTGGATATTATGGAAAAGGATGATATACACATCAAGATGCCAAATCAGTTAGTTTGGAAGCTCAAGAATGTCATATATGTCCCAAGATTGAAGAGAAACCTGATATCAATTGGGCACTTGATTCAGAGGGGTACATTACAACTTTCGTTTGGAAGATCACCAAAGGTGCGATAGTGATAGCACGAGAAAGCAAGTTGGATATTCTATATTTGACTAGTAACACGAGAGATGTAGTGGCATTAGCATAGGCAAACTCAGAGTTGTGGCACTACAGGTTGGGTCATGTGGGCAAGAAAAGAATGCAAATACTACTAAAGAAGGACAAGCTACCAGGTTGAAGATGATAAATATTGGTTTCTGCGAGAATTGTATTCTTAGGAAGCAGAAAAAAATTAGCTTATCCAAGATTGGTAGGGCACCAAGATCAAAAAAGCTGAAGCTTGTGCACACCAATGTATGGGGTCTCTCTTCGGTTGCATTCTTTGGAGCTTTGCGATACTATGTGACCTTCATCGACGATTCCATCAAGAATGTATGAATTTATTTTCTACAAAATAAATCTGATGTATTTGATACTTTCAAAAAGTGGAAAAGTCTGGTGAAGAATGAATCTAGATAGAATGAAGTGCCTGAGATTGGATAATGAAGGCGAGTACGACAGCGTCGAATATAAGGAGTTCAGCACAACCAATGGAATTAAGATGGAGAAGATGATTCCAAGTACACCACAACATAACGGAAATCTGAGTGCATGAACCGGACCTTGAATGAGAGAGCCAGGAGTATGAGGCTCCATCCTGGATTGCCCAAGATATTTTGGGCTAAGGTAGTTAGCATTGCTACCATCTGATCAACAGGAGTTTCTCAGTCCCTCTTGAGTACAAGCTACTAGAAGAAGAGTGGATAGGAAAGTCAGCAAGCTTATCTCATCTGAAGGTCTTCGGCTATATCTCCTACATACATGTTAATGTAGAGAAGAGAGACAAGCTCAATGCAAAGTCAGAGAGGTGCTTCTTCATTGAGTATGGCACTGATGAGTTCGGTTACAAGCTCTAGAGTGAGAAGGACAGGATGATCATCAGGAACAAGGACGTGGTGTTCAATGAAAGAAGCCTGTATAAGATTAGAGTGTTCCAGACAAAGTAGGACAGGCAGAAAAGGAAAAGAACAAGTAGAGTTGGAAGAGATCATGGAAGAGGACATTGCCGGGGAGCAAGAGATCCTGAACTTGAGCCAGAGACACTTCAGTTGAGAAAATCTACAAGGACTCCAAAATCACGTGTAAAAAATTCACCCTCGTTGCATTACCTGCTATGATAAATGGAGGGGAGCCCGGGTGGTTTGATAAAGCCATGAAGAGCGAAGATTCGGTCAAGAAGGAGCTAGCAATAATGACAAGATATAGTCCTTAATAAAGAACGGACATGAAAGCTCAACACACTATCGAAATGAAAGAAAGCACTGCACAAGTAGATCTACAAGATTAAGAAAGAGCACAATAGTAGCAAGAAGTACAAGGCGAGATTAGTTGTGAAAGGCTTCCAACAGAAAAAATGTATTAATTAAACTAAGATCTTTTATCCTGTTGTTAAGCTCTCTACACTAAGGGTTATTCTAAGTATAGTGGCTGATAGAAATTTTACTTAGAACAACTTGATGTTACTACTGCTTTCATGCATTGTGAGATAGATGAGAACATTTATATGTGGCAGCCGGTTGGCTTATAGTCTCTGGTAAAGAAAACCTGGTATGCAAGCTGAAGAAGAGCTTGTATGTTTTAAAATAGACCCTCCGATTATAGTACAAAAAGTTTGATGGATTCATGACTGACAGTGGTTTTGCAAGATGCCAGGAAGATCATTGTTGTTATTACAGGTCGTTCGATGGTAGTTTCATAAGTCTACTCTTATATATGATGATATGTTGATAGCTGGATCGAGCATGCAGGAGATTGAAAGATGGAAGATGGAGTTGTCAAGAAAATTTACAATGAAGGACATGGACGCAGCAAAGCAGATACTTGGATTGAGGACTAAAAGAGACAGGACGACAGATACACTGAAGCTGGTTCATAGTAATTATAATGAAAATGTGCTGTACAGTTCAACATGGCTGATGCAAAGCTTGTGAAGACACCTTTGGCCACGTACTTCAAGCTTTTGAAGAACAATTATTCAAGGTTGATGATGAGCTGAAGACAATGGCCATGATTCCATATGCTTTAGTGACCGGTAGCTTGATGTATGCGATGGTTTGCACGAGGTCCGACATTGCACATGCAGTGAAAGCTGTGAGCAGGTACATGACAAATCTGGCAAGCAACATTGGAAAGCTATTAAGTAGATCCTGAGATATTTGAAAGGTACCAAGGACATCGACCTATATTACCGGAGAGGCAGTCAGACTTTATAGGACTATATTGATGCAGATTTAGATGGTGATGCCGACACTAGGAGAAACATGATAGGGTACGTATACACCATTGATGGGACAACGATAAGCTGGTCTTGCAGTTGCAGAAGATCGTGGCTCTTTCTATCATTGAGGTGAAGTACGTTGCAATCATAGAAGCCAGCAAAGAGATGATTTGGCTGCAGAAGTTGCTGATAGAGTTGAATAGAAAGTAGAGATGCAGTATCTTATTTTGTGACAGTCAGAGTGCTATCCATCTAGCGAAGAACCCGATGTTCCATGCAAGTACAAAGCACATACAGCTAAGATACCATTTTATCAGGGCACTGCTTGAAGATGGATGTCTGTCACTGGAGAAGATTTAAGATCGAAGAATTTGGCGGATATGCTGATGAAGACAGTCTTGCAGAGAAATTGGGACTATGCATGGTCTTAATTGACTTCCGAAGCTAGTTGATTGGAAACGCCGCACATGATACTAACTTTTTTTTGAAAGTTTACTTTTGATGTTTCAGGTGGATACAAGATTGGATATCTAAGTCTTCAAGTTAGAGAGTTATTAGATATGGAGACATATCCACCCAAGATTCGAGCCTAGAAAAGCCCAGAAGCCCAGCAAAAAAAGCTAGCAAAAAGAAAACAAAAAAAAAGGAACTATTTTGGCCCGCTAGACCGGACCCAACCCGACCCACACGTGGCCTAGGCCCAGCCAGCGGGCGCGGGTGGGCTTGGCTCAGGTGCAAGCGGCAGTGGAGCAGGCATTTCCCCATCATTTTTTGGTGTTTCTCAAGGCTCACGGTGGACCGCATGATTTCTCACGCGGTCCACGGATGTTTGGGCTATTTGGGCTGTCGAATGCGCGATCCAATGACTGAGGATGATTTCGATTGCCATAAGACTTGATCAGGGTATTTGATGCGAATTCTAACGCGATCTGAGATGTTGATCGCAGATCTGATGGCCTGAAACATTTCTTGATTCAATTGATCTTCTACGACAACTTGGAGATACATTTTGGACACGAATTGGATTGATTTTTCGTTCTCTTCTTACAGAGAACACTGAGAGCTGCTGTAACGAAGAACTGAGAGCCAGAAAGAGACCCAGGTGAACTTTACAACCAAAAAAATTATCCAAGAATTTTCCAAGAGAGAAAATAAGAGAAAGAGAGAGAAAGGTAGAGGGAGGGCAAGAGTTTCTCCTATATCTTTTTATTCTTTCTTCCTTTGGACTAGGATTTGTATCCAGAGAAGATTCTTTGTTATAAAAACTTTCTGTGTTCTTTATTCATAATGAAGATTTGTTCTTGTATAGCTATGGATATAGGAGCAGGAGATTCTGAATCACGTAATTCTTGTATATTATTTGTGCTTGTATTCTCTTCTACGAACTCTTCTGGCATGCCACTGCATACCACTTTCTAACAAATTTCTTCGTGGCAAGAGGGTTTCAAACAAAAGGTTCAAATCTAGATGATGCTGATCGACCAACCTCCTATAAACAAAGAAGTAGATGACCTGCCAACCTTTGTAATATTTTATGATAAAATTTCATTGAAATAAATCTCCGATGGTAAAAACCATCCTGGATTCACCAGGATGACTTTGAGGCTCCGCCGTGCCTCCAACATGCCCAGCATAGGAGGCCACATCTTGCCCCCCAACATGCCTAGCATAGGAGGCCACATTGTCGACCTCCTTCAAAGCATCCATAACTTGGGCAACCACCGCCTCGTGCACGGTGCCCATAATCTGGCCAGGCTCAATAACTAGAACATTCCTTCACCACGTCCCGTACAAAGCCCCCAGGAGAAACTACCACCGCCCCCGGAAAGCCAAGGCCGTGCTAAGCTGCAAAGGCCGTGCTAAGCTGCTCTCCGACCTCCGCGCCACCAACCGGAGCCGCGGTCCAAACAGCCTCACCCTCCACTGGAGAGGGTTGGTTTCCATCCGATCTTCCATCATGTTGCTCACAAAAACCCAAATGGAGGGTGGCCGGCCACTTCCTTTTAATCAACATCAAGTTGTCCAATCCGGCCGCAGCGAAAATAGATGACCGGCAAATCTTCGTAGACAAACCCCTGCCAGAATATCTTGTTCTTTCCCTTAATCAGAACTGCAGGCTTCAAGGGCAACGTGGCGTCGATCTCCACCCGGATCCTTGCAAACCCGGTTTTCTTTAGCTGATCAGTGAACTCGTCAATAGCAATGGGTCGCTGGCTTCCTCCACGATGCCTGTCAGCCTCCGAGTGGACCAAAATTCGATTGGCAAGCCGGGAGACGAGCCACACCAGTTGTCTTCTTCACAATGTCAGATCCCGATATAAAATCTGGCACCCAAGGTTCGATGGCCAGGAGTTGGCCGGCGACAACCTAGGGGCCGCCACGAAGAATCGTGGCCCTCTCCTCCTCCTTTTTGAAATGGAAGGGAGATCGATGGTCTTCAGCCAAGGAATAAGACTGTACATCGTTAGGAAGCTTACCCCTGCCTTGAAATCCCTAGCTATCCATTCAATAGGGACTCGCTGGCCCAAGTCCATGCTAGCACCGCCAATCTATCCTACTCCCCCTTTCCTCGTCCATTTCACCTTCGGGGAACTCCAGGACCTTGTTGAAGAACCGCCGGAGTTGATCCACCTCCACCTCCGAGACCTTGTGAGAGGTCCAAGCCAACTGCCTCGGTTGGCCTCCCACTACCTTGGCCCAAGTCCTTTCCCCCTCGCTAGCAGAACACTCCGGCGCTGAACCTTCCTTCCCTCCTTTCCCGGCTCCCTCCTCCATCACACAGCCTCCGCACGGCACTTGTTTGAAGGAAACCCAGAGAGAAGACGAAGCAGGCACTCAGAGCCCCCTGCCGCGCGAAGCGTCCAGAAGCTCTCACCGCTACCAGTATACATCTAGAAGCCCTTCTTTTCTCGTGATGTTTTTATTAAACTCCATGTCTCTTTCTCTCTAATATATATATAAAGATACAATATATAAAATTATAACATGTGGATGATAACGAATAACACGTTTATAATAATATAGTAACAGCCCTAATGTGATATTAGATATATTACCAATGTTTAGTACACTAATGCCTCCTGAGAAGATAAACCTCATCTAGAACAATTTTTTTTTTATTTTACTGTAACATAAATAATGATCATATCATTTTCCTAATTAAATATTTGATTGAGCTTAGAGGGAAAATCTAATGGTTGTTAGAAAATAATGAACAATAGTCATGAATAATATCAATATTATCTGATAATGTCACGATGCATAGAATAAGATATTAGTTTTAAACAAGTATGGTGATTCAATGAAAAAAATATTCTAAATTAGTTAAAATTAACAATAAATCTCATTTATTTCTATTGCAGCAGAGGGTTCAGGACTCCGTACGTAAGGTATTGTCCTATTTGACCCATGAACATCATAATTTTGCCTCTCTAAATTCTAATTCAAAAGACATTTCATACAAGAAAGGTGGTCCCATCCTATATAAATCAGAGTTCTCCTTGATTGGAAGAGAAATATAATAATAACAAGAAAGGAGGGCATTATAAAGATGAGGGCACCTTCTATCCATGTATAGACTTTTTCTTGACATGGAGAGCTAGGGTAATAATAAGAAGATGACATCATTAATTTCATATTGGTTATGAGTTAAGAGGATTTTGACTTATATAAGAAGGAACCACATTTTTGGTATGAGATGCTTTTGTAAATTAGAATCTAGGAAGGTAAAATTGTGAGGCGTATGGTCCAAAATGGACAATACCTCATGTACCGAGTCATGAGCTCTTAGCCGTAATATTAGTGGCCCATGCAAGTCTCATACCATGCTTGTGGGTGGGGTGGTGATAATAAGGTCGGGGACACGTTAGGCCCATACATAGACTCCCTCCCTCCTTATCAGATATAATGATAATAAGGTAGAGGAAACCTCCAGCCCATAAACAGACTCTTCGTTGATTAAGTGTAAGTGGAGCTGCTTGCAAGTTACTTAAGCTTGATCAATATTAATCTCAAGTCAAGCTCAAGTAGCTTGAATAGTTTTTTGAGTTAAGCTTGAGTAGTAAGATACTCGATTTGAAAGTTTGCAAGTTATTTATATATATATTAATAATTTTATTTTGATTTATATATGTATATATTAAATAGAATAAGACTCAATTTTGAGTTCGAGTTCGAGCTTGAATATGATTTGGTTGATATTTAAGCCGAGTTGAGTTGAGCTCGAATATATTATTATTTTTATGAAGCTAAGCTCAAGCTTGAAATATTAAAGCTGAGCCAGTATTTTGAATTGAGTTGAGCATGAGCTTCTAATTACTCAACATAACTCAACTAGACTATACTCCTAATCATTGGTCCTATATAGGTTTTTAAGTCAAGAAGGAATCTAACTTATATAAGAAGGAATCACCCTTCCTGCATGAAGTATTTTTTAGATTGGAATTGAGAGGGATAAAACCATAAGACATATGGATCAAAATAGATAATACCTCACATGTCGAGCTATAAATCCTTGCCACAATAATTTCTGTTATATCCATCCGGCCGGCTTGGTTGGGCCGGACAAGGTGTTCAGCTGGTTGATGCGGGTTGAAACTCCCACCGATCGCTCTTTTAGAGGTCCTGACATGTCTCCGCCGAAGGTCCAACGAGCTGATTGATCATTGGGTTTATTGCTCTCGGGGCCGACCTACTCAAGGCCGACCTACTGGAGGCCGACCTATCTGAGGCCGACCTAATGAAGGTCGACCAACTCGATCCACGTCCGGGGAGCCGCCCGAAGGTTCTGGAAGATTCCTTCCAGTTGGTACCAGAATTCTGTTACAACGGACTCCACGACATGGTCACGACTTTGTGCCACCTGGCCATCACTTTGACCCTCCGGGGGTAAATCAGGGACTTCGCTCTGTCTTCCAATGAATTTTGGCAGTATCTCATGCCCATAAAAGGTGTTCAGGGGACCTCCGTAGGGGTAAGACGCTCTTTCTCCTCTCTACGCTTTTCTCTGATTCTCTCCATTCTGTTGCTCCAAACCCCTTACTAACTTAAGCATCGGAGTGTCCCCCGTCGGAGCATCTCCGACGTCTAGGGGGCCTTTTGCAGGTTGTCAAGCCAGGAAGCTCTTCAGCGCAGTAAGGCAAGCCCGGTCCAGGGGTAAGCGCAGCAACAGACTGGCGCTAGAGGAAGGGTCGCTTGAACCTTCGTTCCGCTCCCTGTTCTAAAAAGAGAGATCGACTGAAGAAAGCTACAGATGGTGAGGGAAAGAACGCGGAGTGTCTCCACCACGGGGAAGCACTCCCCCCACCGGCCTGAAGCACTTCGTGGAGAGGACGCCACGGCTGCCGCTGTCGAGTCCACTATTACTCTAGGGCTGCAGCAATTCCAGATGCTGGTAAATCGCATCGAAACACTAATCTCAGCGGTCCAACATTTTCAGAAGCGGCTGAAGACCGACGGCAGCCGCCTGCGGCATTCTGCATTAACCATCAACCAGCTACTGGGGGGAGTCAGCAGCTGGAGGAGCTACCACCTCTCTCCCATGATGCTTCGGAGCCCGGAGATCTTTGAGGGCTCACGCTAGTGGGAAGAGGGCGAGGTCGGCTTCCCCATCCTTCGCTGACTCTGCTCCCCTCAGCAGTCGGCGCCCTGCTGAAGACCCTCATGATTACGGCAGTAAGATCATGCGCATAGAAGAGCTCATGGCAGAGATTATTGAACGACAAAGGTCGAAGGGGGGCAGGCTTATGACACCCGTCCACCTTGTTTTGCTGAGATCTTGGGGGAGTCTATCCCCCGACACTTTAAGATTCTTCAGGTGGACTCCTACGATGGTACCACCGACCACTAAATCATTTGGACACCTACAAAGCCCATATGATGGTACAGTGCGCTTTCGATGCCCTTCACTATATCGCCTTTCCAGCTACTCTGAAGAAGGCCGTCCGGATGTGGTTCACGGCCCTCCGACCAGGTACGATCCGGTCTTTTTCTCAGCTTGAGACTCTTTTTCTTTCACATTTCAGGACATGCAGCCGAGTCCCGAAGAATACCAACTGCCTCTTCCTCATACTTCAGAAGGAAGGGGAGACTCTCAGGGACTACATGGCCCGCTTCAACTCAATGACCATGGAAGTCCATATTTGAACGAGGCAGTAGCAATGTCCGCTTTCAAGAGAGGACTCCGTTCGTCCAAGCTTACATTCTCCTTGGACAAGAAGTTTTCAAAGGACTACATCGAGCTGTTGACCAGGGCTCATAAGTACGCCCTGGCGGAGGAGCAATCTGCAAGCCACCACCAGGCGGAGGGGAGATCGACTGCCAAGAAACGAAGCGACAAAGCCCCTGCAGTCCGACCTCCTGGTGATGACAGTCGACCCACTCGGCGTCGAAGCCCGAAGTCGAGAGATTCCTTTAAGAAGTTCGAGACCTACGCACCCCTCTCCTTCCCGAGGGAGAAAATTCTCATGGAAATTGAGAACGAGGCTTACTTTCAATGGTCTCGACCGATAAGGGGCCCCCCTGCCGCCAGAAATAAGAGTAAATATTGCCGGTTCCATATGGACCATGGACACGACACTAAGAAGTGCATCCAACTGAAGGATGCTATCGAAGACCTCATCAGGAGGGGATATCTGAACAAATATGTCCATCCCCGTCGGGATCAGGCTGAAGCTTCTACTGTCAGAGACCCACCTGAAGAGGCCAAACTCCCCAATCAACGTCCGACGGGCGGAGGTGTTGGCATGCTGCACCGAAGGCTCAACCAAGGGTCCGGAGGGGGCCAAGACATTGTGAAGAGGCACAGGGGCTCTGGTATGATCAATTTTTCTGATGAAGATCTTTTGGAACCCCATCTCCCAGTGGATGACCTTGTCGTTGTGTCGGCAATCATTGCCAATTATGATGTAAAACGTGTCCTTATTGACAATGGAAGCTGTGCGAAGGTTTTGTTGTATGACGCTTTTGTTCGGATGAATTTGTCTAGATCAAGGCTGCGGGACTCCTTAGTGCCGGTCACTGGCTTTGGGGGAAACTCCATTGGAGTAGAAGGAGAAATCATCTTCCCGTAACCCTCGGGACGGAACCCCGCCAACAGACTTTTCCTATCAACTTGTGGTCGTCCGCACGACTTCGGTGTACAACGCCATCCTGGGCCGACCGGCCCTTAATAAGTTTCGCGCCATCGTATCCACTTATCATTTGCTGGCTAAGTTCCCAACTCGCAACGGGGTCCGGGAACTAAGGGGAGACCGCAGGATGGCCAGACAATGTTTAGCCATACATGATAAGCAGCTGAATGAGTGTCCCATGTTGGAACAACTGGATCCCAGGGATAGAGCTGATGACTGTGGTCAGCCTATCGAAAAGGTTGTGTTCGTTCCACTAAGAGAGGATGATCCCACTAAGGTACTTCAAATTAGGAGTACACTAAGTGAAGAAGCTCGACAGGAGCTGATAGGGTTCTTAAGGAGCAATGCCGATGTTTTTGCCTGGTCGGCCTTGAACATGTCAGGCATCTCCCCGGATGTCATTACTCACCAACTAAAGATGGATCCAACATACAGACCTGTCCGACAAAAGAAGAGGAGCTTTGCTATTGAAAGACATAAGGCCATCGAGGAAGAAGTGAAAAAGCTCCTCGATGCCGGTTTCGTTAGGGAGTCCCACTATCCAGAGTGGGTGGCCAATGTCGTTATGGTGAAGAAGGCTATGGAAAGTGGAGGATTGCGTGGACTACACGGACCTCAATAAGGCTTGTTCAAAGGATAGCTTCCCCCTACCAAAGATTGATCAACTGGTGGATGCCACAGCCGGCCACCAGTTATTGAGCTTCATGGATGCATTCTCTGGCTACAACCAGATCAGGATGCACCCAAGGACGAGGAGAAGACAGCATTTATCACGGATAGGGGGCTTATTATTATAGGATGATGCCTTTCGATCTGAAGAATGCGGGCGCTACCTTCCAATGGCTGATCAACCGAGTTTTGAGGGACAACTCGGAAGAAACATGGAGGCTTACGTTGATGACATGATTGTTAAGAGCCTCCGAAAGGATGACCACATCAGGAACTTGCAGGAATCCTTCGGCATGTCGAGACGCCATCGGATGAAGTTAAACCTGCCAAGTGCATTTTTGGGGTGACCTCCGGAAAATTCTTGGTTTCCTGGTCACCCAAAGGGGTATTGAAGTCAACCTTGAGAAGATCAAGGCTATCATGGACATGGTACATCCGACCAGTAAGAAGCAGGTGCAAGAGCTTACGGGCCGTATTGCCTTTCTTAGCCGCTTCATTTCTCGGTCGGCAGAGAAGTCCTTACCCTTTTTCAGAACCTTGCACCAGTCGGACTGTTTTTAGTGGACCGATGAGTGCCGGTCGGCCTTCGAAGCCTTGAAGAACTATTTGAAGAATCCCCCACTGTTGGCTAAGCCCATGGAAGGGGAGGTGTTGTACCTATACCTGGCAGCCTCTAACGAAGCCGTCAGCACCGTCCTTGTGCGAATGGGGGAAGACGACCAGCAGAAACCTGTCTATTATATCAGTAAAGTCCTCCACGATGCCGAGACGAGGTACCCCAAAGTCCAAAAGCTGGTTTACTCGTTGGTCACGGTGGCGAAGCGCCTTCGGCCATATTTCCAGGCGCACCTGATTGTCGTGCTGACTGACCAACCCCTCAAGGCAATCCTCCGGAGTCCTGACACCTCTGGATGGCTCACTAAGTGGGCGTCAGGCTGGGTGAGTTTGACATCTCCTTTAAATCCTGGTCGGCCTTGAAGGTCCAGGTAATTGCTATTTTATTGCAGAATGTACATGGGGACGGAGGCCGCCCCTTCGATTACCGAAGTACCCGTGGCTGATCCCGTACGAGAGTGCGAGCCCACCTGGACTCTTCATATAGACAAAGCCTCCAACCTCGCCGGGTGTGGGGCGGGGCTGATTTAACCGACCCCGACGGATAATGTTTGGAGTACGCCCTACACTTTGCATTCCAAGCATCTAACAACCAGGTGGAGTACGAAGCTTTACTTGTAGGGCTAAAGATAGCCGATGAGTGGGCATCAGCAGGATCTGGGCCTTTTCTGACTCCCAGTTGGTAGTCAACCAGGTGAAAGGCGAGTTCGAAGCAAGGGACCCGACCTTGGCTAAGTACTTGGACAAGGTACGAGGCTTTATATCCTTGCTCAAGTCCTTCGAGATTCTCCATATACCTCGACTGCAGAACTCCCAGGCGGATGCTTTGTCGCGGTTGGCCACGGTCGTGGTCGGCACCTCCGACCGGGCCTTTGTGGAGCATCTACAGCGTCCGAGCATCTCTGAAGAGCCGATCGACGTCCACCAGGTGAGCAGGGGGCATCCTGGATGGACCCGATCCGTACTTACCTGACCCAGGGCGCCCTTCCGGATGACCTGGCTGAAGCCAAACGCATACGCTCAACAGCCTCCAAGTATGTTGTCCTCGATGGGACCCTCTACAAGCGGTCATTCTCATAACCATTGTTGAAGTACTTGGGCCGACTGATGCAGACTATGCACTTAGGGAGGTCCATGAAGGCATTTGCGACGACCACCTTGGAGGGAGTCCTGGCCTATAAAATCATTCGGTAGGGATATTACTGGCCCACAATTCAAAAAGATGCGTCAGACTTCGTGCAGAGGTGCGACGCATGTCAAAGGTATTCGGGAGTCCAAAGGAGGCTCGCCAGTCAGCTGATCCCGCTTGTGGCGCTGTGGCCATTTGCCCAGTGGGGCATGGACATTTTGGGGCCCTTTTCCCCGGCGTCCGGCCAACGAAAATTCCTCCTCGTGGCTATTGATTATTTTACCAAGTGGGTGGAGGCTGAAGCAGTGGCCCAAATAACGGAAGCCAAGGTGGAAAACTTCGTCCGAAATTGCATTATCTTCAGATTCGATATCCCACGAACGATCATCACAGATAATGGAAGGCAATTTGATAACTCGAGGTTTCGAGATTTTGCCAGCAGTACCATATCTCTCATCGGCTCACCTCGGTCGGCCACCCACAATCCAACGGAGAGGCTGAAGTCACCAATCGGACAATCTTGCATGGGTTGAAGACTTCGCTAAATGAAGCCAACGGACTTTGACGGAAGAGCTTTATTCTGTATTATGGGCATACCGAACCATCGCTCAGATGGCAACGGAGAAACTCCGTTCAACTTGACTTATGGAGTGAGGCGGTCATCCCTGTAGAAATCTCATTGCAATCCTTGCAGGTCGACCACCCCATCGAGCCGACCAACTTGAACAACGAAGGGTTGACCTGGATTTGCTGAAGGAAACCAGGCTACGAGCAAGCATGAAGATGGCAGCTTACCGGCAGAAGATGGCTCGATATTACAACTTGAGGGTTAAGGCACGAACCTTCCAGGTTGGGGACTTGGTCCTGCGGAGGACGGAGATTTCAAGGTCGACTGAGCAAGGAAAGATGTCTTCTAATTGGGAGGGTCCCTATCGAGTCAGTGAAGTAATCGGGCCAGAAACCCGGCTTGAGCAATTGGACGGGCAGCAAATATCACGCCTGTGGAATGTAGACAACCTTCGCAAGTAGTACCAATAAAGTCTACAGTTTCCTCCATGCCCACTTCGAAAGTCCGACTTCGGTCGGCAGAGGCTCTAGGGTATCCCACTCTGAAGGTCCGACTCTGGTCGGCAGAGGCTCTAGGGTAGCCCACTCCGAAAGTCCGACTCCAGTCGGCAGAGGCTCTAAAGCAGCCCACTCCGAAAGTCCGACTCCGGTCGACAGAGGCTCTAGGGCAGTCCACTCCGAAAGTCCGACTCCGGTCGGCAGAGGCTCTAGGGTAGCCCACTCCGAAAGTCCGACTCCGGTCAGCAGAGGCTCTAGGGTAGCCCACTCCGAAAGCACGACTTCGATCGACAATCACCGTGCATGCCCCATAAGGGATCGCGTAAAGAACAGATGGCAAACCTGGGCCACCTGACAAAGCAAACTAGGAGCGAATCTCCTGGTTCATGAGCCCGAACTAAATAGTTGCCAACGTTCCTGCTTCGAACTTCGAAAGGCCGACCGGAAACACTTGGAAAAGTTTCGGGAGAAAAGAAAGTAACCTACGGTACAGAGAAGCCGACTAAAAAGACTTAGAAGGATTCGAAGAGAAAACATTCATCCCATACATGCACATATAAGACAACGATAAAGTTTTATTATTATTGCATACAAAAGCAGACGCTTACAAAGAGTGGGTCGGACCTTTACAAATCCTTAGGTCGGATCCACGGAAGGTGCTTCGAGGACCTCTACTTCGGCCCCGTCTACTACAACAGGGAGGATGGCCGGGACTGTGGCTCTAGGGAACTCAACCGGAGCACCCGCTACCTTTACTTCGGCCCTGGCCTCCTCCGCTTCACCCTCGCCTTGGGGCTCTCCCTCCTTCGCAGGCCCTTTCAGCTCTGCACCGACAGGTCCAGCTTCGGAAAAAGGAGGGCCACCTTCTTCAAGCAGTCGTCGTAGCCATCCCTTTAGAAGTCTGATGCTGCCTCTTCGACCTCCTCGTCGAAGTCGGAGGAGGCCTTATATGCCGCTACCGCCTCCCGGTCTGCCTTGCAGCCTGCTCCCTGGCTTCCTCAAGCTGGGCCGTCAGCTGCGCACCATGGCCCCTTCAGCCTGTGCTTTCTTGTCGGCCTCCGAGAACCGACATTCTTCTTCTTGCAGCCGGCGCGTGAGGGAAGCTACTTTTGCCTTCCTCCTCTTCAGTTGGCCTCCGGTCGGCCAGTCGGCCCTCTGCCTCCTTCAGGGCCTCCTTCGATGACTCGGCCTCTGCTTGGGCGGTCGTCGACATCTCTTCTGGGATTTTAGGACACCTCCAAGGCAGCCTGAGTTGCCTCCATGGCCGCCCGAGTGGCCTCTAATTTCTGCACCTTCTGGCGGAGGTCTTCGCTGCGTGGAGCACCCGGTCGATGCGTCGTCCATCAGCGAAATGTCATGGAGGAGCTGCAGACACGAGACTAGGTTAGCGCAAAAAAAAAAAAAGAAAAAAAAGAAAAAAAGAGAGAAAAGAAAGGGAGGGGGAAGTGGAGGTAAAGAATCAAGTAAGGTGCCTTACCTCATAAGGTTGCGGTAGGACTCTACCGCCACATCACTCAGGTTTCTTTGGATTGACTGCTCCCAGTCGAAGTCGGTCATCGCCCCTCTGAGTAGGCTCCGTGCTCTCCGGGGGTGGTCCAGAGCATTCCAGTGTTGGAACTCCTCCTGGCGGATTTCGTCATCCGATTCCCCTTCGACCCCTCCTCGTCGGCCTCTTCTGCGGCTGTTTCCTTTCCCTTGCCCTTCGAGAGCCTGCTGGTCCGAGCCGATGGGCACAGGGGCTAGCGCGTCCGGCGTAGCAGGTAGGTCCGACTGCTCTTGCTCCTGCTCCTGTGGGATGGCCGACTCCCCGACAGTGGATGGGGCTCCCAGATGCTTCCTGGCCAACACCTCAGTGAGAGGGGTGTCGTCCTCGTCGGACTCCACCTCCACGACGGGTGCGGGCGGCTTCTCCTCCCACTTCTTATGCCTTTCGGCCGTCGAGGTTGGAGCCGACCCTGGGGCGGGCCTTTTCTGCGCCGCTCGCTGAACGACCTTGGCCTTGTCTATTTTCCTCATCCTTCCTCCTGTTGCAAAGAAACTCAGGATTAGTCAAAGAAAGAGAGAGAGACGAAGACAGAGGGGTGCGAACCGTGAAAAGGGAGTTCGGCCCTTGCCTAAAAATCTCTGAGAGCTGATCCTGTCCGGTGAAGGCGGTCTTCGCCCAGCAGTTCAAACGCTGCGGTCGAATCGGCTTCGTTGAGTTCATTGTAGCTGGCTTGGTCGGCTATCAGGATCGACTCCCTCTCAGAGCCTCGCCCATGGCTCCCTCCACAAGGGCTCGAAATCCCAGGACTGAAGGCTGCTCACGAGAAAGAACCGGGGCTTCCATCCGTGGACGGCGATAGAAGACACTTTAAAAATTTCCAGCCGGGACGGGGATGAACATCCACCATTCCCGGCTCCTAAAATATTTCTTCAAAGAAAGAAATTGCAAAAAGGGGTAACCTAGGTTCAATCCAGCCCTACTACACAATACAACAAAACAGCATATGATCCGGATGCTGTTCGGAGTAGGGAGTCAGTTGTGCCGGGGTTACCCTATAGTGCCGGAAGACCTCACAAAGAAAGGGGAGCAATGGAAACCTCAGACCGGCTTTGAGGTACGACTCTATCATCGGTAAAGTCCCCGGCCCTAGTGGACTGTTCGCTCTCTCCTCTCGGCCTGGCAATGTAAGGGCTAAGGTGGTGGGGATCCCGTACAATGCCCTAAGGTTTTTGACCTGTTCTCGGGTCATGGATGATGGAATCTCGCTCGGCCCTGGCTGTCTAGGTCTATGGACTGGGCCCCTACTAGTGGCCATTAACAGGGAAGAAGGGGGGGGACTCGGGAGCTAACCTGAAAGGAAACCTCTAGGAACCGGGTCTCACGGAGAAGAAGAAGTTCTCTCTCGCAGAGCGCAGTCACAACCAGAAAACCTTCCCAGAGCACGTTGCCCCTCTTTTTATAGATCTCTGGAGGGGGGGCACCGCCTCTCATTTGCATTTCAACTGCCTTATTGGGAGATGCGTTCGTTCGCATCCCGAGATCGAAGCGACATGCCGATCCTGAGGCTAGATTGCGATCCGCGTGAAGGCCGAATCAACGATGAAGAGGTAACAGCAGACCGCCGGATGCTGCCACATGGAGCGGGCGTCCCCTCGTTCTCGCCGGTACCTCGCTAGCCGACTCTCCATCATGACGACTTTTTTGCCGTTAACTGCGACCCTTGCGCCCCCAACAAGGGACCGACACATGTCTAAGAGGCCGATCGTGGGAGATTCGAAACGACCTGTCGGGATGATTCCGGATCGGGCCTGAATGAATGCAATCTATACCAAATGCTATGCTTCTGCACTTCGAGGTCACGTGCTCCTCAAAGCCCAGCAGCAGGGGGCAAACTGTTACATCTATCGGCCGGCTTGTGTTGGGCAGGACAAGGTGTTCAAACGGTTGATGCGGGTCGAAACTCCACCGATCGGCTTTTAGGAGGTCTTGACATGTTCTCCCCGAAGGTCCAACGAGCTAATTGATCATTGGGTTTATTGCTCGGGGCCGACCTACTGGAGGCCGACCTATCTGAGGCCGACCTAATGAAGGCCGACCAGCTCGATCCACGTCCGGGGAGCAGTCAAAGGTTCCGGAAGATTCCCTCCAGTTGGTACCATAATTCTGTTACAACGGACTCCACGACATGTCACGACTTTATGCCAATCTGGCCATCACTTTGGACCCTCACGGGGGTAAATCAGGGACTCCGCTCTGTCTTCCAACGAAATTTGGTAGTATCTCATGCCCATAAAAGTGTCCAGGGGATCTCTGTAGGGGTAAGACGCTCTTTCTCCTCTCTACGCTTTCTCTGATTCTCTCAATTCTGTTACTCCAAATCCCTTACTAACTTAAGTATCGGAGTGTTTCCCGCCGGAGCATCTCCGGCGTCCAGGGGGCCATTTGAGGGTTGTCAAGCCAGGAAGCTCTCCAGCACAGTAAGACAAGCCTGGTCCATGGAGTAAGCGCAGCAACAATTTCTATTATATAATATATATTATAACTAGATAATATAAATCATGACAACAATGGCATTTACAATGGCTGCTGTAAGCTACAATGATCTTTTTTTTTAAAATTATACCATTTAAGTTATAACTTATAATAGGGTTGCTACGCACATTATAAACACCGGAAAAATGACCAAAAAATTATTTAACACACTCAGATCAGGAAGGACAAATGGTCCACTTAACGGGAATTGATACTTATGGGCAGATGCCGGGTAGGGACAAAGAGGGAAACGGCACGGTCTATGAATGAAGGCTTTCTTATCAGCATGGATGGTTGGCCACCGTCACTCGCAGGACAAAATAGACGTTGCCTTGTTGCTATGTACCAGGATGAAACTGACTGGTTTAGATGATTCGACTTGTCTGATCGATGCTGCTGGGACTTTGAAAGCGTGGGGTCATGTTTGAGAGTGAAATCACAACTACAAGCGTGGACAGAATTAGGAAGAAATTCGTTGTTTCTGCTGGACTTCTTGTTACAACCTACCTACCAGTGCTCTGCCAAGTCACCGACCCAAACAAAGGATTCGAGAGCTAATGTTTCCAGAACCATGCATTAAATTGTGAGTTAATTAAAAATAAATAGAACGTTTTGAGAGGAAAAAAAGATGTGAGTTAATTAAAAATAAATAGAACGTTTTGAGAGGAAAAAAAATGTAGGATTGCATTCGGTCCGTAATCAGAATCGAAATTAAAATCAGAATGGATTGAAATAAAATTGGAATGGTTATTCCCTCATGTACATAGCTCATGATTAGAATCGGAATTGGAATAGGTTTAAATTTAGGAGAGGGTTGAAATTAGATTTTGGCTCTTATGAGGATTGGGCTTTTCTAATTTTCTCTTGAAATCAAATTTAGAATGAAACTTTCCCATTTAAATGTTCGAAATGAGAATCACTCATTTTATTTTCCATCCTACCCCACAACCCAACTTTTTCCAAACAAATACACCCTGAATGAAAATTAAGAAAATATTTTGACCGCTATTGGATGCTGGTGGACGTAAGAAACATACCTTAAAGATAAAATTACAAGACTAAATGCAATCTGCTTTAAAGTTCTCAATAGAACTGCTGACTGTACAAGAAGATAATGCTCCGGAAAAATAATTTTTTTCTTCAAAGGATAAAAAGAAGATTTTTTTGACTATTGGATGATTTAATCATGACTTAAATGATGGATTGATTTTGAAGGGTTTCTTAAGCAACCTAAAAATTAGAAACAACTTTTCATTTGGAAAAAGCACCCTTTTAGTTACTGTTATGACTGCTTCTCGCATGGATTGATCAAGTATTCGTCTATTGGATCCTTTTCATGTAGACCAAAAGGACACAACAACCAAGGTTAGATTGACACACTACCATGTTGCAAGCACGCAATGAATTTTTATTATATTTTTCTTTAGTCAATATATTAAACTTTATATGGTTTCTTATGTTCTAGCACCAGATACTTGATATTACAAATCTAAGGATTAGTTTAGCTAGAAATTTCAGTCGATTTCTTGAAGTGTTTTTAGGGATGAGTCAGTATGACTTGCTGCTGTTTGTGGTTGTTGATGCTGGACCAAATCGATCGGATAGAGTGATTCTTCCGCCGGATCGCCGTCGACCGGTACTTGCAAGAAGTCCATGACCGGAGATTTTCCGGCAGGGGATATTCCGATGTCTAAGCCAGAAGAGTCCAGGCAACAGCAGAATGGAGAGTTTTGAGAGCAAGGAGGAAAAGAGAAATTCAAAAATGTCAGGAGAAAGAGCGCAGAAGATCCCCTGAGTGTCCCCTCTTATCAATATTTATAGGCTCCAATGCAACTACTTACGGTTATGGAGGTTGACGAATACAACTACTTTATAACTGTAAGTAGTGGCTATCGGAAAAGCCGTTACACTCGGGATTTGTTCAATCTGAGATTTCGGACCATGTGGGTAGTTGCAACAACCCAAATAGATTAACTGTTTGTCCAAGAACCCACATGCTCCAGAATCCTCTTTTTTTTAAGGATGAATCTGAAGTGAGTTTTACATTCTCTTTAGTAGCACTCCTGAAGGGAATGTTAGCACTTCGGATTCTTTTGAATATAGCAAAAATAAATACTTACAGTCTTCGGATCATATTGAAGGAATAAAGCCGAAGATATTTACTTGGGAGGTCAGGTCTTCGGATCAAGATAATTATACGAAGCCGAAGACAATGGAGTAAATAAATTTATCTCCTGGATCATAGATACGAAACCACAGATGTTAGGTATAGTCTTCGGATCAAGGTGGATGTACGAAGCCGAAGACCCAGGGTTGATAATATCTTCCGGAGTAGATAAAGCCGTGAATATTAAGTATGGTCTTCGGACCGATTTAATAATACGAAGCCGAAGACAGAGAGTAAAAACTTATATCTTGGATCATAGATATGAACCATGGATATAAGGCATAGTCTTCGAACCAAGGTGAGTGTACGAAGTCGAAGACTCAAGGTTAATAATGAGACGGTAATATATGAAACCGAAGATTCCTTTTGCCAGCAATGTGACCATAAAATAAGAGGAAAAATAATTAATTGGACCAAAATTGGGATATCATAACAGCTGTCCTCCACTCCTAAGTTCGAAATGGTTAAATTTCGAAGAATGTGAGTACTTTAAATTTGTCTTCTAGTGATAACCGTCAAGTAATAATGGCACTGAGTCCTGACACGTCTTTCGCCATAACTGTCTAGGGGAACGATAGAACGTGGCGAAGACACGTGTTATCCCACCATGGGCTGCCTCAAAAGAAACGCCTCGATTCTAGAAAAGTCTTGGAGAATTCCCAGACAAATTTTTACTCGATGGGGATCGGACACATGGCAGTCATCTGGAGCATGGAAGTTTTGCTGGCGTGATCTCAGCCAATAACGGGATTTCACGCAGATCGCCATAGCTTGTCTTATTAATGAAATTTCTAAAAGGCCGTACCCATAATTGAAACCGCCGATACGGCGCATGATCGTTTAGTTCTCCGAACCGCCTCGAAGATCCACCTCCTTCACCTATAAAAGAGGGGAGAACTTGAGAGAAAAATTTTCTTTCGCATCCGTGCCCCTGGAATCTCAGTTTCCCTTGCAGTCCGTCGTCTCCCCCGCAGTCCACCATTTTTGTTTTTTCACAGGTTAGAGATCCTTCTTCCCTCCTTCCACTTCCTTGTTCCTTATAATGTCGGAGTCTTCTGGGAGCCTTTCCTCCGGCTCTAGCAGGGTTCACCGGAGAAGTCGGTAGAGTATCACCTGAAAGAGAGACCGATAGGATCCCACAGGGAGGTGGGATTAGTAGGAATCCTCAGGGCAAAAGCAGTAGGGGAAGAAGTTCTGGTAGGAAACGGAGCCCGGAACGATCTCTGGATTCTATTAAAAGCTCCTTCTCCCTTGCCAAAATAGAAGAAATTAAACAATGCTACCACATTCCACGGACCTTTCATACAATTCTTCCAAAATCCGAAAAAAAGGGTAGATAAACCTCCAATGCACTCCATTGCCATATATGAAGACCACTTCAAGGCTGGTCTTCGGCTTCCACTTCACCCTTTCTTTACAAAAATCTTTAACCTTTACTAAATAGTCCGCTCAATTGACCACTAATAGTTTTAGGAACATTTGTGGGTTCATATTTCTCTGTAAACTTAGAAAATAGAGTTGAAAACATCCTTGTTTACCTCTTTGTTCATGTTAAAAGAGACTTTCATGGCAAAGGGTGGTGGGTCATAGGTCCTTGGCTAGGCCAAAGACTAATAAAAGGGACCCCCAGTGCGATACATGGGTGGAAACCTTGTTTCTTTTTTGTATATTACCCCCACTGGGGACTTAATACCGAATGGAGAACCCCGCGTTTGGATGCAAATGCCGGTAAAAAGGTCTTGAGGGCCGATATGAGGGACTTTGAAGTTCTGTCAGAGCCGGAAATTCCTTCTTTCAAAGAATTGCTGAATGAGGAGAACCTTCATCGCGCTCATATCGTTGAAGTCCCGACATTAGGTATAGAATAAGTGGTCTTCGGATTTTTCTTTCTTCCTTTCTCCAATACATGTATATGACGGAACTCTTGTCTTTGATTACAGGTAAGAAAATGAAGCCACAACTTGAAAAAGTTTGGCAGGCTTCTAGGAAAAGAGCAATGGCTGCTCCTTCAACGATTGAAGTTAGAAAAAAGCGAAGGGCTGAGGAGGGTTCCGACGCACCTCCAATGAGGCCCGCAATAGATGAAGATGTTCCTTCGACATCTCCAATTCCACCTGATTCTGCCAGACATCCATCTCCGAGGATGCCTCCTCCGAGGAGTCCTCGATCGATGCCAACCACGGATTAATGTGACGTGGCCTTCAATAAGGAATCTGTGATCGCCCCTCCGAAAAATAAAAGTTAGGAGTTGTCAAAGTACCGATCCGAAGAAGGTCTTAGGTGGAACGCTACTTTGGAGGGGGGATGCAATGTAGATTTTACTACCTTCTCGGACCAAGAGGGCTTAGAGAATCCCGAACTAGCAAGAGAACTGATGAAGCGCACTCTTCTTCCGAAAGACTGGGACAAAGTTACGTCCCGGTGCATCGAAGAAATTTCAATCGGTGTTCTCATCTACTCTGAATGTAAACATCCATTTGCTATATCAAACTTAAATTTATACTACTAAGTTTTCAACCTGCTGTTGCAGATGATGCACGATATTACTCATATGGAGGAAAGTATCTTTGACTTCAGAATAACTTATAGAGAAATGAAAGAAAAAGTGAAAATGGCGAAGCCGAGAAGCCCATAGCTGAAGAGCAAAAGCATGCTATGGAGGAGCGGTTTGCCCAGAGTGATACTTCAGTTCAAAGTCTGAAAGCTGAATTGGAAAAAATCCCATCGGAGCGTGCTGAACAAGAGACGAGGTCTAAGAAGAGGAAGGCCAAGATTCAGTCCTTGGAAGCCTCGCTTAAGGAAGCTACTGAACTTTCCGAAGAAGCTTCCAAAAGAAGGGAAGAGGCCATCGAAGAAAACCGATCTTTGAAAGATCAACTGGGGAAGGCAATAGAGAATTACAAAGCATCTCGTCTTTGAAGCCGAATGGTTGAAGCAGGGATTCACAGCTATCAAGAGGCTTCAACGATGGAGTGGAGGAGGTGCAAAAACTCTATCCAGACTTGGACATTTCAGGTATCGAACTGTTTGATCTTGAGAGTCCAACTGCGCCTGAACCCCAAACGGACCCAGAAGCAACAACAATGACTGAAGAGTGGTGGGTCCGATTGATCTAACCGATGAGGCTCCGATAGAAGACTTGTAACTTTTCCTTTTCTCCTCTCGGGATGTAAGAAAATTGTTGGCTTTGGCTCCTTAGTTTTGATGATTAACAAAAGGTTGAGTATATGTTTGGACTAATGTTTCATCTCAAGATAAGTTTCAGGACTTAGGTTATTCAAAAAGAGTACTAAAGAGTACAATGATGAAACCAAGCTTGCCTGATTTTGGAAAAGAGTTCTTCTACCTTGAACAAGATCAAATTTCTCATATTGGACCTTCCTGTTAAGAAGTATTGACAAAAGAAACAAAGGCTTAGAGAAACTCAAGCATGGCACGCACCTCTCTAGAGTTTCAGAAAATTTCAGATCAGAGGTCGACCACCAGAGGTCGACACCTTTCAAAGGTCGACCACCAGAGGTCGACTCATGAAGAAAAGAAAAGTTCAGCAAGGCCGGCATGGCAAAATTTCAGTGGCACGCTCCAGAGGTCGACCACCAGAGTAACACCTGTCCAGAGTCGACACCAGAGGTCACTCATAGCCTGAGAATTCAAACTGGGCTAAACTATGGTTTTCCTGATTTTTGCCTAAGATAAACTGGAGGTCGACTCATGAGATCGACACTTGATCCAGAGGTCGACTCATGAGGTCGACTCATGGCATAACGGCTAGTTTTTCTGAACTTTTGATTTGATTTCTAACGGCCATAAACGACATATTTTTGATTCTAACGGTCTTGTGGAGTTGTTTCAGCTTGAATGAGGTATTTAACCTTCACCAAACTTCAAAAAGACAAGAGACAAAGTGAAAAAGTTTAGAGTCAAAGTACAAAGCCTTCAATCAATTCCAAGCCAAAAAGAGTGAGAAAACCAAGAGATTCCTTAGCCAAAAGCTTTCCATCTTTGAGGAATCCAACTTTCAAGTATTTGGCATTTAGTGAGGTCCAAAGATTCCAAGAGAAAGGCTTGAAGAGTCTCCATCAAGAGCTACATCGAATTACTTTTTGCTCAAAAGGAGTTTGTCTTGTTTTATTCATTGTATTCATATTTATTTATCTTAGGCTAGTTTCAAGGGAATTTGAAACTAGTGTGAGGTTTGTTGGTGAGCCAATGATAAAACCACTAGGGTACCAACTAGAAAAACCAACTAGGGTTGCTTGTAAGCCCGAAGCCAAAACAAGTATGTAAGGTTTTGACTTGTGAGCCTGTAAAACAAGTCGGCTGTAATCTAAAGATTATAGTGGAAATTCCCAAGTGGAGCTTGGGGAGTGGATGTAGGTGCTAGGTACACTGAACCACTATACTTCTTGTGTGTTTGCATTGCTTTACTCTTTATATTCTTTTGCTCTTTAATTGTTGTTTTATTTCATTGCTTCCGTTGCACAATTACTTAGCATTATCACTCTTCACCTTTGAACTTGATAGCACATATATTGCTTTAATTTTAAAATACCCAATTCACCCCCCCTCTTGGGCACCATATCTGGGCAACAAGTGGTATCAGAGCACCGGTACTCTCTTGTAGGTCCAACGATCTTGAGTGAAAGATCATGGCCGCCCTAATTGAAATGGGGTAGTTGAAGGACAAGCATCAAATCGCCCTCCTTTCTTTAATGGCACAAACTACACATACTGGAAAACTCGTATGCGTATTTATTTACAAGCTGTAGATTATCATATATGGAGAATAATTACTAAAGGGCCTCATCAGCCCACTCACTTGGTTAATGGCATTATCACCCCAAAATCTGAAGAAGAATGGGATGACAATGACATCAAACAAGCTGAGTTAATGCTAAGGCGATGAATTTGCTATTCTGTGCACTTGACCCTAGTGAATTCAACAGAATATCAATTGTATTTTCGCCAAAAAATTTGGGATACACTTGAGGTTACCCATGAGGGTACACACCAAGTGAAGACCACAAAGGTGAACATGCTCATTCATACGTATGAGATGTTCAGGATGGAACCAACTGAAAGTATCAGTGAAATGTATACTAGATTTACAAATATAGTAAATGGTATGAGGAGTTTGGAAAAATTATATCTAATGGTGAACTGGTTAACAAACTTCTCAGGTCTCTTCCGGCTTCATGGGATGCGAAAGTAACAGCCATAGAAGAAGCCAAGGATGTCAATACTCTACCTCTTGAGCAGCTTCTTGGATCACTATGACTTACGAGCTTTCACTAAAGCAGAAGACAGTGGACAATGACAAGAAAAGAAAGCCATAGCCTTCAAGTCCACTACAAAAAAAAGTCAAGTGATGAATCAGAAGAAGAAGCTAATGATGATGATACAGCCCTCATTACAAGGAAATTCAAAAGATTCATGAGAAAGAAGAAGGGCTTCTACAAGAAAAGGCCACAAAAAGGTGATCACAATAAAGAAAAAAGAAGAAAAAGAAAGGGATCCACCCATCTGCTTCGAGTGCAAGAAGCCTGGACATTATAAAACGGATTGCCCTTTGCTTAAAAAGAGTCGAAGGATGTTGAGAAAGAAAGCCATGATGGCTACCTGGAGTGAGAGTGAGGACTCCAGCAGTGATGAAGAGCAGCAGGTAGTCGCCAACCTGTGTTTCATGGCCAATGAATAATGAGGTAAATTCTGAACCTGAAATGAATTTACTTTCAATGAATTGCATGATGCTTTTGATGATTTAGTTATGGAATATGAAAAATTAAAACTGAAAAATAAGAAATTAGAAGCTAAATCTTGAGCTTACCAAAAATTCAGAAAAGTTTTCAACTGAAATTGAAGATTTAATTCAAAAAAACAAGAATTAACTGACATGTAAGACCTTGAAAAATGATAAGAAAATCTTTTAAAAGAAAATGATTCTTGAAAAATAATAGAAGTCTTAAAACTAATGAGAAAATTGAAAACAAAACAAAGAACTATTGCTTCAAAACAAGAATTACAAGAAGAGTTAGAAAAGTAAAACTTTTGTAGAAAAGTTTACTTTTAGTTCAGAAAAATTAAGCATGCTTTTAAATAGTCAACATGCAGTGTTTAACAAAGCTGGACTTGGATTTAAGCCACACATCAGCAAAAACTTTACAAAAACTTTTTCATACCTGCATCTTCTAATATTACCTGCTATGCATGTGGTAAGTTAGGACATAAATAATATATTTGTAATAGAAGAAAATTAAATACCTTTGAAAGATTTGGGTTCCAAAAGGAACCAATTTGACTAACCCTAAAGGCCCAAGATGACTTGGGTACCTAAGTTTCAACTTGATTAATTTTTGCAGGTGTGCCTTGCAACCAAAAATAAAAGAAGATTGTGGTATCTGGATAGTGGTTGCTCAGGCACATGACTGGGATGTGAAGCAATTCTCATCACTAGCAGCTATTGATGTGGGAAACGTTACTTTTGGTGATAATGGAAAGGCAAAATCGTCGGAATTGGTAAAATCCATATCACCCCTAATGCTTATGTAGATAATGTATTATTTGTTGATGGCTTGAAGCATAATCTTTTTAGCATTAGTCAGTTTTGTGATAAGGTTTTAAAGTAATTTTTGAATCATCTTTGTGCATGGTATCTAGTCTAGATGTCGATGGCATCAAGTTCATTGGTCATAGGCATGGAAATATTACATGGTTGATCTTGATGATCTAGCCATGAAAGTGGTCAATGCCTAGTGGCTAGGAAGCAAGGTAAGTGAAACTATTGGCTTTGGCATCGTAGGCTAGGGCATGCTAGTATGCAGTTGATTTCAAATTAAGCAAAAGAATCTTGTAAAAGAATTGCCAAAACTCACATTTGAAAAAGATAAGATTTGTGCTGCATGTCAATTTGGAAAACAACTAAATCTACCTTCAAACCTAAAGGATAGTATCTACTACTAGACCCCTTGAATTATTGCATATGGACCCTTTGGACCAACCAGAACAACTAGTTTGGGAGGTAAAAATATGGGCTGTAATTGTAGATGATTACTCACGATTTTACTTGGGTGATGTTTTTAGCTCATAAAGTGAACGTTTTCAGCTTTTGTTAAATTTCATAAAAGGTTTTCAATGAAAAAGATCTCACTATTGTTTCTTTTGCATAGTGTCATGGAACTGAATTTGACAATCATGATTTTGAAGCTTTTTTAATGAAATGGCATTAGTCATAATTTTTCTGCATCTAGGACACCTCAACAAAAGGGGTGGTAAAAGAAGAACAGGACACTTGAAGAAATGGCACGCACAATGCTTTGCGAAAAGATTTAACCTAGATATTTTTGGACAGAAGCCATTAATACTTCCTGTTACATTTAAATCAGTTTTAAATCGCCTATTTTTTGAAGAAAACACCATATGAGCTTTGGAAAATCGAAAACCTAATCTTAAGTATTTTCGTGTATTTGGTTGCCGTGTTTCATATTAAACAATGGCAAAGACAATATTAGAAATTTGATGCCAAGTCAGATGAGGGTATCTCTTAGGATACTCTACTTCTAGCAAGGCATACGGGTCTTCAACAGAAGAATTCTTCTGGTTGAAGAATCAATTTATATAGTGTTTGATGAATCTAACGAAAAATCTTCTAGAAAGAAATTCTATCGATGATGAAACAGGTACAAAGAAGCTTGAACAATTGACAATCAATGAAGATGAGCCCAAAGGAGATGATGATCAAGCAATCAAGATCAAACTCAAGAGATCAATGCAACTTCACCAAAACCTTTACCTAAAGAATGGAGGTATGCACATGACACCCCAAAGAGCTAATTATTGGTGATCCGTCAAAGGGAGAAGTACAAACAACACGCTCTTCTATTAGAACTGTTTGTGATTATTTAGCTTTTGTATCTCAGATAGAGCCTAAGTCATTGAAGAAGCTGAAAAGAAGATTGTAACTGGATTAATGCTATGCAAGATGAACTAAATCAATTTAAAAGAAATAACGTTTGGACTTTAACTGAAAGACCCCTTAATGTTTCTGTAATGGCACAAAATGGTTTTTAGAAATAAACTTGATGAACATGGTATTGTAACTAAAACAAAGCTAGACTTGTTGCTAAAGGCTACAACCAGGAAGAAGGGATCGACTTTGATGAAACCTTTGCTCCTGTTGCTAGGCTAGAAGCAATTAGACTTTTACTTGCTTTTGCTTGTTTTATGGATTTCAAGTTATTTCAAATGGATGTTAAAAGTGCTTTTTAAATGGATTTATTGAAGAGGAAGTTTATGTTGAACAACCTCCTGGTTTTGAAAATCATGAATTTCCTAACCATGTTTTTAAATTGCATAAAGCATTGTATGGTTTAAAGCAAGCTCCTAGAGCTTGGTATGATAGATTAAGTTCATTTTTGATGAAGAATGATTTTTCTAGAGGTAATGTAGATAATACATTATTTTTGAAAAAGAAAAATGATGATCTCTTAGTAGTACAAATCTATGTAGATGATATTATTTTTGGTGCTACTAACGAATGTCTTTGTCAAGAATTTGCAAAGTTAATGCAGAGTGAGTTCGAGATGAGCATGATGGGAGAACTCAACTTCTTCCTCGGACTCCAAATTAAGCAAACCAAAGAGGGGATCTCCATCAACCAAGCCAAGTACACAAGGGAAATATTGAAAAAGTTTGGGATGGAGACTACCAAACCAATAGGTACCCCTATGAGCTCTTCATGTAAATTAGACAAAGATGAATGTGGTAAATCAGTAGACCAAAATTATATAGAGGCATGATTGGTTCACTGCTATATCTAACTGCCAGTAGACCAGATATAATGTTTAGTGTTTGTATGTGTGCACGTTTTCAGTCTGCTCCTAAAGAATCACATCTCTTAGCTGTAAAACATATTTAGATACTTATCTGGGTCAATCGAAATTGGTCTTTGGTACTCTAGAGAGTCATCATATGAATTAATTGCATATTCTGATGCTGATTTTGCTGGGTGTAAACTTGATCGTAAAAGTACTAGTGGAACTTGTCAATTCCTAGGAGTTAATTTGATTTCATGGAGCAGTAAGAAACAGAATTCGGTTGCTCTATCTACGGCGGAAGCCGAATATATAGCAGCTGGAAGCTGTTGTGCTCAGATTTTATGGATCAAACAACAACTCGAGGACTTTGGCATCAAACTAACTAAGACACCCATAAGATGTGATAATACTAGTGCAATCAATTTAACGAAAAATCCTGTACAACATTCAAGAAGCAAACATATTGAAATAAGACATCACTTCATAAGAGATCACGTTCAAAACTCTAATGTGTTGTTAGAATTTATTTGTACTGATTATCAATTGGCTGATATATTCACAAAATCATTGAATGAAGATAGATTTTGTATGATCAGAAGAGAACTGGGAGTCATTGATCCTTTTGCTTGAAACTCTTCAATTTTCATCAAAAATTCCTCAAAAATGAATTATAAATTCTCAAATATGTTTAAAGGTTATTTTTCTAAATTTTATCATTTTTTTAAATTTTACAGAATTTTATTTTGGGTAATTTATTGTTGGAGGTCGACACTTGAGTTTTCGGAGGTCGACACTTGAGGTCGACCCCTAAGGTTTTGGAGGTCGACACTTGAGGTCGACCCCTGAAATTTTTAGAGGTCGACACTTGAACGAAATCTCCTTTTTTAAACCCGTCCGCAAGCCACTTTTTCTCCATTTCTTTCTATTTCTCCTTCGTGTGGTCCCCCTCCAACTTCCCTAAACCTCTAAACAGTGGATTTCCAACCCTCTCCTTCATCTTTTTGGGTAATCTCTCCTCTCCTCTTGTTTTCTTTGAACCAAACCGTTTTTGACCGTGTTCTTGTTTTGGACAACCGAAAGCTTTTGCCTCTATCTACCCTCAAATCTCGGTTGTTTTTCAATTGAAATCACTTATTTCCTTCCTCCGTTTCTTGCATTTTCTCCATTTACTCTCGATTTTTTCCATTTTCACAAACCCTATCTCACCATTTCATCATTTCTTTCTTTTTTTTTAAATCGTGAACCTCTCTTCTCTTGGTTCCTTTCCTCTTAGCCTTGCATTATCCTTCTTCTCCCTAATTTACCCCTCTTCCTTCCATATGGGTCCAAGAAAGCACTTGGCAGTAAGGAAAAGGAGATTGGAACAAGGCCAAGGTAGCACTGAGCGACGAAGAAAGGTCAGACATGAGCGTGAGCCGACCCCAGAGCCACCTGCACCAGTGCCAGCCAGCTTAGTACGGAAGAGCATTGCGAGTGGGAGGCGTGTGGATATACCTTTCTGGGATCAGCATCACTTTTTTATAGGAGATGCTGAGAGATGCAGGTCTGGTTCACTTCTGCACGATGACTGAGAGATTCTACCCAGACCTCATCAGGGAGTTCTATGGATCCATGGCCACTGATGGCATTGGATGGTCAGCTACTGTACGTGGGATCGAGATTCCAGTGACACCGGAGGTCATCAGTCGCGTTTGGAGGATTCCACTTCATGGCACTGCTGCCACTTCGATCAGCGACAGAGAGCATGCCTTCAGATGTATTCTAGAGCGTGAGGATGTTAGCGGCATTTCCACAGTAGCCGCTAACCAGCTTTCACTGGAGATGAGAGTGCTGCATCATATCATCGCCCGTATCTTGATTCCGAAGAGCGGGAGATTCGACTTTATCACTGAGCGTGAGTTGGTGTTGATGGTGTCCCTGAGACAGCGGACTCCCATCAACCTTCCCAGGATCATGCTTCAGCAGATGGGTGAGGCAGCATCTCACAGGAGACTAGTTCAGCCATATGGTATGGGGCTGACACAGCTATTCAGGGAGCATGGTTTTCATTTGATGGTATACCCTTCAGTCAGCTGCAGCATACTGATACATATGGAGAGAAATCCCTGCATAGGATGGGATTTCGACTGATTGGTGACCGTTGGGTGCGACGAGAGTCTGGCCAGGAGCCAGATGAGGAGGATGAGATCCGAGCAGCTGAGGCAGGGCCTTCAGAGCCTACTGATCATGGTACACCTCTCTCGCCCAGCACCAGAGTCAGAGACTGCGGAGCCTGAGCCATTCACACCACCACCCTCATCAGCTCCAGCACCTACTGCTACTGCTACACCACGGAGGACTACAGCGAGGATATCGGACTTTGAGCAGAGAGTGACTGATCACATTTCAGAGGTCCGGACAGAGATTACTGGTGTACGACAGGAGCTACATGATCTGCGGATACACACAGATATGCGCATTGGAGCTCTCTCAGCTAGTGTAGATGCAGGATTCCGACAGATCCTCAGCCTACTGAGATTAGCACTGCCACCAGGGACTGTAGATCCGACAGTATCTCCTCCACATTCTGATGATGATGATGATGATGGCTCCAGTGGATACAGTGACAGTGATGGAGATCAGCCTGGAGCAGGTAGCTCTGATGTTCCACCTGCAGATCCGATTCCAGAGATTCCCCCTTCTACTGATCCTCCTTCTACAGATCCTCCAGCTACAGATGTGCCAGTAGATACTGAGTTTACTGAGTCACTTTTTGAGACTATTACAGAATTCGGATGATATAGATGAGCATACAGAGACAGATATTGATGATCCCACTGCTTATGAGCTAGTCAGCAGGCACACTCCAGCTCAGTCTACTCAGCATACTGATCCATCTACTCCTTCTGCTACTGCCTCAGTCAGGACACCTGTGGAGCCTTTTCTTCGGACCTATAGATCTCGTAGGAGTACCCCTAGGTCTGGTCCCTCTCTGAGGACTCGGAGTCTCACTCATAGGACTCCAAAATCCTCATCTAGGATCTCGGCTCCTATCTCTTTTGATATACCTTCTGATGAGGAGTAGCCTCATAGATTTACTTGATGTATGAATTAGTTTGCTTTGTATGATCTGATGTATCAGTGTTTTGTGCTTACTATGTAAGCAATTTTGTAACTGAATACATTTATACACTTATCTATATTGTGATATTTACTGTCTGATACCAGCTCTTAGCATTTATCTTTTTAAACCCTCAAGTTATTGTGTTTTTTATCTCGAATGCACAAATGAGGGGGAGCATGTATTTTATGCAACTAAGTATTTCATTGCAATGGAATGGTATCATTGTTTTTATCTTTTACTACAAAGAATGCACTTTTTGATTCTTGACAAAAAGGGGGAGTATAGTAAAGTTTAGTTTATAAAGTATATATGTTAAATGAAAAGTAAAATCTTTCATATAGTATAGTAAAGCTATTATGGTTCTAACTTTTTGAATCATGAGAATGTTTTCACAAAAAAAATAATAAAATATAGATGAAAAGTAAAATTTTTATGATATACTCATGCATGTGAGGTTTCTTTAAAATTTTTATTAGTGCTATATTTTGCTTTTGGACTTAATTGCATATATACTCAAGGTTTTGTCATCATCAAAAAGGGGAAGATTGTTGGCTTTGGCTCCTTTTGATGATTAACAAAAGGTTGAGTATATGTTTGGACTAATGTTTCATCTCAAGATAAAGTTTCAGGACTTAGGTTATTCAAAAAGAGTACTAAGAGTACAATGATGAAACCAAGCTTGCCTGATTTGGAAAAGAGTTCTTCTACCTTGAACAAGATCAAATTTCTCATATTGGACCTTCCTGTTAAGAAGTAATTGACAAAAGAAACAAAGGCTTAGAGAAACTCAAGCATGGCACGCACCTCTCTAGAGTTTCAGAAAATTTCAGATCAGAGTCGACCACCAGAGGTCGACACCTTGTCAAAGGTCGACCACCAGAGGTCGACTCATGAAGAAAAGAAAAGTTCAGCAAGGCCGGCACGGCAAAATTTCAGTGGCACGCTCCAGAGGTCGACCACCAGAGGTCAACACCTGTCCAGAGGTCGACACCAGAGGTCGACTCATAGCCTGAGAATTCAAACTGGGCAGAACTATGATTTTCTGGATTTTTGCCTAAGATAAACTGGAGGTCGACTCATGAGGTCGACACTTGATCAGAGGTCGACTCATGAGGTCGACTCATGGCATAACAGCTAGTTTTTCTGAACTTTTGATTTGATTTCTAATGGCCATAAACGGCCATATTTTTGATTCTAACGGTCTTGTGGAGTTGTTTCAGCTTGAATGAGGTATTTAACCTCCACCAAACTTCAAAAAAGACAAGGAGACAAAGTGAAAAAGTTTAGAGTCAAAGTACAAAGCCTTCAATCAATTCCAAGCCAAAAAGAGTGAGAAAACCAAGAGATTCCTTAGCCAAAAGCTTTCCATCTTTGAGGAATCCAACTTTCAAGTATTTGGCATTTAGTGAGGTCCAAAGATTCCAAGAGAAAGGCTTGAAGAGTCTCCATCAAGAGCTACATCGAATTACTTTTTGCTCAAAAGGAGTTTGTCTTGTTTTATTCATTGTATTTATATTTATTTGTCTTAGGCTAGTTTCAAGGGAATTTGAAACTAGTGTGAGGTTTGTTGGTGAGCCAATTGATAAAACCAACTAGGGTTGCTTGTAAGCCCGAAGCCAAAACAAGTGAGTGAGGTTTGTTGGTGAGCCAATTGATAAAACCAACTAGGGTTGCTTGTAAGCCCGAAGCCAAAACAAGTGTGTAAGTTTTGACTTGTGAGCCTGTAAAATAAGTCGGCTGTAATCTAAAGATTATAGTGAAAATTCCAAGCGGAACTTGGGGAGTGGATGTAGGTGCTAGGTGCACCAAACCACTATACTTCTTGTGTGTTTGCATTGCTTTACTCTTTATCTTCTTTTGCTCTTTAATTGTTGTTTTATTTCATTGCTTCCGTTGCATAATTACTTGAGCACTATCACTCTTCACCTTCGAACTTGATAGCACATATATTGCTTTAATTTTAAAATACCCAATTCACCCCCCTCTTGGGTACCATATCTGGGCAACAAGTGGTATCAAAGCACCGGTACTCTCTTGTAGGTCCAACGATCTTGAGTGAAAGATCATGGCCGCCCCAATTGGAATGGGTGTAGTTGAAGGACAAGCATCAAATCGCCCTCCTTTCTTTAATGGCACAAACTACACATACTGGAAAACTCGTATGCGTATTTATTTACAAGCTGTAGATTATCATATATGGAGAATAATTACTAAGGGCCTCATCAGCCCACTCACTTGGTTATGGCATTATCACCCCAAAATCTGAAGAAGAATGGGATGACAATGACATCAAACAAGCTGAGTTAAATGCTAAGGCGATGAATTTGCTATTCTGTGCACTTGACCCTAGTGAATTCAACAGAATATCAAATTGTATTTTCGCCAAAAAATTTGGGATACACTTGAGGTTATCCATGAGGGTACACACCAAGTGAAGACCACAAAGGTGAACATGCTCATTCATACATATGAGATGTTCAGGATGGAAACAACTGAAAGTATCAGTGAAATGTATACTAGATTTACAAATATAGTAAATGGTATGAGGAGTTTGGGAAAAATTATATCTAATGGTGAACTGGTTAACAAACTTCTCAGGTCTCTTCCGGCTTCATGGGATGCGAAAGTAACAGCCATAGAAGAAAGGATGTCAATACTCTACCTCTTGAGCAGCTTCTTGGATCACTAATGACTTACGAGCTTTCACTAAAGTAGAAGACAGTGGACAATGACAAGAAAAGAAAGCCATAGCCTTCAAGTCCACTACAAAGGAAGAGTCAAGCGATGAATCAGAAGAAGAAGCTGATGATGATGAGACAGCCCTTATTACAAGGAAATTCAAAAGATTCATGAGAAAGAAGAAGGGCTTCTACAAGAAAAGGCCACAAAAAGGTGATCACAATAAAGAAAAAGAGAAAGAAAAAGAAAGGGATCCACCCATCTGCTTCGAGTGCAAGAAGCCTGGACATTATAAAACGGATTGCCCTTTGCTTAAAAAGAGTCGAAGGATGTTGAGAAAGAAAGCCATGATGGCTACCTGGAGTGAGAGTGAGGACTCCAGTAGTGATGAAGAGCAGCAGGTAGTCGCCAACCTGTGTTTCATGGCCAATGAAGATAATGAGGTAAATTCTGAACCTGAAATTGAATTTACTTTCAATGAATTGCATGATGCTTTTGATGATTTAGTTATGGAATATGAAAAATTAAAACTGAAAAATAAGAAATTAAGAATGCTAAATCTTGAGCTTACCAAAAATTCAGAAAAGTTTTCAACTGAAATTGAAGATTTAATTCAAGAAAACAAGAAATTAACTGAACATGTAAAGACCTTGAAAAATGATAAAGAAAATCTCTTAAAAGAAAATGATTCTTTGAAAAATAATAGAAGTCTTAAACTAATGAGAAAATTGAAAAACAAAACAAAGAACTATTGCTTCAAAACAAGAATTACAAAGAAGAGTTAGAAAAAGTAAAACCTTTTGTAGAAAAGTTTACTTTTTAGTTCGGACTTGAATTTACGCTAAGTCTTCTGACTTAGGATAAAAGAATTTCTTGAATCATTTGGAAATTAAGATAGGCTGATCGGGCCTATCTCGGTACTTCGTGAGATAGATCCGGAGATCATCCTCATACCTTTTGTATTGAGATTAAGATAGGCTGATCATACCCACCTCGACACTTCGTGAAGTAGATCCGGAGATCATCTTCATGCCTTTAAGATTAAGGTGGACTATTTTGAGCCCAACTCGACACTTTGCGAAGTAGATCCGGAGATCATCCTCATGCCTTTAAGATTAAGATGGACTATTTTGAGTCCAACTCGGCACTTTGTGAGATAGATCCGGAGATCATCCTCATGCCTTTAAAGAAATAGATAGGCTAGGTATGCTTACCTCGGCATTTCATATAGTAAATCACGGAGATTATCATAATGCCTTTAAGAAAAAATGAAGATAAACAGATTGAATCTGTATTGATGACTTTGAATGAAACCTTATTGATAATATTTTTGGAGGTTTTTTACATTCCAAGGTCGAGGTAAAGGAACACCCCCTAAAGTTTCCAGCTGATAAGTTCCAGGTCGAACGACCTCTTTGATCCGGTATGGCCCTTCCCATGTAGGAGAAAGTTTATCTTGTTCTGTTGGCTTTGACACTTCGAACTTTCGTAGAACTAGATCTCCGGGAAGAAAGACCCGTTCTTTTACATGAGAGTTGTAGTATCCTGCAACTTTTGCTGGTACATAGCCATCTTTAACTATGCTTGGAGTTGTGTGCCTTGCAGCAGATCCAGGTCAACTCTTCGGCGTTCAGAGTTTTTGGTTCCTCATAGTGATCAATCTGAATAGAGTGCAAAGAGACCTCTACAGGAAAGACTGCTTCAGTACCATAAGAAAGATGAAATAGAGATTCACTAGTGGCTGTTCTGGGAGTAGTTCGGTATGTCCAAAGAACTGAATTCAACTCATCAGCCCATGATCCCTTAGCATCATTTAACCTGATTTTTAAATCATGAAAAATAGTCCTGTTGGTCACTTCGGCTCTCCGTTACATTGAGGATGCCCTACCGAAGTAAGTTTGTATAGAATATGATACTGGATGCAAAAGTTTTGAACTTCGGATTGTCAAACTATCTTCCGTTGTCAGTTATAATAGCATGAGGAATTCTGAAATGGAAGATGATGAAATTTTTTACAAAACTTTCAACCTTGGCTTCGATAATCTGTGCTAATGTTTCAGCTTCAACCCATTTAGTGAAATAGTCAATGGCCACAATGAGGAATTTCTGTTGTCCGGAAGCTGAAGGAAATGGACCAAGAATATCCATTCCCTATTATGCAAAAGGCCAAGGAGCTGTTAACGTAGTCAATTGATTGGCATGTCATCTTTGCACATTGGCATATCTCTGACAATGATCACATTTTTGAACAAATTCTGAAGAATCTTTTTGGATGGTTGGCCAATAATAACCTTGACGAATTATCTTGTATACCAACGATCTACCCCCGAAATGGTCTCCGCATATCCCTTCATGCACTTCCCTGAGTGCATAATCCGCATCGGATGGACCTAAGCATTTTAACAAAGGTTGTGTGAAAGATCTTTTATACAATGCTTCATCCAAGATAACATATTGAGAGGCCGTCCACCGAAGTCGTTTAGCTTCCAACTTATCTTCGGGTAAGGTATCTTCTTTTAAGAATTTGAGAATTGGATCCATCCATGAAGGTTCATGTTCAACTTGATAGATTTCAGCTAGGAATTTCGATATGCCGGGGTCTTCAAGATATTCCATATATGTCCTCCCAAGAGAATCCGGCGCAATGGTTGCAAGTTTAGAAAGAGTATCTGCTCGAGAATTTTCTGTCTTGAGTACATGAACAATCTCAAAATATTCCAACCCAGAAGCTAGTCTTCGGACCTTTTCCAGGTACTGGATCATATTTGGATTCCGAGCTTCGAAATCACCTTTCACTTGATTTACCACCAGCTGTGAATCAGAAAAAACTCTGACCCTTTTGATCTCCAACTTCTGGGAGATTCTAAGTCTAGCAATGAGTGCTTCATACTTTGCTTGATTCTTTGATGCTTGGAAAGAAAACCGAAGAGCATATTCAATAACCTGTCCATTGGTTCCAGCAAGAATTAAACCTGCATCACAGCCATTGGCGTTTGAAGCACCATCAACATGTAACATCCAAATAAATTCTGGATTGTCTTCGACTTTTTCCTCTTCGACCCTTGATTGGTCCTCTTCGGATCCCCATGTGTACTCAGCTATAAATTAGCCAAATTTTGTGCTTTCATTGATGATCTGGGCTGATATTCAATATCAAATTTCTCTAATTTGATAGCCCACTTAGCTATTCTTCCTGAAGTATCAGGACAACGAAGTATGGCCTTTAAGGGTTGATCCGTTAGAACCACAATAGAATGGGCCTGGAAATAAGGCCGAAGCCGTTTCACCGCAACCACTAAAGAGAAGATGATCTTTTGTACTCCAGGATATCGGACTTCAGCTTCATGTAACACCTTGCTGGTATAGTAACCGGTTTCTGTGAATGATGGCATCTCTCCATACCAGAACCGAACTGATCGCTTCATCCGTGGCTGACAGATATAGATAAAGTGTTTTTCCTTCATAGGGTTTGGAGAGCAATGGTGGGTTTTCCAAATATTCCTTCAGCTTGTTGAAGGCGATTCGGCAATCTTCTGTCCATTCAAAATTTTGAGTCTGACGAAGAACCTTGAAGAAGGGTAAACACATTTCTGCAGAGCGGGAAATGAAACGGCTCAAAGAGGCTATTCTTCATGTTAGCCTTTGCACTTCTTTCTTGCTAGTAGGGTGCCTCATAGTTCGAAGGGCCTGTATTTTTTTTGGATTAGCCTCTATTCCCTGCTTGGTAACCAAGTATCCCAGGAATTTCTCAGAAGTTACGCCGAAGATGCATTTAGTTAGGTTCAGCCTCATCTGATAATGTCTGAGAGCATCAAAAGACTCCTTTAGATCAGCGATGTGATCAGACTTATGAAGACTCTTCACAATCATATCATCAACATAAGCTTCTATATTTCTCCCAATTTGGTCTTTGAAGACTTTGTTGATGAGGCTTTGAAAGGTTGCTCCAGCATTCTTCAACCCAAATGGCATCACTTTGTAACAATAGAGTTCTTTCTCTATAATAAAAGAAGTCTTATCTTCATCTTCAGGATCCATTCGGATTGGTTATACCTGAGAAGGCATCCATAAAGCTTAGCATCTGATGACCAGCCATAGCATCAACCAGCTAATCGATCTTCGGCAAAGAAAAACTATCTTTTGGGCATGCTTTGTTGAGATCCGTATAGTCTATACAAATCCTCCACTTGCAGTTTGATTTCTTCACCATGACTACATTTGCTAGCCAATTCGGATATTGGACCTCTCTTATGAAGTTTGCTTCAAGGAGTTTATTAACTTCTTCATCAATTTCTCTTCTTCTATTGTACTGGCTTGTAGTTGGGGGATACTTCCAAGTGATGAGTAATCACTTCAGGCGAGATTCTAGGCATGTTTGAAGCTGTCCAAGCAAAAATATCAGCATTATCTCGAAGAAAGGAAATTAGTTTTACCTTGACTCCTCATCGAGTAAGCTGCCAATTTGTTGAAGCTTGGTTGGTTCATCTTCGGATAATGGTATAGAAAGTGTCTTTTCCACTGGTTCTCCAGAGTCTTCGGATTCATCTCTTGGATCCAGCTGGTCAAGTGCCAAAGGTTTGGATGTTTGTTTATTTTGAATCATGAGACACTGATGAGCGATCCTTTGATCTCATCTTACTTCTCCTATACCTGTCTTGGTAGGAAACCAAACCAACAAATGGTATGTTGAAACTATGGCCCTGAATTTATTCAATGCCAGACGCCCCAAGATCGCATTATAGGCTGAAGAAGTTCTGGCCATAATAAAATTGATTGGAAGGGTCCTTTGAAATGGTTCGGACCCAAAAGTCATGGGCAAGACCATTTAACCCTGAACTCCAACTTGATTTCTACCAAAACCAGTTATTGGAATGAGGGATCTTCGTAATTCATGTCCAGACAATCTCATCTAAAGAAAAGCATCATACAACAATACATCAACTGAGCTTTCATTATCAATCAATATTCTTTTTATATCAAATTTGGCAATTACTGCCGAGACCACTACAGGGTCATAATGTGGAAGTTGTACATCTTGAATATCCTCATCAGTAAAAGTGATAGAGTTTTTTCCTTTAAACCTCTTAGGTACATTCTCTTCAGCTTCTCCATCCCATGCTGATGATCGATGAAGCATCCCAACATCTCCATCGGTTGGTTTCTGATGAGGCAAATCGGCTTCTTCGGATATTCTTGGAAGAGCAGTTGCTTCGGCTTGAGACTCCGGGCGGTTGACATATTTTTCCAGATATCCTCTTTTTATCAAATCCTCGATGGCATCCCGAAGCTGGAAGCATTCTTCAGTATTATGGCCATGGTCTCAATGATACCGACAGTATTTGCTTTGGTCTCTTGCTTTTGCCGGTGTCTTCATGGGACGTGGCCTCTGGAATATTTTCTTTCTCTATCTCCAGCAGAATCTTCTCCCTAGGCAAATGAAGGGAGTATAGGTGTCGAATTGGTTGTTCTGTTGTCTGGATCTGGGGCTACGCCTAGAAGTCGAAGCGTTGTTAAAGGATGTTGGCGCATTCGATTCTCTGGTACTTTTCTTTTTGGGAGGGAGTCTCCTCTCTGCCAGTCTTCGGCTTGCCACTTGCTCCTTAGCGGCAGCATACTTCTGAGCTCTTGCCAACAGCTCGGCATAGCTCGTTGGGAATCTTTTATCCAGGAAAAAAGTGAACCTGGACGATTTTAAGCCTTTCTTCAAGGCAGACATGGCCACATGCTCATTCAAGTTCGGAATTTCCAAAGTGGCCGAATTAAAATGGCGGACAAAACCTTTCAAACTTTCTCCTTCTTATTGCTGGAGAAGAAATAAATTGTCAGTGTTGCATGGCATCTTCTGGCATGTCCTGAAGTGCGAGACAAATTGCCGCTCTAACTTAGCAAAGAAATGAATTGAGTTCGGAGGCAGGCTCGAATACCACATTCGAGCGGATTTCTTCAAAGTAGCTGGAAAAGCAATGCAGTAGAGAGCATCAGTTGCCCCTGCACTATCATATGTGCCTTGTAACTTCCTAGATGGTCAAGGGGGTCCGAAGTCCCATCATAGGCCTCCAATTGTGGGATCTTGAAATTCCTAGGGATAATTTCATCCATAATATCATCAGAAAAGGGGGTTGAGAATTAAAAGTCACAACCTCGTCATTTCTTCTCAATTCTGAAATTTTTGCTATCTGTGCTTGCATAGCCTTGAATTTCTCCTATACTTCATAATTGATCTCCTTCTGCCTGGAATTTTCTGGCACAGCTTCTAGAAGAAACAGAGGGAGACCGCCGGACCCTTTTCCTTTCAGCATGATCCTCGCTTGTCGATCTGGCGGAGAGATGTAGCGGCCATGAGGTGACCGAAGATCCTGTGAGAAGGCTGGGGGTTCTCTCGACGATGTCGATCTCGCTCCCTCTCAGGTGGACAGCCAGATTGTGGAACAGAGGAAGGGCATTGTTTCTGAGCTACGACTTCATGCAAGTGTTGCACCAGCACTGTCAAGGCTTCTAGCTTGTTTACCAGATTCTCGAATGTTGCTTCTCCACCATAATCATGGGAGGCAGTGATCCCTGAACCACGGAAGAGAACTGATTGGAGGTTCGTTTGACGGAGGTGCCTGCTGCTCCTGACTCGTGGAAACGTTCTTGCCTTCCCTTTCACCATTCTCGCCCAGCAGAAATTCTCCTTCGAAATAAAGGAATCAAAATCTTCCCCTTCCTGGTACGCCAATCTGTTGATGCTGGACCAAATCGATCGGATGGAGTGGTTCTTCCACCGGATCGCCGTCGACCGGTACCTGCAAGAAGTCCCTGACCGGAGGTTTTCCGGCGGGGACACTCCGATGCCTAAGTCAGAAAGAGCCCAAGCAACAGCAGAATGGAGAGTTTTGAGAGCAAGAGAAAAAAAGAGAAATTCAAAAATGTCAGGAGAAAGAGCGCAGAAGATCCCTTGAGTGTCCCCTCTTACTAGTATTTATAGGCTCCAACGCAACTACTTACGGTTATGGAGGTTGACGAATGCAACTACTTTATAACTGTAAGTAGTGGCTGTCGGAAAATCCGTTGCACTTGGGATTTGTTCAATCTGAGGTTTCGGACCATGTGGGTAGTTGCAACAACTCAAACAGATTAACTGTTTGTCCAAGAAACCCACATGCTCCAGAATCCTCTTTCTTTTAAGGATGAATCCGAAGTGAGCTTTACATTCTCTTTAGTAGCGCTCATGAAGGGAATGTTAGCACTTCGGATTCTTTTGAATATAGCAAAAATAAATATTACATCCTTCGAATCATATTGAGGGAATAAAGCAGAAGATATTTACCTGGGAGGTCAGGTCTTCGGATCAAGACAATTATACGAAGCCGAAGACAATGGAGTAAATAAATTTATCTCCTGGATCAGAGATATGAAATCACAGATGTTAGGTATAGTCTTCGGATCATGGTGGATGTATGAAGCCGAAGACCCAGGGTTGATAATATCTTCTGGAGCAGATAAAGCCGTGAATATTAAGTATGGTCTTCGGACCGATTTAATAATACGAAGCTGAAGACATAGAGTAAAAAACTTATATCCTGGATCATAGATATGAAACCATAGATATAAGGCATATTCTTTGGACCAAGGTGAGTATATGAAGCCGAAGACTCAGGATTAATAATGAGAAGACGGTAACATAAAACCGAAGATTCTTTTACTATCTGATGTGACCAATAAAATAAGAAAAAAAATAATTAATTGGACCAAAATTGGGATATCATAACAGTGGTGATTGTAAGATGATCAGAACCCTTTTCTATTCGTTGAAAAAGTGATTTGATGTAAATATAGCGTGCAGCAATCTATTGGTTGTATAATACTGTTGCTAAGAATGTTTGAGATAAACATTTTTTTAGATCTCCAAGGAATTCGCTTCTTGTTAGAAACAAAACAATTAATTGAAGATTATGGATTGCAGACCAGTGCTATTAGTGTATCAAAAATAATTTCAATAAATATATGTTAGCTAAAATTATCCTATCACATAAATATATTTTAAAATGTTTTTTAGGAGAAAGCACTTTTCAATATGTGGTCAAATTCTAAAAAATAATTGCACTAAACATTCTTGTAATGATTCAAATGTTATAACATTAGTGGTCGCAACGACCAATAGATGCTACTTTTTAGTAATGGAAATCTAAATGTAAATAACCATATTGTTAGGGGAGCTTATCACATTATATTTTATCATTTATTAATTTTTTTAAATTATTGTCTAGCCTAAGTTCAAGGATTGCACAAGCTAGATGTGATGTCTAGATAATTGAGTGCTTATAGATCACATGGCTAATAATCGAATCTAATCTTTGCCTACCTCCCGAGTCTCATGAGTTTATATATTTCTAATTTTTTCTCTTTTTGCTGGAGAGTTTGCTATGTTACCATTTCAAAGAACTATATGTGCTGGGGATAGATTTTTAGAAATCTTATTCTTTTGAAAATCCGATCATAAAACAAATAATCTCACAATAATAATAATAAGTTATAATATCGGTTTACAAAGCTTACAGGAGAAGAAGAAAATAGAAAAGCTGACCGAAGGCATATAGTGCACTGTCCTAAGATGATTCCGATCTTCGCGCAGGTTTAATCTCGAGAACTCCATCCCAAGATACAATCGGATATCCCTCCTGCAGGCACGACCGTGGAGAGGATGACAGAGATTCGTCCAGCAGTAGAAATAAGAAAAGAAAAGTTATATCACAAATATTGAAAAGATATTGAATAGCAAGAGAGGATTAAAGTTGGAGGAGAGGAATTTTGGAGAGTAGAGAGAAATGAGAAAACGAGTGCTTTCATATCCCTTATCTCCCTCGTCCAAACCTTTTATAGGCTAAGAGATCTAGCCATTGGGTTGGCTCGATGGCTAGAGAGTTAAATTTGAATTAACTATCGAGTTAATGGATTTAATTGGATGGAAACCAAAAAATTAAAGCTGGTTACGTTAAAACGGCTATTTAAGTTAATTTAGTGGATTAATGGCTAACGGTCAAGTGATTTAAGAGGCTAACGGTTATGAAATTAATGGATTAATGGCTAAATGATTAGGAGGTTTAATGGCTAGATGATTAAGTCTTTAAGCAGGAGGTTAATAGTCAATTAGTATTATATTTATAAAAATACAGTAGATTTTAACACAAGTAATTATATATATATATATATATATTAACCTCCGTTTGTGCCATCAGTACTCCAGGGTGGGAACCTAACCTTGCAAAACAGGACAGGAGGGTGCTGACCACCTAACCCTATAACTTGCTGCACCACTATCTTCTCTCCTTCCTATTCCATCTGGATGATAAGAGAACTCCATCCATTCTCCTCTGGTAGCCGCCTGTATGGTTTGGCAGTTCATGAAGGACCAATAAACTATCACCACGGTAGTTGAGCTACTCTTTCGTGAGTGAAATATGAGTTCTCTAGCACAGCTTTTAATCTGACAAGAGCCGTATGGCTGTCAGTTCAAAAGAGGACCGATATAATAGTACCACATTGGTCGAGGTGTACTGCTTTGTGGGAGATTTTTGAACAATGAGAGCATATAGTTCCTGTGGGAACCTTCTACAGCTACTGTAGAATAATTGGACTTCACCCTGTGATCCATTCAATGGACAATCCAAGGATTCTCCCTCCCAAGGTTGCAAATTCATGGAGAAGTGATGGCAGTGTTCTTATAATCTCGTATCCTTCATGGAGAAAGGATAGGAGCTTTTTATGGTTTCTAATAAAGGAGCAAACAAGGCCTTGAATAAAAAAGCATCCTTAGGAAGAGGAAACAGAGCATGAACCAAACCATATATACCGGCATCAAACTTATAATAATGGATCGTACATGGTGGTTAGCCAAGACGATGGATGGTGGACAAAAGCTCGATGGATAACAAGAACACGAGAATTTATTTTCATTCATGCTAGTAGTGGAAGTTCTCTGCAAAGACTAGAAAAGAAATTACTACGGGGCACTGCACATTTTAGAATATAATCACAATACCTATCAGATATGGCTGCCATTTTATTCATTCCCATGTATCAATCTTCTTCTACTTCCGCGCGCCGCCGATGACTCATTCGAGTCCTTTCACTTTTCTCTTGCTGGCATTTACTTACCAAGCATTATGGGAGCTTGAAATCCATCCACATTGCAATCTAGCTAGCCCCTCTTTTGGTTGTGTTTGGTATTTCATGCCTCTCTTGCATCTTCCATAAGAATCCAAAGGCTTGCTAGAATTGGTCACATTGCACCTAGATTATCCTACTCGAGTTTCCTTTGATCCATAACAATGCACCACCACATAGAAATCATTTGGTGCATTTTCCATCAAAATCCCCTCAAGATACCCTTTTTCTTTCAAAAAGAAATGAAAGAAAGGAAGGAGGATAAATTAACTCAATGGACTAGTGCAGCAATAACCAAGATAAAGAAATTAAAAAGTGACAGGCATGGTTAAATTACCTCGGTGGAGAAACCAACCAGACACACAAAGGGAACTTCTTCTTGCTCTTCCTTGGCTTTACTCGTTCTTGTTGTGGCCCTCCTGATTGCTAGAGAGCCAAAGCTTCCAAGACCGACAACACCTCAGCACAAGGTAGCCATTATTTGCACTCTAAGCTTTGTGAATTTCCCCTTGTCATTGCACAAGTTCATGTCCCCCCCCACCCACTCTTGCTTTCAAGGAGGTTTTCCCCTCCTTTCCAAACATTCTACCTTTACCTTTAGGGTCCCGCACCTACCCCTTCTACAGATGGTCACAGGCCATCTACTTTTCCCACCACCAGCTCTTTTACAAAAAGATAACCAAAATTCCCATGTTCCCAGGTGGCTTGAAAGACCCCATGGTGGGCTCTTGTAATACTTTGTGCAGATTAGTACGATCTCACTTTTGTTGAAGCCAGTGCTGTTCTTCCTCGGTCTCCATTGATCTTCTCCATTCTAAGTTCCCACAAAGGCCTCAGGTACTGGGCTTGATGTTTTAGAATTGGATTGGTTTAATTGACTAGCTAGTTGGACATGGTTGTCATAATAGTATGCATCAATTAATATTCTTATTTGTTTCATATGATTCAAAATGATTGTCCTACATTAGATGTTACATATCCCAGTAGTATAAAACTTAACTTTATTGATACCGCTTCGAATGCATGGAATGATGGGTGTAAAGAAAAGCAAAAGGAAAAGGAAGTATTTTGCAATGAGATCCTAATTGCATTCCAATTCTTTTTTTTTTTTTTTTTTTTTTTTTTTTTTTAAATATCGTAATGACTTATTTAACAACTCAAAAAAAGATGCTGTACGTAAGTACTCATTAAGCAAAGTTCACAGAGTTTTCTTTAAGTATGTTAGCCCAACTAGACATATTTAACATTATAGTTTTATAGTTAGAGAAGTGACACAATTTCTAAAAGCTTTTGGATAATTTTTTTTACTAAGAATTATTAATGATGAAAGTATTTTTTTTTTTGATGATCAATTTTTGTCATTAAAATTTTAAATTATTGTAGTATATATTTTTTTTACATATTTCTAATTATTAAAAATTCTTTTTAACAACATCGATGTGAACTATCAAATTAGATTTGATGCATGTTTGTTACATAATGAAACAGAGTAGCATCATGAAGGATGATATCAAGGTTGCGGTCACTGACCACACTTAAAAATCGCTAGAGATTAGATCCAAAACACATTTACTTCTTGTGCCTCATCCTTAGATTGTGTCCGCCTGGTCGCTCTTATGGACCATGTTTTGGAATTCAGCACAAAAATTTTGAAGTCAAGAAACTAAAATTTGAAGTTAAGAAACTTGAATAAAAAATGTTCGATAGATCCTGTTGATATGTTGGATGCATTGAAACATATAATAAAATATTTTCATCCACTCTTCCTCGCTACCAACCGGTCGCGGGTTTGAAACATGATTCCGTGGATGACTCGATTAAATCTGAAAATTTTTCTGAGACCCGTAATAGTTAGTATGAGTGAGAGAGCATGATCTTCCTTTTTATTTCCATTCTATTAGTTTAGTGGTGTCAGATTGATGTACTATTTTTAGATGAAAAAAGATTACAAAAAATCTAAGTATCTTGAATTGAACATTACCTTGACGAGATGGGAGCCTATGGATAGCTACATTAAAATTTATTCTCTTTTCTGCATTAAAAAAAAAAAAAACCCTGTAATATGATCCACCTGGCCATACCCAGAACCGCTGAGAAGCAAATGTTATGCCTTGGGACAGGAAAAGCCCAGGGGATCGTTGATTGAACGCACCAAAAGGGAGGGACCCTCGAAGCTTTTTAAGACTTCAATAATAGGGAAAAATAACTAGCAAAAGCAAGTCTAAAAAGGAGTTAGGAGTCCAGTCTAGCAGTGGAAGGGTAATCACACGGTTTACGACCTTTTCCACGTTACAATCGATCATGCTTCCAAGTACAGCACATACTTTCATCAAAAAAAAAAAGGATCACTAAAGCACATAATTTCACCAGCTTTTCGTGACCCAAAAAACAACCATTTATCTGCACTAGACCACTTCAATATTCAAATGCAAATTGGAGACGATTGGAACTCATTGATTACGTTCATATTAAAATCTCATATACATTTTTGTGAAAGTTACGTGCTATAAGGAAAAAATGCATGATGATTTAATGGCAATCTCAATCCTATTGCATGCCTATCCCCTCTCCTTTTTATCTTTTCCTACCAACTCGACCAAACCAAAAATATTATATTATATTATATAATTATATTATATTATATTATATTATATTATATTGTTGTTGATAGAAAATATATATTTGTAAATATCACGTAGAAAAGCCTATATAGATGTATGTCCAAATTAGTTTGTTTAATTTTTATGAACTTGTTTTTCATCTTAAAAATATATATATTTTTTTGGTAAACTGCTGTATTCAGATTAAGGTCGAACATGAATACTGTTGCCGCTCTAGTCGTCGCGCCCGTACCGCGGATCCGTCGATCCCTCCTGACCGCCTGACGAAGGAGCCTCCCCTCCTGTGGCGAACCTACAAAAAAGGGGTTAGAAGACCCAGGACGGGAATCCGGCGAGGGAGCTCCGACGGTCAAGTCAGTAGACGACGAGAAGGAACAGACTCTCTAGACGGACCCCGAAGGGGCTCCAGACTTAGAGAGTTTACTAGTGAGAGAGACGCTCTGGGGACCAGAATCTCGGCTGGGCCTTCTAGCCGAGCTCACACCCAGTGTTCCCCTCTCGGGATTTCTGGGTTTTTACCTCGGAGCAAGGCCTTGTGCCCGTGCTCCTTCTTCTTCCCTAGGCTTGTTTGCTTACCTTGTCGTCCCCAGATTCCTCCCTCTTTATCTCCCTTCGTCGTGCGCTTGTTTCTTCCTCCTTGGAGACTTCCCTCCCCCGTCCTTTTCTCTTTTCCCTTTTCGGTGAAGGGGGCCAGGCGGCTTTCCGACCTCGTCCGCCGGGCCCAGCAGGGAAAAGGCAAAGACAGAAGAGAAAAAGGGGAGGGCGGCGCTGGCAAGGCGGCCGGTCAGGCCTCGGGCCCATCGAGAGCGCTCTCTTCCCCAAGCGTGGGCGCCATCCTTCTATGGGGCCTGTTCCGTCAGGATCGCGTCTCTCGGCTGTGGGACCTGTCGGGCCGATGCAAGTGATGTTCCGCGTGCCGCCGCTCTCCGTACGGAGCGCCGTCTGGAGCTCGTACGGTCCGAGGGATGGCCTCGGGGCCCGTTTCTCTCCTGGGACCCTCTCCGTACGAGCGGTCTGACCTCGGCTGAGTTGGAACCCATCTCCGGGGGCCAACTGTGAGGAGCGAAGGACCAGCCGACTTCGGCTTAGGTGGACCCTCCTGGGTGGACACCTGGCGAGGTGGCAGGAGGTCGCCCGGCTTCGGCCGAGGTGGGCCCGTCTCGGGTGGCCACCTGGCGAAGGGCGAAGGACCGGCCGACCTCGGCTTAGGCGGACCCCTCCTGGGTGGACACCTGGCGAGGTGGCAGGAGGTCGCTTGGCTTCGGCTGAGGTGGGCCCGTCTCCGGGTGGCCACCTGGCGAAGGGCGAAGGACCGGCCGACCTCGGCTTAGGCGGACCCCTCCTGGGTGGACACCTGGCGAGGTGGCAGGAGGTCGCCTGGCTTCGGCCGAGGTGGGCCCGTCCGGGTGCCACCTGGCGAAGGGCGAAGGACGGCTGACCTCGGCTTAGGCGGACCCTCCTGGGTGGACACCTGGAGAGGCGGCAGGAGGTCGCCTGACCTCGGCCGACCTCACTTAGGCGGACCCCTCCGGGTCGGGCGCCAATGGGGTGGTAGAGGAACTCCGAGCCGAGCTCGACCTCGGCGAGGGCAGTTTCCTTAGACAGTCGTCGGGCGGTGTAGTCTTGCCGATCCTGGCCTTGGAGACGTGGCGCCGACTCGGCCGGGGAAACTTCCACGTAGCTCGATCGCATTCGGCGGTACCTGAGCCTGGCCACGTCACTGTCACGGCTGTAACAGTTGCCCTCCAGCCCGCCGTTCCGTCGGGGCGTCGTATAATGGAACGTCGGGATTAAATGCGGACATGACGTGGGGAGGCGAAGATCTTGCATCATAATTGCCACGATTCTCGTCGCCGTGGCTCGATGCGGCTGAAAACCTATGGGGAGCCGCCACGCGTCGCCCACTTGCCTGCAATTAATGCGTCGCTTCGAGGCAGAGGCCGTTACTCTGCTAACGAGGCGTCGGTGTCGGGCGTGCGCCCACGTGGCGATCATCCAGTGGCCTGAGGCGGAATGACGGGTACGGCCGCTGTCGGCTGAGTTTGAAAGGGAGGGGACTTTCCAGAACGAGGCCTTTCCCCTTGCTCCGTGGGCGGTTTGCTGCAGACTAATCCTGTTGCCTTGCACTCGTCTGGCGCATTTTCGGTGAGTGCCTCCTTCTCCTTCTCCGGTCCCCTTCCTTTCCTCTCTTTTCTTTTCTCTTCGATCCTCTGTCCTTCTCTGTTCCATGGCGCGCCGTCGCCATGTCTCTTCCAACCGGACGAGACCGGTCCATCCCGGCCGAGGACTCCATCTTCTTCCTCCTCAGATGAGGAGACAATCCCGGAGGAGATCCGCCGGCGTCTGCAAACCGGGGGTGTCACCATTGGCATCCCTAGGGGGATCCGGCCTCCTCCGGTTGCTCCTGCCGTCCCCCTTCGCTCTCTCCGGCTTTTCCTGCTCTTCCTGCACCTCCTTCTTTTCCCGCCGGTCCCTCGGTCATGCCTCCATCATGACCGAAGGTGATCTTTCTCTGCTCCGGGAGGCTTACGGCATCCCAGGGTCCATCCGTTTGTTTGTTCCGCGGTCCGGGGAGCGTGTCACCATGAGTGGCCCCGGCCGCATAGCCTTCTACGAAGACTTCCTCCTTGGGGGTCTTCGGTTTCCTCTTCACCCCTTCTTTCTTTCCTTCCTCAGCCATTTCCGGCTTGTCCCGGCCAGCTGGCTCCCAACGCCATCCGGGTCATCTTTTCTTTCATTGTCTTCTGTCACTTCCACGGGTTCGTTGCCCGTTTCTCCTCTTCAGGGCCTTGTTCACCTTGAAGAAGTGCTCACCGATGACGGCTGGTGGTATATTTCGCCCCAGCCCAGGTGTCTCCGGTTCGACCTCCCTTCCTCGGTCAAGGGCTGGAAGAGCCAGTTTTTCTTCGCCTCAGTCGAAGACGTCGACTGGGCCTGGAGTGAACCGGACGGACCCCGAACCGGAATTCTCGGGTCGAGTCGGCGGACCAGGAGTCCTATTCCAGCTCCTGAGCGACGTGGTCCGGCACTCGAGGTTCTGCTCTCTGAGCAGAATCTTTTTGAGGCCGGGATCAGTCCCATCCGCGAGACGGGTGAGACTCGGCTCCACTTTGACTTCTGCCCCCCTTTTTCTTCATGACTGAGCCGGCTGACTTTCTGTTCCTTTGTTTTGCAGGGGATGAAATTTCGCTGGAGAACCTCTTGGAGGGCGCAGCCCAGCGGGATGTCGTTGAGGTGGACGAGCCCGCGGCGAAGAGGGCTCGTACAGAGGCGAGCCGGGAGGTCGTGACGGCGACCGTGCCCAGCCCGATTGCTGTTGTTCCCCCGCCCAGGTTGCCTCAGGGCGGGGGACGCTGAATGCCTCGGCCGCGCACATGGGACGTCGCGCCGAGATGGTCCTCCCGCCTGCGCTCCGCCCAGCGCGGACCCGTCGTCGCTGCCACGCTCTCAACAGTGCAGCCCGTGGCCGCCGTCGGCTAGGTCGACCGCGGTCCCCAGCTGATGGGGCGGCCGCTGCAGGAGCCGGCCTGATGCCCCCGGCACCGGTGATCACCCAGCGGGACTCGGTCATCCGCGACAAAGGGCTCGCGGAGAGGATCATGGAGTACGCCTCCACCGCCCGGACCGCCGAGCTCGGGGCGGCCGGGATTACGCTGATGCGCTGCTCGGGATCCTCCCGCAGCTCTTCACGGTAAGTCCGAGCTTCTTTCCTTCTTTTCCTTTCAAAACCTAACTCTTTCATCCTGACATGATCTGCTCTTGTTGGTGCAGATCGGGAACGACGTTCTCCTACTGAGGAACTTCCTCGTAGGGAACGACGTTCTCCTACTGAGGAACTTCCTCGTAGGGAACGCCAAAAGGGACTCCGAGAAGGAGCAGAAGCTTGGCAAGCTCGCGACCGATGTCAAGGACCTGATGGAGAAGGGGGCCGAGCTGCGAGCCAACAACCAGGCCCTCCAGTCCGACCTGGCGCGTTCCGAGGGGCAGAACAAAGAGCTGGAGGCTTCCCTGTCGGAGGAGCGGACCTCCAACCAGCACCGCTCGGAGGAGGAGGTGGCGGAGAAGGCCTGCCTGCAGGCCCACTCCCAGTGGCTGGAGCGCCAGTTGGAGGAGGCCCGGCGAGACGCAACCGCGGCGAAAGACCGGAGTGCGTACGTCAACGGACTCCTGGAGGCCGCAAAGCGGGAGGCGCAGGAGGCCATCCCGAAATTCTGGGCTTCCGACGAGTACACGTCGGAGGTCCGGGAGGCCGCCGTGGACTCCTTCTTGAAGGGGTTCCGGATGTGCCGGGAGAGGTGGGGGCCTCTTCCCCGAGCTGGATCTGAGCGGGGTGGTGATCGGAGGTAGGAGGCCAGGAGGCGAGAGCAGGGCCCCGGCGTGGCCGAAGCAACTCCTACGGCACCGCCGCGACCAGTGAAGCTGCGGCTCCGGAGCAGCCTCGAGAGCCGGCCGCCGCAGAAGTCGAGGACGCAGCACCCGCGCCCCCGGCGGAGGGCTCCGACCCTGCACCACAGTGAACCCAGCGCCTTCTCCCTGTTGCCTTTTCTTTTTCTTCTTCTGTTGTTGTTTCTTTTTTGGGGACTCCCGCCTGTCGGGACTCCTAGCTTGTACCGATCCTTTATATCAATGAAAGTTTTAGTTTGACAAAACTTCGTGTTCATCTTACTTCACTTTTCTTCTTCTTCTTTCTGAGACGTTGGTATGGAACACTTGAAACAGTTGCAGGCCTGGTCCTTCCATTGCTCAAATCGAAGGTTAGGGGCCTCCCAGATCTCATGGCGGCAGAGTAGGCCTTAAGCAGGCCCGTCTTTGGGCCGCCTTCATACTTGCGCAGGCGACACGGTTTCTGCACCGTCTTCCAGGCCGAAGCCCGGATCTCGGACTGAGCTCGATGCCGCAGGCTTTCCCAGCCTTGCGCGGCTCGCTGAGCTGTTCTCCGGGCTTGCGTGGGCGAACTGGGTTCGGCGCCACCTTCCAAGCCGAAGCCCAGGATCTCCGGACTGAGCTCGATGCCGCAGGCTTTCTCAAGCCTTGCGCGGCTTGCTGAGCTGTTCTCCGGGCTTGCATGGGCGAACTGGGTTCGACGCCACTTCCAGGCCGAAGCCCAGGATCTCCGGACTGAGCTCGATGCCGCAGGCTTTCTCAAGCCTTGCACGGCTTGCTGAGCTGTTCTCCGGGCTTGCGTGGGCGAACTGGGTTCGAAGCCACCTTCCAGGCCGAAGCCCAGGATCTCCGGACTGAGCTCTATGCTGCAGGCTTTCTCAAGCCTTGCGCGGCTTGCTGAGCTGTTCTCCGGGCTTGCGTGGGCGAACTGAGTTCGGCGCCACCTTCCAGGCCGAAGCCCAGGATCTCGGACTGAGCTCGATACCGCTAGGCTTTCTCAAGCCTTGCGCGGCTTACTGAGCTGTTCTCCGGCTTGCATGGGCGAACTGGGTTCGGCGCCGCCTTCCAGGCCGAAGCCCAGGATTTTCGAACTGAGCTCGACGCCGTAGGCTTCCTTGTCGAAGCGAGAAAAGAGTGTTTGAAGTGGGGGAACTTTGTTGCAGAAACAGGAACCTTACATTACTGATAGTACATCCTTAGGTTCGAGGAGTTCCACGTCCGGGGGAACCTGGCACCTCCCAATTCCTCCAAATAATATGCCCCATGAGGGAGGGCTTCTGCCACCCGATATGGGCCTTCCCAGTTGGGTGATAACTTGCCGCATTCCCGTGGCTGGGAGGCTTCAGCGCGCCGGAGGACCAAGTCTCCGAGACGGAAAACCTTCGGCCGCACACGGGAGTTATAATATCTGGCCACACGTTGCCTATACGCCGCCATTCGAACTCTGGCCTTGTCCCTCGTTTCCTCGAGAAGGTCCAGGTTGAGCATCATCCTGGCTGGGTTTTCTGTCTCGTCGTATTGCTCCACACGCAGTGTGGGTAGGCTGAGCTCGATCGGGATGACTGCCTCGGCTCCGAAGACGAGGTTGAACGGGGTTTCGTCGGTAGCCGTCCTCGGGGTGGTGTGGTATGCCCAGAGGACGCTGGGAAGCTCGTCGGCCCACCTGCCCTTGGCCTGGTCCAGCCGTGTGCGGAGGCCCTGAAGAATGGTCCTGTTCGTGACTTCGGCCTCCCATTGGTCTGAGGATGCGCCACCGAGGTAAAGCGATGCCTGATGCCGAGGTCGCTGCAGAATTCTTCGAATTCCTGGCAGTCGAACTGGCGCCCGTTGTCGGTGACCACGATGTGGGGGAGGCCGAAGCGGCAGACGATGGACTTCCAAAAGAACTTGGCGACGTTTGCTTCGGTGATCCTTGCCAAGGGTTCGGCCTCGACCCACTTCGTGAAGTAGTCGATGGCCACTATCAAGAACTTCCGCTGGCCAGACGCCGGCGGGAATGGCCCAGGAGGTCCATCCCCCACTGGGCGAACGGCCAGGGGGCCGAGAGCTGCGAGATTGGGTTGGAGGGCTGCCGCTGCACCGTGGCGTGACGCTGGCACCGGTCGCACTTCTTCACGAAGTCGGCGGCGTCTTCCTTCATTGTCTCCCAGAAGTAGCCCTGACGGAGGGCCTTGTACGCCAATGCCCTGCCCCCCACGTGGTTTCCGCTGACGCCTTCGTGAATCTCCTGGAGCACAAGCTTGGCTTCCGTGGGTCCTATGCACTTGAGGGGGGTAGGGTAGGATCTTCGATACAACTGCCCGTCCATCAGGACGAACCGCACGGCCTTCTTCCTGATGAGGCGAGCCGCCTCGCGGTCCTCCGGCAGGGTGCCATCGGTGATGTATGCGGCGTACTTGTCTATCCAGCTGGGTTCATGGCCGACCTGGTGGACCTTCACCGGTGCTTCGAGGCTTGGGACCTCAAGGCGCTCCACATAGGCGCGTCCCAGCATCGTGTCCGGCAGGGTCGCCAGTCGGGAGAGAGCATCCGCGCGGGCGTTCTCCCCGCGGGGGATATGGAAGATGTTAAAGCGTCGGAATCTGGACGCGCCCTCTTTGACGAGCTCTAAGTATCTCGCCATTTGGGGGTCGTGCGCGACGTACTCCCCGGACACCTGCCCCGCCACGAGCTGGGAATTAGTGAAAGCCTTGAGGTTGGTTACGCCCAGCTCGCGGGAGACCCTCAGTCCGGCAAGAAGCGCCTCGTACTCCGCCTGGTTATTCGTCGCGGGGAATTGGAAACGGAGTGCGCATTCGGCGACGACCCCGTTGCTGTTGGCAAGGATGAGCCCAGCCCCGCTCCCGCCGGAGTTTGAGGCTCCGTCTACATGGAGGATCCAGGCGTCCTCTCCGGGCTCGTCGGTGCCTATCTCCATCGACCGACCTGAGGGGCCTTCCTCGGGCTCCTTGCCCAAGCCTGCACATTCGACCAAGAAGTCGGCCAGCACCTGTGCCTTCATGGCCGACCTCGGCCTGTACGTAATGTCGAACTCGCTGAGCTTCAGTGCCCACTTTGCCAATCGTCCCGAGGTATCGGGTCGGCTAGCACTGCTTTCAGCGGTTGATCCGTCAGGACAGCGATAGGGTGCGCTTGAAAATAAGGCCTGAGACGCTGGGCAGACACTATTAGCGCAAAAACGAGTTTCTCGGGCCGAGAATACCTGAGCTCCGCGTCACGGAGGAGTTTGCTGGTATAGTACACCGGCCGCTGGGCCCCATGGCCATCGGTTCGAACCAAGACTGAGCTGACAGCTTCCGGGGTAACCGCCAGGTAGAGGGTAAGCTCCTCTCCCTCCTCGGGCCTGGACAGCAATGGTGGCGATGCAAGCGTCTTCTTCAGCTCCTCGAAGGCCTGCTGGCATTCCTCGGTCCAAGCAAAGTCATTCATCTTCCTCAGCACCTTGAAGAAGGGACGGCAGCGGTCCGCCGACCTGGAGATAAAATGGCTAAGGGCCGTAACCCGCCGGTTAGTTGTTGCACTTGCTTCTTGGAGGTGGGCTGCTCCATGTCCAGGATGGCCTGGACCTTCTCCGGGTTGGCTTCGATCTCTCTTTGGGTCACCATAAACCCTAGAAACTTCCCGGCGGAGATGCCGAAGGCGCACTTCGCCGGGTTCAGCTTCATTTGATGGCGTCGGAGGTTGCCGAACGTCTCCGCCAAGTCAGCCACGTGGTCTGAATCGGTTTGCTCATTACCAGCATGTCGTCCACGTACACCTGCATGTTACGGCCGATCTGGTCTTTGAAGATTCTACTGACCAGGCGCTGGTACGTTGCCCCCGCGTTCTTGAGGCCAAATGGCATCATCCTGTAGCAAAAGGTTCCGCGGTCAGTTATGAAGGCGGTGTGCTCTTCGTCCTCCGGGTTCATCCGGATCTGGTTGTATCCGGAGAAGGCGTCCATGAACGACAGGAGGCGATGCCCCGAGGTGGTGTCGACCAGCTGGTCGATCTTTGGAAGAGGGAAGCTGTCCTTTGGGCAAGCTCGGTTGAGGTCGGTGTAGTCCACACAAATCCTCCACTTACCGCTACTCTTCTTTACCATGACCACGTTTGCCAGCCAACTGGGGTACTGGACCTCTCGGACAAACCGGCGACGAGGAGCTTCTCCACTTCTCGTTGATCGCCTTCTGTCTCTCCATGGCGAAGCTTCTCTTCTTTTGGCGGACCGGGCGGCAATTTGGGTCCACATTTAGCCTGTGCATGATGACCTCGGGCGGGATGCCCGGCATGTCGGCTGCTGACCAGGCGAACACGTCAGCGTTGGCACGGAGGAACTCCAGCAGGCGGGTTCGTTCTTCCTCAGGGAGCTGGGCCTCGACTTGCACCGTCTTCAAGGGGTCCGAACCGAGGGGAAAAGCCAGCAGGCGCTTTACGGGCCCTCCCCTGGGTTCCTTCTCTCTCAGATCGAGGTCGTCGACATCATGGGCGAGCTCCGCGCCCCCCGGCGCTTGGGACCGTCTGGAGGCAGAGCGGGACTGGCTGGGTCGTCCCCTTCATCTCCCCGAGCCCGAAGGCATGGGGAACTGTACCAACAGCCTTCTCGTGGAGATGGTGGCGTCTAGTTGGTTGAGCCCGGGACGCCCGAGGATGGCGTTGTAAGGCGAGGGAGCCTGACGACGGTAAATGTTATTAAGACGGTCGCCTGCCGGGGTGGGAATCCGGCGGTGACCGGGAGAGTGATCTCCCCTTCGACCCCCACGGAGTCCCCTGTAAAACCTACCAGGGGGGTGTGCACTGGTTTCAGCTGATCGGGGGACAAGTTCATCCGAGAGAAGCGTCGTAAAAAAGTACGTCAGCCGAGCTTCCACTATCCACCATGATTCGATGTACAGGATGCTTCGCGATGGTCATCTCGACCACCACGGCATCATTGTTTACATTATCATTAACTTCCCCCCCCTTGGGAGGGATTACATTCTCCGGGTTCCCGACTTCCCGGGCTCTCTTCATCGCCCGACCGGACCCACGTGAGATCATGCCCACGGGCTTCTCCGTTGGGCGGTTGTCGATCGCAGGGACAGGTGGTAAGGCCGCGAGCGGCTGCCCTTCAGAGGGGGCCTCGTTCTTAACGAACTTCCTGAGGTAACCCCTCCTGATCAGCTCTTCGATCTCCCGCTTCAGGTGGCGACACTCCTCCGTGTCATGCCCGTGCTTGCGGTGGAACTGGCAGTACTTCGATTTGTCTCGGACGGCTCTCGGGTTTGAGGAGGAGGTCGGCGGAGGTAGCGCTCGCCCTCGATTTCCATGAGGATCTTCGTTCGAGGTGAGAGAGGGGTGTACCTCCGCTTGGGAGTGGCCTCGCCCCTTGGCCTTGGATTCGGGCGAGGGTCGGCAGACGGCCCAGGCCTCCGAGCTCCCAGGGCGTCCCTCGGGATCGGCTTCTTCGGAGTCTTCCCGTCCAACTCTCGACGGGTGCGGTCAGCCTCCTCCGCTCGGATGTACTTATGGGCGCGGAGGAGGAGCTCGGAGTACGTCTTGGGCGGCTTCTTGTCCAGGGAGTAGGTTAGGCGGGACTTCTTGAGCCCGCGCTTCAAAGCCAGCATGGCGACGGGCTCGTCCAAGCTATAGATCTCCAGGGCTGCGGTCTTGAACCGGGTGATGTAGTCCCGGAGCAGCTCCTGGTCCCGCTGGCGGATAGAAAAGAGGCTGTCCACCTCTCTTGGCACCTTTCGACAGCGTCGAAGTGTGCCACAAACTTTCCTTCCAACTGGTGGAAGGAGCAAATGGATCCAGGCTCGAGGCGGGTGAACCAGACTCGAGCGGCTTTCCGGAGGGTCGCCGGGAAGGCGATGCACAGAAGAGCGTCGGTGGCCCCCTGGACCCTCATGAGAGCTTTATAGCTCTCCAAATGGTCTAGGGATCGGTGGTCCCGTCGTAGGGATCCACCTGCGGCATGCGGAACCGTTTCGGGATCGGTTCTGCCTGGATTTTTTCAGAGAAAGGGGGGCGGGAGTCGTAGCCCGCCGGGTCTGCCGACGAGTTCTGCAGGTCGGTCGGCGCGTCGGCGCGACTCCGCCAGCTTGCGCTCATGCTCCTCCAGGCGCCTTCGGCCTGGCGCCTGATGGCTTCGTCGGTGGAGTCTTCCACCGAGACTGCGGGTGAAGGGCGCCGATCGGTCTCGGCGCGAGGTCTGGCCTCGGCGTCGCTTGCTGCGATGCACCGTTTCGGCCCCGTCGGCTGGGGATCGGCTCTCGTGATCCTCCGAACCGGAGTAGTTTCTCTTTGCGGGAGCTCGGGGGCTCCCCCGGGGTTGGAGATGGCCCTCGGATGGGATGGCCTGCCCTGAATTGAGCGCAGGCTCCCACGTTGCCCCGCGGCTCGGGCCGCGGGCATCCCTGGCTGCGGCTGGGTGGCCAGGGACCGTTGCTGATGCTGAAGCTGCCGGACCGCTGAGGTCAAGGTCTGCAGCTGCTGGACGATGGCTGCAAGGGCCCGTCCACCGGGTAGGCTGCTGTGGAAGAGGAGGAGGAGCCGGAAGCTCCCTTTCGGGGCTGTGGCCCCCCGGGGGGAGTGGACTTCCCCCACACGGCTGGTGGATGCCTCACGTCCACGAGTGACCACCATTGTCGGAGAGCGCGATACCTGCAGAAAGCTGGCTCCCGCTGGGGTTCAGTGTCCTGCCCCCCTACCTGGCGCGCCAATCTGTTGCCGCTCTCGTCGCCGCGCCCGTGCCGTGGATCCGTCGATCCCTCCTGACCGCCTGACGAAGGAGCCTCCCCTCCCACGGCGAACCTGCAAAAAAGGGGTTAGAAGACCCTGGCCGGGGATTCCGGCGAGGGAGCTCCGACGGTCAAGTCAGTAGACGACGAGAAGGAACAGACTCTCTAGACGGACCCCCGAAGGGGCTCCAGACTTAGAGAGTTTACTAGTGAGAGAGACGCTCTGGGGACCAGAATCTCGGCTGGGCCTTCTGCCGAGCTCACACCCAGTGTTCCCCTCTCGGGATTTCTGGGTTTTTACCCTCGGAGCAAGGCCTTGTGCCCGTGCTCCTTCTTCTTCCCCAGGCTTGTTTGCTTACCTTGTCGTCCCCAGATTCCTCCCTCTTTATCTCCCTTCGTCGTGCGCTCGTTTCTTCCTCCTTGGAGACTTCCCTCCCCCGTCCTTTTCTCTTTTCCCTTTTCGGTGAAGGGGGCCAGGCGGCTTTCCGACCTCGTCCGCCGGGTCCAGCATGGAAAAGGCAAAGACAGAAGAGAAAAAGGGGAGGGCGATGCTGGCAAGGCGGCCGGTCAGGCCTCGGGCCCATCGAGAGCGCTCTCTTCCCCAAGCGTGGGCGCCATCCATCTATGGGCCTGTTCCGTCAGGATCGCGTCTCTCGCTGTGGGACCTGTCGGGCCGATGCAAGTGATGTTCCGCGTGCCGCCGCTCTCCGTACGGAGCACCGTCTGGAGCTCGTACGGTCCGAGGGATGGCCTCGGGCCCGTTTCTCTCCCTGGGACCCTCTCCGTACGAGCGGTCTGACCTCGGCTGAGTTGGACCCGTCTCCGGGGCCAACTGGTGAGGAGCGAAGGACCAGCCGACCTCGGCTTAGGTGGACCCCTCCTGGGTGGACACCTGGCGAGGTGGCAGGAGGTCGCCCGGCTTCGGCCGAGGTGGCCCGTCTCCGGGTGGCCACCTGGCGAAGGGCGAAGGACCGGCCGACCTCGGCTTAGGCGGACCCCTCCTGGGTGGACACCTGGCGAGGTGGCAGGAGGTCGCCTGGCTTCGGCCGAGGTGGGCCCATCTCCGGGTGGCCACCTGGCGAAGGGCGAAGGACCGGCCGACCTCGGCTTAGGCGGACCCCTCCTGGGTGGACACCTGGCGAGGTGGCAGGAGGTCGCCTGGCTTCGGCCGATGGGCCCGTCTCCGGGTTGCCACCTGGCGAAGGGCGAAGGACCGGCCGACCTCGGCTTAGGCGGACCCCTCCTGGGTGGACACCTGGCGAGGCGGCAGGAGGTCGCCTGACCTCGGCCGACCTCACTTAGGCGGACCCCTCCGGGTCCGGGCGCCAATGGGGTGGTAGAGGAACTCCGAGCCGAGCTCGACCTCGGCGAGTGCAGTTTGCCTTAGACAGTCATCGGGCGGTGTAGTCTTGCCGATCCTGGCCTTGGAGACGTGGCGCCGACTCGGCCGGGAAACTTCTACGTGGCTCGATCGCATTCGGCGGTACCTGAGCCTGGCCACGTCACTGTCACGGCTGTAACACATACAATTCAAAATCAAAAATACAATGTTCCTGAAATCTTCAGAAAATTTTCAAGGCCAGTCACAAAACATGATCCAAATGATGAGCAATATAGGAGGCTACCCAGTCAGCTGCTGAGTTAGCCTTCCTAAAAATATTCTTAACAAGACAGGAAAACTAAATCATGCCGGAAAGGATGCGCGGATCGAGCCCTTCTGGTCTTAAAAATATGTTTGAGAAGCATGTTTATATCATTTCCTGTTCGATTTAATGGTCATTCTAGGATTTGTTTTCTTTACTAAATGACAAAGCAAACAGAAGTCACAGCATGATGACAGGCTTTGGCTATGGAAACAAACTTAATGTGATGCAAACTGGCAGAAGTATGTATATATATATATATATATTTTACTAGACAATGTTTAATATCAAGAAACAAATAATTTTTAAGACATTCTTCTTGCAAAAGCAACTTAATATAAAAGCTTTGAAAATTTGTTAAAGCTTGGCTTTTAGACCAATTTCTTTGCCCTCAATTAAGGTTCAATTCTTCAGCTACACTCCTTGACTAAGATATTAATTATGGAGCTTATCCTGATATAGCTTAGTACTCACTCATCATGTCATCGTCCACCAAGAATGTTTGTTATCTAAGCAGCCTTCATCGAAAGTGACTGGAAGCTTGCGAGAATGATTTTGTCCATGCTTCTCGTGAAAGAACTTCGTTGCAAATTTTATTATTTTGGAAACGAATTAGAAGAACAACAAGGGATGATAAGCTAGGGAATCCACTCTTAAAAATTGATTGAAAAGTAGAGTAAGCTAAAAGGTTTCCTCAAATCCAGGCATCTTTAAGTGCTTGTGAATTCTTAAAATGGATTACGATGCAGAAATAAATTAACAATCAGCAATGACTTTACCATGCAAGGAAAGAAATTATGATGGTGATGAAGTAAGAAAGGCTGTCAATGATGGTCATCGATCAGGTTCTAAGTCTCTCTCTCTCTCTCTATAATATATATATATATATATATATATATATATATATATATATATATATATATATATATTATATATATATATATATATATATTATATATATATACTATATATATTAAGTGCCATGACATGATTCCTGCCATATATACATCTATCATTGAGTGATTGGTTTGCTTCACTTTCTTAGTGTTTATTTATGTTGCATTTTTTTAGGGTCTGGATCCTCTGTGTTGCACGATATGCATTAAAAGTATTACACAACTCTTGATGGTTGCCATATCATTCGACCATAGAGGTTAGGGATGGTAATTTTTATCGATCCGATGAATATCCGGCCCGATCTGATCCTAATGGGATGGGTAAAATCCAACCGTCTAATTTATAAACGGATATAAGTTATATAAAAAAAAAACTCGACTCCGTTCGTATCGGGTACGGATAGTAGTATATCTCAATCCGAATCCAATCCATTTATATATATAAAAAATTATGTTTATAAAATATTTAAATAAATTGAATATGGGACGGATATACCCGATCCGACCCGACTCGACCCGACCCGTTTAGGCTTTAAATAAACTAGATTTTATGAGTCCGGATATACCCGACCCCGACTCGATTCAAATATAATTTTTTTTATACTTGACCCACCGACCCGAGACGGGTATGGACGGGTATGGAGTAAATTTTTTAGCAGGACGGATATAATTTTGGATGATCCGATCCAAATCCGATCCGTTGCCATCCCTCAATTAAAGGAGATAGCTATCAACCGATCAGTCTTTGTATACTATTTACTTTGCATTTTGTCTTCGTACATCTCATTTTGTTTGATAGCCGTTCATCCTTGTGATCAAATTATGCTGCGGCCATCCAAGATTCTGCAACTCTTTAAGGTACAAAGCTACACCAAAGAAGATTTTGAATCCATTTTTTATTGTAGCATGGATGTCCACCCAAGAAAATGTCAGGCCAGCCATGCATGCTAAAGAGAAGGCTGGTTAACTCAACAAATAAAGGATAATAATATTCATATCGCATATGTAATTAATGTCTATGAAATTTTTTTTTTTTTTTGACAATTTCATGAATTAGATTATTTTCTCATCATATTCTTAGTTTTTTTTTTTAAATTATATTTTTTTATAAAAAAATAATTTTTTATGCTAAACATTATTTTTTAGCATAGAATTTTTAGCACAAAATTGGCACTTGGTGTGGCTAATCAGTGATAACACAATAAACGGTATAGCTGCCAATACCACCCTAAGATATTTATAAAACATCATATGACTTAGCCTTAAGTAAAACATAGGAGTCGCATTTTTGTTATAGTTAGGTCCAAAGCTTCACTCCCAAATTCCGTAGCTGAATCTAGGGTTCACAATCTCAGCTCTAATATAATGCTAAACCTAAAACCAAACAATTCAAAAAAAAAGTGTAAGAATTCCAGACTCTTGGCCTTCTTCTTCATAACTTCAGCAGGGTAGTAATTGTCATCATCATCTATATAACAACCCATATTAGCAAGACACTTTTTAGGGATAGCTCAAAAAGGATAAGAAATGGAGTATGCCATGAACCCAAATCAGAGTCCTCCAAATTCTGAGATAAAGTTTAAGAGCAGAGTGAAGGATTCATTGTGAATATAAACTCCTTACCCAGGTGCATGAATAGACCCCACATCTACCATGATTTCAGTGATCCATGGCTAGAGATAAAGGTCTGGATTTTGAAAAAAAAAATTTCAACCTTTTCTTCGGGCAAATGCTGTTAAAAAAAAAACTGACAAAATTGCTCAACTTTGGAAGGAAATTGAATAATCCAAAAAATTAGAAACAAAATAGTAAAGATAAAAAACATAATTCTTTGAAATATTTTGCATATTTATTGATTCAAAAATAAATATAGGATAATTGGAGAGACAAGAAATGCAAATAAAACAAAAAATATCATATCATTAGTTTATAATACGAAAATATTTATTAAATTGGTCATAAAAAAAATTATGATAAATCAAAAAAAATATGTACAATTTGAGAATGATTATACATAACTTTAGGCTTGATTGCTTTATGAAGAATAATTCAAAGAATCATTAACCCAAGAGGAAAACCAAGAATAATTTAGGAGTTTTCAATAATTCTATGAATATTGTTACTATGCTTTAGATTGCAAGCTTTCAAAACTTACCAAGCCAAGTAAACAACCTAGGTTTTGGCAGGAGGTCCAATTCCAAATATGAGTAGAAAATATCTTATAGTTCACCTTATTATACCATCGGTCTCCTTGTTGTCAAGACTAATTTAGGAGTTTTCACTAATTATAAAATTGTTACTATGCTTTAGATTGCAAGCTTTCAAAACATACCAAGCTAGGTAAACAACCTAGGTTTTTGGCAAGAGGTCCAATCCCAAATATGAGTAGAAAAATATTATAGTTCATCTTATTATACCATCGGTCTCTTGTTGTCAAGACTACCCTTAGGGCAAGGAGGCTAGCCTAAACCTTCGACTAGAGCTGATCATTGACGGGTCTCAAGTCAAAATTATAATTATTTTTAGTTGGATTTTGGATTGAGTCTGTGAGAACTGGTGTCTTGGGCCAAAGTCGGCGGGCCCAGTCGACTTCAGCCCGATGGAACAAAAATAAAGGGGGAGATAGATGCTGTGAAACAGGGAAAGTGTGTTCGCCTTCTTATCCAGTCGGTAACTTCGCTAGGAGTTGGAAGGACAACCGTGGAGGAGAGGGATTTCATCGGCGACGAGGTTGGGGTAGGTTAGGACTTTGATCGACCGAGTTTGTTTTCCATACGGCGAGGAGAAGCCTCATTCTTCTCTTTAAAACCAAGACCTCTGGACCTCCTTCCCCTGTGCTCGCTGACGAGCTCAGAGTCTCCTATTGGTGGCCTCGTCTTTTGGCAGTTCATGGTCGTCGGATCTATCACGGTATCGTCGAGCAACATCATGGAGTTAGATCGCACGGCAAGGCTTTCGGCAGAAGGAGGTCTGGCAAGCCTCTTTTCCTCGTCGACCACCTTCCATGGCTTTTGAGGCCATGGGAGCATGTTCGGGCTGAACCAGAGGAAAACCATGGGGGGTTCGGGAGAAGAGAAGAAAGAAAAAAAATTTGCGACACATCAAAAGAATTTGAGAAAGAAAAATAGAAAGAGGTCTTCGAGGTTTCTCTCCATCGTCTACCTCTGCCCTCTGCCAAGATCTTTGGCCCAGGGTTAGGGTTAGGGTTTCTGAGTTTGCTCCGGGATTTCCAGCATTCGATCTGATGGGATTTGGTCCAATGATGTCTCGATTTGAGGAGGAGGTCTAGAGGCGCCGCTCGATTACGATTCTTGATGGATAGCCTAAGATCTCCAGTAGGCCCTTCCCGACGACATGGTCGATGCTTCGTCCATAATCCTGGCATCCGTTCTCAGGAACCTCACAAATAAGCTCTATGAAAAGCGAAAGAATGCGGCCCTTGAGATTGAAGGTATCGTGAAGCAACTGGTGCTTGCGGGAGAAGAGAAGAAGAAGAGGAAGGAGAGGAGAGGGAGAAAAAGAGTAAAGGAAGAGAAGGAGAGAAAGAAGAAATGAAAAGGAGAGGAGAGGAAGAGAAGGAAAGGAAAAAAAAATAGAGGGAGAACCTGTTTGGTAGAGAAAGAAGGAGAAAGGGAAGAAAGAAAAGAAAAGAAAGGAAAAGAAAAAGAAAAAAAAAAAAGAAAAAAGAAGGAAAAAGAAAAAAAGAAAAAAAAGATGAGGAGAGAGAGGAGAGAGAAGGAGGAGATAAGGAGAGAGAAGATGAAAAAAAGGAGAGAGAAAGAAAAAAAAAATATAAATATTGAAGGGGGAGATCGAAAAGTTTTTCTGGAAATTCATGATGATAGGGTTTTACGAGTGAATCATAGAAGAAATTTGAAAAAAAATTATTTGTTATTATGGGGGAACAGCCTTCTGAGCAAAAAGGGTGTTGAACGAGCTCCGGATATGGACTAATATAAGATACCAGGATTAGCTTCTAAAGGTAAGGATTCTAGACATGATCACCAGTTTTATATATTGTTTTACATGGCATGATTTGATCCGTGCATATAAGCATCGGCATGCATGTTTAGTTTTGCATGTGATAGTTTAACTTTTTATGCTGGACAATATGATTGTGTTGTTACTAGCTATGCTCCTGTATATTATGTTTTATCAAATAAGTTATCTCTGTATGGGTTGGACCACGATGCTGATTTTTTTGAAAATTGTAAATATCATGACTTGACACATGATGTGAAATGATAAAATATTAATCAAGTGAATATGGTGTTTGGACTAGCAATGCTACACGGTACCATGGTACTCAGGTTGCCAGTCACAGGCTAGAGTATGATAAATTATGTGCCAGTCATAGACAGGAGTGTGACAATAGTATGCTAGTCACAGGCTGGAGTGTGACCGTGGCTATCCAGAGCCCTAAAGAAAAAGGGACAACTAATGGAAACATGAAAAGTAAAATATAATTAAAGATTTTGTATTCAAGTTATTTGGTTGCATGATCTGATAAACTATTATTTTCTAGCTATTTTCAAATTATACTATTGTTGGTGTGACTGTTTGGAGACCTTACTGGGCTATAAAGCTCACTCCCTACTTTTTGATTTTTTCAGAGACTCAGGATGCATAGCGAGGATTGGGCTGGGCATGGGACATAATATCAACATTATTTAGATAGTTTAGTTAGTAGTTTTTTTGGTTGCTGATGCTTGTTGTGAATCGATGGACCATTTAATGATTTTGACTTGAATATATGGATTATTTAATTATTGTTTAATTGTTTATATAATATTGGTTTATTTGAAATGATTTTGATTGAAGTGAATATTGTATACCTAGGCCTAGCATGATCTCTATAATGTATTATAGGATTTGTGTGGCTGGTCGCGTAGCGATTTCGGTACTGGATTTGGAATGTGACAAAGTGGTATTAGAGCTTAGGTTATAATCATTTGGGACGACGATAATACAAGTGGTTCAAATAATAATAACATGATGGTTATTAGGATATGACAAGAATAGTGTCAGAGCTTAGGTTATGATAACATGGGACCGTGGTATAAGTGATTATGATAGATATGATAATATCAGAATTCAAGTCATGATTATTCAAGATTGTTATATAAGAGATTAAGAAATAGTATGGTGTTATTAGGACATGATAGAATATATCAAAACTTAGGCTATGATTACTTAGGACTGTGATATAAGTAGTTGAGACATGACATAAAAAGTATTGAAGTTAAGAGTATGATCACTTAGGACTGATATAAGTGATTAGGATATGATTTGAATATCAAAATTGGATAATGATCATTATAGATTATGACTTAGTATCATGATCAGCCAGGACATGATAAATGTTATAAGAATGAATTTGAAGTTTAGATTTCTAATATTTAGATATTATGCATAAGATATGGCATATGATTAGTACCAAAGAGGATCATGATTTTTGTCTGTAATATGCATAATGAGATTGATCTAAGATAAATATAAAGTGCTGGATGATTTGTACTCTTTGATCATGATAAGTAAGTATATGATGGATATAGAAGAGCTAGATTGGATGTATCTTTGCCTTTGATAAGTGGGTTGATCCAAATGTCAAGAGTACTAGCATAAATTATAGTATGTTATGTTAATAAGTTATGTTGAATAAATAGGTTCAATTATCAACTGAATGATTTTGGAATCATGAACTTGATAGGGATGCAGATTATGATAACATGCCAGTTTGTTGTTGTTAATTTATTAGATTTTAAATTTTGAATATAGTAAGATGTAATATAGATGAAGAGAAGATAATAGTTCAATGATTAAACGATAATTTTATGATGAACCTATATGCGGATTATGATTGAAAATATATAAGGGGATGTTGACCCCTAGAATGATTTTTATGATTATATAATATTGAAGCATGCATTTGATACTGATACTTTTAATGTTTAAGAAGTTTTTGTAGGATGTTTCAAATGGACAATCATTCACCTTTCAATTATGAGATCATTGTAGTGTATCCATGTACTCATAGAATAAGTTTCATGTATTTAAGAACCCTAGGTAAATTTGTTTGTATATTAATGTGAAAAGGGCCAAATTAATGTAATTTAAAGTTTAAAGATCTTAGAAGTTGTTTAGAAGAAGTTTGAAGTTGTTTGGAAGCTTTTGAAAAAGTTTCACTTGAGCCGACTCAACCAAATAGAGCTGATACATTTCCTTGTTATGGCACAAAAATTTCATGATACAGTCATCCGAGCCGACTCAAGGAAGAATAGAGCCGACTCCTCCAGAGTGACAGAAAATGAGTTCTGAGAATCCAATCATTTGAGTTGACTCTAATTGGCAAATGAGCCGGCTTTAATAAAACTACATAAATTCCTCTTTGAGCATTCGAGCCGACTCAATCATCTGAGCTGACTCTAATCCCAGTTTTTGAACAGAAACGGCTAATTCCAGATTTCAAATTTCTTGAAGAAAAAGTCTCCCCAATGGCTAGTTTTCGATTTTTAAGGAATTCTAATAGCCATATTCACCTGGAACACTTCAAAGAGCTATAAATGAAGAATTTATGTGAGGAAAAAAAATGTTTTTAAAGCTTTTACAAGAGAGAAGATATTATTGAATATTTTGAGTGCTTTTAAGAGAAAAAAATACTAAGTTCTTCAATTACTTCCCACCAACATCTTGAGTTTTTTTTAAGGAATTAAGTGAGAGCTTGAAGAGCATTGAAGAAGCAATCAAGAAGGCTTTATTAAGAGCTTAACTACAACCATCCAATACTTTTGGTTTGTTTTTGTGTTGCTTCTTTTGATACTTTATTTTGAGTTGTTTTAAGTACAGCAGGTGGCTGTAACTTGTGAATTCTTTTAGGTTATTGGTGAGCCTTGAAAACTAAGTTGGTTGTTAGTGAGCCCGAGAAAACTAATATTGTATTAGGTTTTGGATTGTGAGCCCATAGAAAAATAATCCGACTGTATTCGGGAAGAATATAGTGAAAATCCTAAGTGTGCACCTTGGATAGGGACGTAGGAGCTGGGTTGCTCCGAACCACTCTAAATTGTGATGTTTGTATTTTGTCTTTGCATACTCATTTGCTTCCACACACAATACTTTATACACTCCACTCACCACACAAATTTTTTGAAAGGCACATACTTGTTGAAATTATTTTCAAATATAATTAACCCCCTCTCTTGGGTTGGCCAACTGGACAACAAGTGGTATCAGAGCCATGCCTCAGTGCCATTATCTAACAATTAAGAGAAAATTTCAATGGCAACCTAAATGAGCCCTTCTTTGGCCAAAGGTTAATCAAGCAATAGACCTCCACTGTTCATCGGCACCAATTACACTTATTGGAAGGCTAGAATGAAAATTATATTTAAGCTGTTGATTTTCAATTATGGAAGATAATCTTAAAAGGACCACACATATCCATTAAAAAAGTTGATGGCTTAGACATCCCAAAACCGGAAGATGAATGGGATGAATATGACATAAAATGGGTGAACTAAATGCCAAAGCCATGCATCTTTTTTATTGTGCTTTGGATGCTAATGAGTTTAACCGGATTTTTATTTGCACTTCAGCAAAGAAAATTTGGGATAAACTATAAGTTACCCATGAAGGCACAATACAAGTAAAGACTTCCAAAATTAATATTCTTGTGCATAATTATGAGCTTTTTAAAATAGAACCAAATGAGACAATATCTGAAATGTTTGTTAGATTTATAGATATTATTAACGGTTTGAAAAGTCTTGGTATGGTATACTCTAATGCTGATCTTGTCCAAAAGATACTAAGATCTTTACTAGATAAATGGGATCCCAATGTCACTGTAATTCAAGAAGCCAAGGACTTTAACATACTCCCACTTGATGAACTTCTTGGTTTTATAATTACACATAAGCTAACAATGCAGCACTGCAACGAAGATGACAACAAGAAAAAAGTCTATAGCATTCAAGGCTGTAGCTGAAATCAAGAAGCAAGAAGAAGAAAAAGAAGAAGAAAGCCCCTAGTCTGATGAAGAACTAGGAGATGATGACATAGCCTTCACTACAAGAAATAGGGCCATTTTCGAGGGATTTTTCGAGGGAAAAAGAAAAAAATACATCGGAAATTTATATTTCCAACGGAAACATGGTCATCAGAAAAACCATCCTCAAAAAAATTTTTCGAGGGAGTTTTTGATGGAATTTTTCCTTTAAAATTTTCGACAGATTCTCCGAGGGATTCGCCAAGGGAATATTTCCGAGGAATTTTCCAAGGAAATATTACCGGGAGATTTTTCGAGGGAATATCTTCAAGGAATTTCTGAGGGAACACCTTCGACGGATTTTCTGAGGGAACATCTCCAAGGAATTTTTCGAGAGAATATTTTCAAGGGATTTTTCAAGGGATTTTTTGAGGGAACAACTCCGAGAAATTTTCTGAGGAAACATCACCGAGGAATTTCCGAGGGAACATCTTCGATGGATTTTTTGAGGAAACATCTTCGAGGGATTTTTCGAGGAATAATTTTTGAGGAATTTTTCGAGAGATTTTCGAGGATAATTTTTAGAAATTTTCCGATGGATAATTTTTAGAAAATATTTCGAGGAGTTTTCTAAGGATAAATGAAACATGGAATTTAGGACACGATGATGGAAAAATTCTAGGAGCAAAGATTCATACCATTTAATCATCCATACACGTGCAGATCTTTGAAATGGAATAATATTTGCACATACCTATTTAAATTTAAACAGGACCATTGAATATCTAATCAAACTTAAAGGGGTAAGTGTTATTGGTTAATAACAAACAAATAAAAGATATATAAAACTATCTTTTGAAATATCAATATGGATGATAAGTTTTTTTTTTGCTTGCCTCATCATCTTCACAAGTCATTTTTGTCATTTTGTCCTTAGTCCCATTTGAGTATGGGTAGGGCTCGAAGTGGACCAGGCTGGACCGGACTATACCTCTACCCGAGCCTAGCCTGAAAAAATTTGGGCTTTTGCTTTGAGTCGGCTCTTCTACTTTGAGTCGGCTCGAGTAATTTTTGTCAAAACCTTCCGAACTTTTCTAAATTACTTCTAAAAGCTTCCAACCAACTTTAAAGATTTTCAAACCTTCAAAGCCTGATCTAAATAATTTAAATTTGAAAAATACATTGAATTAGCTCATTTTCATGCATACATAAGAAGTTTTTCTTGGGCTCTTCATTACATAATACTTTTTCAAAAATAAACTTGACATACATCATAATTGTAGGAAAAGTGGTTGTACATTAAAATCATCCTACAAAAACTTATAAAATACTTGGAAATGGTTAGTAATCAAATGCATGCTCCAATGTTTTGTTATCATCAAAATCATTCCAGGGATCAACAGGTTTTACAACTCTCATAGGACCCTAGGCTAAGTCATTCAAGTGTTGATTTTGTATCATACTACATGGATTGTGTACATAATTATAAATTACAAAAATAATGTATTAGACTTATGTTTCATATGAACATATAATTTTGATTTGGACAAGAAGTTAAAGCTTACATAATCTTTGAATTATGATGCAAATAAAGTCTCAATCCATGCATCATTTGAGCATCACTAAGACATCCAGGATTGGAAGCATGCACATACTGCACAAACATGCTAAAATACCATATTGTATCAGTTTTGTCGCATTCATTAACTGAGTATAAAATTTTTTGTGGAGTTAAGGAGGATGCGATACTCACTCAAGATATGGCTTCACTTCATCACAATTAATAATACATGTAATGTGTAACAGTAAGCTCCTCATCAGTTAAATACCGAGTTCTACGCTGACCAGATGAGTGACCAAAATGACTAAATATTGAAAGAGTTGGTTGGCACCTTATTGTATACTCTTCTCTACTATCATTTTAATTAGCTCCAATGTCTGTAGCATGTACATGAGTCTCAAAATAATACAAACAGAAGTAAGATGTCTCCTGTGCTAAGTATGCCTCACATATAGAGCTTTCAATACGAGTTTTATTCTTAACCATTTTTTTAACTTGTTAAGAAACCTAAGAACATAGCATTGTACGTTAGCACATGTGATATAAAAGAGTATATGGTTAAGATTTGAAACAAATACAAAAATATTCTTTTTTACCTCTTAAAAGGATACATCCATCTATATTGTACAAGTCCACCTACTCGTGCTTCATATGGTAGGTGAATAGGTAAATATTCCATTAAGTCAAAGAAACTAGGTGAAAATATATGTTCCAACTTACACAAAATGATAGGGATATTGTGTTCCATTTATACCAAATCCTCCTCCCGCAGCACAGTTGAGCATAAGTCTTAAAGAATATACTCAACTCAGTAAGAGGTTTTCATATTGGTTCCGGTAATACAATAAATGCAGTGGGCAACAAATATTCCATAAATATATGGCAATCATGACTCTTCATCCCAAATAACTTGCCTTCGCTCATGTCTACACATCTACCCAGATTTGAAGAATATATATCAAGCATTTTTAATCCTCTTATCCATTCACAAGCAACTTTTTTTTGGTCTAGTGTAAAGCTAAAATTTGCTTTTAGTTTTCACCTTCCCATTAGGAAACTCATAGAGTTCTAAATCTCGCCGCCTACAATACTCTTTCAAGTCCATTCTTGCTTTAACATTATCCTGTCATATTTTTACATCCATAACCGTATTAAGGATATTATCAAACATATTTTTTTCTATGTGCATGACATCTAAGTTGTGTCAGATTAAATTCATCTTCCAATATGGTAATTCTCAAAATATGCTCTGCTTCATCTAATTATAACTTTCTCATAGCCACGAGATTTACAAGGACCTGTTTCAATTATTTTAGGATATCAACGAACTTTTTTCCATACTTGGTCCCTGTTAATATGAGAGGAGGCTCTGATCTATCAATTTTTTTTTTCTGAAAGGCATCCTTATTTCTTCTGAACACATGATCAAAAGGCAAGAATTGACGATGACAATTAAATCATGTATTTTATCCCCATGCTCAAAGCGGAAAACCTTTGTCCTTTCCATACAATAAGGACATGCTAATTTTCTAGCCATGCTCCATCCCGATAACATGCCATATGCCAGAAAATTATTAATTATCCACATTAAAGCAGCCTTCATGAAAAAATCTTGCTTCTCGAAATGTCATAAGTAACTACACCTTCATTCCACAGGACTTTTAATTCATCTATTAATGGTTGCAAATATACGTCTATCCTGATTTCAGATTATGCGGTCCAGGAATGAGCAAAGTTAAATATATATATGGGGCAGTCATATACATATCAGGAGGTAGATTGTAAGGCATAACAATTACTGGCCAACAGGAGTATGGTGAAGCAGATAGACTATATGGAGTAAAGCCATCAGCACATAGTTCAAGTCTAACATTTTTTGGCTCTAATGCAAACTCGGGATATGTACAGTCAAAATATTTTCATGCTTCTCCGTCTGATGGGTGGCATAAAATACCTTGTTTTCGTCTATTCTCATAATGCCATCTCATATATCCAGCCGAACTGCTCGAGGGATAAAGCCTCTTAAGTCTAGGGATAAGTGGCAAATAATGCATCCTCTTGTAGGGTACTTGACTATGATTCATACTTCCCGTCCTACCTAGTTTGTATTGAGGATGACTATAGAACTTGCAATCAATTAAAGACTCATCATCCTTGTAATACAACATACACCCATATAAGCAACAATCTAATTTTTAGCAGATAGGCCAAGCTTTGAAACTAATTTCTATCTTGTAGAAGTCAGAAGGTATTACATTACCAGGAGGGCTTATCTCTTTCATAAGCCCCACAAATTGATTAAAACAATGTGAGATATATTGTTATCAGACTTGATGCTCATCATTCTAACCGCAATTGATAACTTTGAGTGATTAATACTACAACCTGGCCAGAGCGGCTGTTGTGCTGCATGCATCTCGTAAAACTTTTCAGCCTCTTTATTTGGAGGCTCTCCACATAATTTGGAGCATCACTATTCCGATAAGCATCCATATTACTATTATAAACATCTTCAAAATTTGGACCAGCAGCATCAAAAACCATGGCTTTGTATCTACTGGTTTGCTCATTATTGACCAATTGACCACAACTAGAAACATTAATTGAGCAGTACTTAAACCAATAAATTGCATTTGATCAACACCATAATTCATAATTGGTTCAATTTTTCCATGTTCTGTCCAATACCAGTAGTCAGGTTTGAAACCTTTTTTATAAAGATGTATCTTCACTTCCTCTCCAGTTAAGTACTTTATGTTTTTGCACTTGAAACAATGACACCTAATTTCTTCTCATAAAAAATATAGGTTGTCAGCATGCAAAGTGAATAAACAACTCCACCCCCATTTGAAACTCATCTGTATAACCCTTTTGGTCCAGTAATAGTCTATTATACATCCAACTACGATAATGATGAATGTCTATAATAACGAAGCTTTAGAGTGTTTCCTTGATAATCAACCTAAAATTATAAACAATTGATGCATGTTAATCTTGAGTTTTTATGCATGTGCTATATATACAAGTGCATGTTAACCATTATTGGAGTAAATAATGAGTAATGGTTCATAGGTACTAATTTCATTTTTTTCTATAGAATACATGGATAATGAATATAAATAATAAAAGTTGATCAAAAAATTGAAAGAAAAAGGTAGCGGATAGGGTACCCATAAATTTTGCCCTACCTATATCTGAACCCATTTAAAATCTTCCTACATAAACCCATCCCAATCTTGATTACAATCTTATTTAAAAATCTCAAAAAATTCTGTGCCCATCTCATTTAAAATTGCTATAGCTGCTGGATACCCAAACTCAGGCAGTCTTTTACATACCTTTTTTTTTCCATGAGTGCTTTCCTTCTATAGATGCTCTCATTCTTCAATTTAAAATTGATATACCCGTCGAGTATACCAAACAATATATTAAATAGTTTAAGACCTCTAGTTAAAATAATAATGAATCATTGTGTAATAATGAGGAATATGATTTTGTGGGTCAAATAGTCTTCCATTTGTGCATACATGTGTACAAATATGTATCAATTATTTTAAATGTTCTCTTACTTTTTATAATCTAAGAAATTCTTTTTGAACTTTTGGTAGAAATTCTATATTTTTTAGAATGCTAAACTCACACCCTCACCAAATTATTTAGAAATGCCATGTTTTTCTTATGCTTAAAAAAAAAACAAAATTATTCTGATATGAAAATAATATAATAACTATAATTTAGATCCAGAATTACTAATAAAAACCTATAGAGGTTCCTCATAGATTTTTTCTCTAATAAATAGATTAGAAGATAAGATTAACCAACTATTATGCATACCTATTGATAAAAAATACAACTAAAAATTAATAACTTCCTTGGAGAAACAAGCAAAAAAATATAGATTAATGAAGGACATATATCTATACAAAGAGTTCTTAAAGCACATGTTAAAGATTAAAAATCATAAGTATATAAATCTTGAAAAGAAATTAAAAAAAATATTATTATCTTTGTATTCTTCCTGACAAGAAAGTTACAAAACCAAATCCATGAGAATGGCCACCAAAATATTCCTATTATTCACAAAGTCATTTAAAATAAGAAATATGATTAAAAATATATTTATATGCAAGCATGTTAAATAAAATTATGTAAGTAAAATCATGAAGGGAAAAAAGGCAAGGAGAGGACCATAGAACATTAGGCCGAACTGAGACGAGGAAAAAGGAAAAACAACAGTGACTGTTTCAATTCAAAATTATACTATCAAACCATATTTACTAAAATATTGATTGATGACCAAAAGCTAATCTCCCACTCTCCCTCTCTCTCTCTCTCTATGTGTGTTTGAAGGACCTTGAGATCCCTTCTTCTTCAAACCCAAACCCCCTCCCAAGTTTGCTGGACCATGTTAACAAAGGTTTAACTAATTTAGGTAATGGCAATATTGCATGCTAAGAGTTAAAATTTCCAAACGAGAGGCACTGCATGGTTCATACTGAAAGATTGGTTGAAGCCACTTGACTTCCTCCCTTAACAAGAAAAAGTTATCCTTGAGGGAAGGAACGGCTTACAATACATGCCACCATAGGATGTTTAAACTACAAAAAAATACAGTATTCCTGGCACTTTTTTTTACATTTTTCGATGCTTTAAAATATTAGAAAAAACATTCCCGATGCTTTAAAAAATATGAAAAAAGCGTTGCTACGCGAAGAGTAAAAAAATTTTTTTTCAATATTTTCCCGATACTTTTTAAAGCATCGCGGTTTATCAGGTTTTTCCCGACACTTTTAAGCATCGAGAATAATGTTAATCCCGATACTTTTTAATAGCATCAGGAATGACTTTATTCTCGATGCTTAAAAGCATCGAGAATAAGTCGAGATAAGTTATTCCCGACACTCTAAAATATCAAAAATTTTATTTTTTAAAAAAGTTAAAATTAATTTAAAATTAAAATTAAATCTCTGATTGTTATTTGACCTTGGTACTCTTAATATGACCGATATCAAATTTTGGATCATTTTAATCAATATCCATTTAGCTAACACAAAACTTTACTATAAATTGTTACACTTTATTAAATTAACCATAGTACAAGTATTCGACCATGGAAATGTCCATGTCGGCCTCCCAACAAAGGACGTTCTCCAGCCACCACCCAGATATTTTGACATCTGCGGCCTCACATCGCCCCTTTCCAAACGGTCGTGACCAGAAAAAATCAATAGGTAGAATGGAGTTGGTCAAAAAAAACCCCCAAATAAACCATCAGCTTCCCACTTGGGACACCTGCCACATCTCTGACCAATTAAGAGGATAACTCTCTGGAATGATATTTGTTTTTTATATTCCAGACATTCATTGGTTTCTCACATCCTCAGGGAAAGAATGGAACCTTTCTTTTTTTTCCAGTGTTTCGACCTGTGATAAATGAAAAAAAAATTGCATAAAAAACTGAAAGCTTGTTTGGTTGGAGTGAAATCGAATGAAAATCATTTTTTTAATATATATATATATATATATATATATATTTGAGTATTTGATTGCAAAAATGAAAGATAAAAATCATTTTAGCTCATAAAATAATCATTCAAATAATTAAGAGGGGATAAAAACTATTCAGGGTACAAGTCTCAAAGTCACTAGAAAATAAAGAGACTGAAAGAAAAAGAAGGGCATTTTATTTTGCTTATACTTATTTTTCTTCAATTTTAGATATTATAGTATTTTTAATGTTGCAATGCCTGAAATTTCAATTACTGAAGGTTTGCAAAGATTTCTGTGTTCCAATTCTCATACCTAGATTAAAATGAACTTATCTTACGATTGCAACAACTACCATCCATAATATAAATAACATTTCTTTTATTATTGAACAATTTTTGAATTATTAGAGGTAACGTTTGCATTCCAAATGCAACTAATTGCTGTGCCAGCCACAATTTCAAAGTATTAGACCAAAACAATAATACTGGCCCACATAGTACAGTTTCATAAATTTACACTGAAAGAGATTTAAAATAAATTCCAAATGAACAAGAATTTTTTAATAATATTTTATAATTCACAACTAGTTACATGCATCCGTATAAATTAAAATTATTTTCTGTAACCGCATAACTGTTTAGCAGTCATTTTTGTACATATATATATTTGATCACTAAAAATCAAAATGTGATGACCACCGAACCATGTAGATATCGATGAAAGCCAAAGATATGAAGAGTCGACCAAGATGACAAGGACATGTACAAGGAAGATTTGAGAAAGCTCCCATAAGTAGAGGTGCTCCAGATTGTAAAGGGAGGCATTGGTAATAGAGGTTAAAGGCCCAAGCCAAAAAATACATAGCAGTGAGAGAGAATTTGCAAAGGCTTGTGATATACCTCTCAACAAGAAATATTGTAAGAAATTGCTTGTAAAGCTAACCCAGACTGGTTGAGGCATTGCTTACCAGACACTACATTTAGTCTGCTAATGAGGCCCGGCTTCAGCACTGAATGCAATTGTCTCTGATCAATTTTTAATCATCATCAGATGTAGGGATGTACTACACAATTCATAGAAAAACATTTGAACTCCATCACCTGATGGGATTAGAGAAATAAGAGTCAGATGGAACAAAAAAACATTCACTTCAAGATTTATCCCTGCAGCAATAGCATCTAGATCACAAGGGCACAAGAAAAATGAAATGTCAGGATAACATTTTTCACAAATTACAACCTGAAAACCCAATATTAATCATAAATTCATGAACGAAAAGGGATGGTTTAAAAAAAAAAAAACGGAGTTCATGTAAGTGTGCTATCTTTATGTCTCTCCTGTCATCAATATTGTCAGCCATCGTATCATCATCATATTTTACAGTATTTTACTTATCTTGTACTCTTATTCCATTCTTCTCAGTCAAATCCATAATCCAGAAAATAGTTTCACGCACTTGATCTCATTTATTGAAAAGTACACAAAGCATTTTAGGAAAAAAGGTTAGAATAAGAGAGTGATGATGTCAAACATGTTGCATCCACACCACAGCATATCAAGCTCTAGATAGAAATATAAAATAGAGAAACATTTGCATACCTGTCTGTTTGCTAAATGTTCGAAGAACAATCAAATTCTCATGCTTCTTTACCTAATCCATCCTCGATGTCATACCAGAGAATTCAATATATGCTTCATCCAACACAACCAATACAGAAGAAAAGGATGTCTGAAAAATTGTCAGATGCTTGTAAAAAAATAATCCACAATTTTCAGTTTGGCTTATCATGACAAATTTACTAGGAACTAAACTGAGTACGCAATATTACATGGTACAGATGCCCGTAAAAGAATTAGTAAGCTATGATATAGAAAACTAATGATTACTTACCTGATCCTTCTCAGCCAGCTGAGCCCCGTCCTTTTGGAGATGAGTTCAAGTGTTCCTTCATATGATAAGTTGATGTGGTAATTTAGATCTCCTAACCAGATAATTCTTCTGAATTTTTCAGAAATAGGTACGAAAATCAAGGTCAAACAGTATAAAAGATTTGAATCTGAATTTTTCAGGCTGGCTTTACACAATATGGGATTTCTTATAATATATAGGAGTAACATATAGATAGAACCGAGCTGCAACCCAAGACGCATAAAGATTCCATTGAAACTAAAGGACTCTTTTCATTTTCCAAACCATGTACATCCATATTACAAAAGCATCCACATCAAATTGGCAACTCTCACATCTCAAACAGAAGCACCTCCTAGCATGCACAAAGAGGACTTACTAATCTACAATCAACTCCACCACGGGTAAACACTATTTGGATATTCAACTGCTCACATAAAGAGAATAATCAATTTCACTTTGCAACTGAAAGAAGAATACCAGAAAGAAAGAACAAGAAGCTCCTGATTGCTTTCAACTGAGCCTTCCTGATTGCTGCAAGCATGCCGAATATTCTATGAACCAACTATATGCAATACAAACAAAATTAAGAAGACCTCCAGTTGTTTCTTTGCATGTGACAAGTGCAAATATTTGTGCCAAGGAACCACAATATACAATATTTGTGCCAATATTCATCACGCAGCCATTGAACAAGTAGCCACATAAGATACAAGATCAATCAACAATGTATACACAACCTCATTCATATTACTCAGCATCTTAACAGACGTGAAGTGGGAGATAAATCATGCCCGTAGATTTAGGAGAATGACATTGCATATAATCAATAAAAATTGCCATCATCCACCTAGAAGATCACACTCTCCTCCATTCGAAACCTGCACAAACAATTGATCATTCATCAATGACTACAGTCTTGTTATGGTCTTATATTAATTAAGGACACAAATGAATCTGGGGCTATGTTTCTCGAAGCAGTAGAGCTTACATTATAGAAAGTCCGATACTGGTATTGAATAATGGCCTTGATCACTGCTCTGGTGGCCCAGTTGAGGATTGCTTCCAACAAATTGCAGGGAGTGCATGTCTGCAGCTGGACAGGCCTGCACACCATTCTAAAGAAAAAGAAAATTCCAGTTTAATATCTTGTTCATCAAAAACCTAATGAACAAGCCATGGAGTAGAAATAACCTGTAACGTAACTAGTTTCAAACCAAAGTTGGCAGTTACCATGTCACATTTCAAACCAACACTTTGTATACCACCAAAGTTTAACACTTTGTTCACATTTCAAAAATTAGAAGGAACAACAGCCCACAGGGCATAACCAATCAGATTTCCAAAAATATGATGAAACATGTAATGATGAGAGCAATTGCTTAGAAACAAAAATGTCTCAGGATTAAAAAAATACCAATTGGATTTCATGAGAATCCAAGTACAGTGCCTTGTTATCTTGCACGCCAACAATGTAAGTTGAGGCCCCAGATTTTCCACCCAAAATGCCCAGGCTTTGTGGAAACATGAATGTTTCCCATAGCAATTGAATATACCTGAAAAGAAACATGGCATAAATACTACGACCGACTGCATTAAGGTGAAGTCTAAAGGTTTTGGAGGTGAACTCAATGACATATTTTGACCAATTCCTCACATAGAAATATATAATAGTTTATGCCAAAAATGATATAGGATCCAGAACTTCTGTAGAAATACAAGCAATTTTAAGGCTAGTATGTCTTGTCAAAATTCTTACATGCGACAGTCTACTAAAAATGGTGTATGGATTCCAAAATAGCTCATTCTATTTGAGCATTATCAAGACAAATGACCCACTATCTGATTCATCATAACTTCACCGGCCATGGTCTGATGCCAAATCTTCATAATGATTTACAGGTTCCTGCTCTTAAGTAGATGATTCAATTTTATAGTGCTAAATATTTCTTGTATCTTTTCTAAAACCAGCATTGGAAAGTTCCTGTTTTAAGATGATCGCATGTTTAAACCTCATGCAAGAAGATCAAAGAAGATGGTAATATTTTGTCTTTGGCCAACTTTATGCTGATTAAACCCCACTTTTCTGGATCAGCAGGGTTGGTTGAGCATAAAAGAACTAATTAAATAGTATGGTAGAAATTTCTTCTTTTCTCAATGCAATTTCAGTAAAAATCTCTCTCCAAGTTGAACAATAGCTAGCACATTACTGAGGGATTAAACATAAAAAGTTTGGCCTTGTTATTACTTTAGCATCGAAATGATGTATCACACTGACAAGTGAACAACACAATCAATGGTGTAACCAAGGATAAATAAAATTGTAGGATCTGAAAAGCTTACAACACAGCTTACAAGAAGGTAAAGGGGGTAAAATAATGTCCATCCTTCTCCAACAACCAACAGCAAAATGAAAGAGAGGAAGGAAGCTAACAGGCTTTTTTTTGAGAAATTGAAAAAGTATGTCTACAAAACCTACTGCTTCTGGACAGATTTAAAACCATCCCTCTCTAAGCACTCTGCTAGCTCAGCCTGAAAAAAAGGAAAAAAAAAAAAGAGTATCACCATCTTGTTTTTTGTAAACATTCAATAGCCTCTTAAATATTTATAAAATTAACACAAAAGCTAGGACCATCACATCCAACAATTTCAACTCTCAAAAAGTTAGAAGGTGCTACCCAGGTTTAGAACATCATAAACATTCTGACCACTATCATTCTACAAGAAAATAAGACTTCAGATTGTGCAAACACAACACAAATCAAATTTACAGGGAAAAAAACTAGAGTCAATATTGATGGTTAATTAACACTTGATCTTCACAGGAGAATGGCTGAAGTAGAGTCAGAGGATACATAATAGTAAGATTATGCAGCAGATGCAGAGCAATGGAGTAAGAAAGCAATTATGTTCAGAAGGACGCACATTAGAGAGGATTATTTCTTAAACATTGGAAACAGCTTACTTATAACAGCTTAAAAGTATAAAATATGTAAGAAACAGAACAATCTATTCTGAGTATTCATGAAATGATCACTACTATGGTTAAGAAAAGATCAGGCTGAGCTTTTATGGCCTTTTTTTCATACACTAAAAGCATTACTTCAAAATGTCACAAAATAAAAATTTTCCAAAGGATACCTTTATCTGGGGAATAAGTGCTGGTCCACCATAGGAAAAGGCTGTGTAAAGCTGAACAAGTGTTGCTCCAGCTCGAATCTTTTTGTATGCATCTTCACCACTGTATTCAGTAACATTTAACATGGTTAATGAATTTCTGTTCAACAAGCATCCAGCAACATCAGTACTAACTATAATGTTCTAATACCTGCTAACACCACGACAGCCTATAAGGGGAATTTTTCCCTGCAAATGTAAGTATTCCAAAGTCAAAATACAACAACAAATCAGCGTGAACAAAAAAAATGAGCAGCGATCAGGGATGGGAAACATCATTCTACAGAAGGAAAAAAATCCCAAATATGAAAGGACGTTGTTTGAAGAAAAGAAGAGGGAGTGCAGTAACAAAGATTTATATGGAGTTCAGTAAAAAATGATGAAGACTAATACCCAAGTAAGCATATACATCTCCTTGAGAATGTTGGTGGACAGATCAAATAGAGGCTTCCCGCTTAAACCACCAGATTCTCCAGCTAACGGGTGTCCACTTACAGGATCTGGTCTTGAAACAGTTGTAATTGATATGATCTGAGGAAGCATCGTTTATCATGATGCACAATAAATTCAAATGCAGTCATCACGGTTATCTAAAATAGCGAAACACAAACTATTTTCAGGTTAACCGAAGGATTGGCATAATTTAAATTTGCAATAATTGTGATATCTAATACATGTATGACATTCATTGCTCTGAATAACTATGGGAATGTATGGAATGTACAGAATTTCCAAAGCTTTATAAAAAGACACAGGAATAACAAAATACATGGGGTCTGTCCCGATACCATACCAACCTGGGACTAAACAGGATGGATAACAACATCAAGACCATTTTGTTTTTGTCCAACCATTGCACAATCTTTAATACAAATTAAGTTCAGGTAAATGGGTAAGGAACCATCACCATTGAGTGGACAGGGACGATGTACCTGTTCACAGGATAAGCTGGTAGAGGAGTGAGAAAATTCGACACCTTGGTATAGTCTATCATGGCAGCATAGACTAGGGCATTAGTAATCCAATCTTCCACAAATTCACCTTCATATAAACTGAAATAGCATGACTTTAGTTAACAGATCTATTCCTAAAGATTTTCTACATATGGATCTTTCAAGATAAGAAAAGAATTCAGATAAAATACACACATTCATACACACACTCTCCTTATATGTATATATCCATCTAGAATAGAATAAAGTTGAGACTTCAGAGAAGAGTCCCTGTCATGTTTCATAGCAGTCCAGCTCTTGGACATGCCTGCGCCGCACGGCACTGCAGACCGCATAAGATCCATGGTCTAATTCACCACCCTCAAAGACTTAGACTCATCCTGCTTCTAGATACGTACGGTGCCTCTGTTTCACCACAAATAATTAACAGTTTCATGGCACATACATTCACCCTATCGAATTCCTAAATACTCTTTTGCACCGTTACCACCATCTCCTCTCAAAAAGACTGTATATTCCATTTTCTCTAGCCCTATGCTCTTAGATCGTTATTTATTAGACTTCTGAAGCATAAAGATTTCACGCACCTATTGTCCCACTGCCTGTCTCCTTTGGTCTTCTATAACAGAACTCGAAAGGCGATTTTTTTTTTTACTCGACATCATGACAATCCAAGAAGACCAAAAAAAAAAAAAAAAATGCATCCGGTAAAAATCCAAGATCCAGCGAATCAGTTGATAAACAAAGATCGAAACCCCCAAACCGCAGCTCATCATAAACGCCATCACATTTTTTAAAGGAAAAGACTTTTTCCCTAGTCTAACCCCAGATTCAAGGTGCGATTTGGATGCAACAGAATCCCAGACGAGAAATCTGAAATCGACAACAGAACAGACAAAGAGAAGCCAGATCGATCACCTGGAAGACGGCAGAGGAGGGGGAGACCATGGAGAAGGAGGAGTTAACCCCGCCGGAGGAGTTGGCGTTGAGCGCGGCGTGGACCAGCTTCCGCTGGAGCTCGTAGGTCGAGGACGCCGACGCCTCGAGGTTGCCAGAGAGCTGCTTTGCACTCCACTCGGCGCTGGAGCTCCTGCACACGAACGTGAACACGCTCATTCGATCCGAGATAACGGACACCTTAACCAGAAGAAAGTAAATGGGATTAGGGCTCGGAGGAGATTAACGAGGAGGCGGCGCACAAAGAAGAGAGGTGAAATAAAACGTGAGTTTTTGAAGAAAAAAAGTAAATGGGATTAGGGCTCGGAGGAGATAAACGAGGAGGCGGCTCACAAGAAGAGAGGGAATGGGATTACAAGTGAGCTTTTGTCGACGCTATGTAAAAGCGTCGCCACGCCAGCGGTAATTGCGACGCTTTAATCTAGCGTCGGGAAAAATTCGCTGCCAAACTTAATTGCGTTTGATCGATTGCTAAAATATCCTCAACGATAATTTAAGTTATCTATAAGATAGATTATTATTAAATAAATTATCAATAATATTGATTATTATATTTGATATGCACATATAATTTATAAATTAATTATTATATTTTGTTATAAGATAGATTGTCAATACTGATTACTGTGTTTGGTATACACGAGTAATCTATAGATTGATTACTGTGTTTGGTATGACAAATACATTACCGGTAATCTAAGCTCAAATTTTCAAAATATTCATAAGTCAAATTATTAAAAATATATTATAATATAATATAGTAATGTAATATAATATTATTTTAATATAATATATTATAAAAATATTAGATTATATCATATTTAAAATAATATAATATATTTATAAACATAGTATATTTATTTTAAAAAATAAATAAATAAAATATATATATATTAAATTATACATTTATGTAGAATATAAATATATTATTTTAAATTATAATATAATATATATAATTTTAATATATTACTTAGTATATTTAAAATATTATATATAATTTTTTTACATTTATTTAGTATAAAAAAATTTTTCAAATTTCAATTATAATATAAAAATATTAAATATTTTATATTTAATAATAAAAAATATTTAAAATTTATATTTTTAAAAATAGCTAAAATATAAAAATTATATTTTTATAAATAAAATATATATTTAAGAAGAGATCCCAATTAGCATCCAGAGGACATAGATGAGAGAGAAAAGAAAAATTTTTTCTCATCGAAGCGAAGGGACAGGGAAATTTTGTAAAAATAAAAAATACCATATTACCACATCTCCGGTAATCTGGATAGCCACTCCTCCTTGAGGTAATCTAAATTACCATGAGACGTAATCTGGATTACCATGAGAGGTAATCCAGATTACCACTACAACATATATTACCAATTTAAAAAAATATCAAACAAGGTTATCTGATGGGCCCGGTTTAAAATCGGTAATCTGGATAGATTACCGCCTACCAAACATAACCTTAGAATAATCTTTCCTACCAAGCAAGGGTTTTTCCATTAAGAAGTTTGCCGTGGGGTTTCCCTCGACTGGATATACCAATCTTGAACAACTACCTCAAGTCCCAAAAGAATCAGATGCAAACTTATTAGAATAAGTTTGCCGCACGAATGGACCTATACCTCCATCTCTCCATGGAGGTCCTATTCATTTATCAATTCTCTTTCTAAAGCTTCCATTTTCTCCCATCCTTCTCATATTTGCCACAGCAAAATATTGAAGCAGCCATGGCCAACCAACCCAGCAGGGATCAGCCATGGGAACAACACATACTAGGCCAACACCACACCACCTCCACGTCTATCAGTCCCAACGCCACAGCCAGATGCTCATTCTACGCCAACACCACCGCCACAGCCAGCAACCCAAGCTCAGCCCCTATCCCCACCTTAATCAAAGCCTCCATCACCATCCCGATCCTTATCAACTATCCAGATAGAAATATCAATTAGGAGGATTCGAGCTCGACCACCATTGCTATCACTGTTTCCATTACCATTGCCATCACCGAGATCATCTCAGAAGCAGACAGTAGAACAAACACCACTGAAGCAACCATCACCATCTACTAGAAGATCTTTAGAGCCATCTCCAACTCCAACAAGGTCAACAACACCTTTATCACCCCAAGAAGACTCCGAGCCGCAACAAGTAGCAACTTAGGAAGTATGTCGGGCCCCATCTTTAACTTCTCCATCTGTTCGTCACCGTCTCCTCCGACTCTGGTGAAGGGGAACATCACCACCATGATGGGTTCGCCACCGTCTCCTCCGACTCCGGCGAACCCATCATCATCCACCTTCTCTCCTGCCATCGAGCCTCATCTCTCGCGTAAATCCCTCGCCACCGAGCCCCATTGCTCCCGTTTCTCCTTCCCCATGGATCTTCGAAAAATAGAATGAAACAGAAATGGAAAAAAAAAAAAAAAATTAAAGAAGAGGATTCAAAGAGGAGAGTTCTACCTTATTTGTTCGGTCGGAGAAGGTGGAATTTGCTGGAAGGAAGAGAGGGAAGCCTAATGATCAAATAGATGGGCGGTGGGCATGGAAGTTTAAGGAATTTTAAATTTTATTATATATAAGAAGATTTTATATAGGTTAAATATTTTTTAATAAATTTATAATAAAAAAATTAAATCTTAATGGTTATGATAGTAGGTAGGTTTTTCAAAGATTTTTATATTTAATTCTTGCTATCTATTATTATAAAATTATTTTACAAAATATTAAAATAATATTTTTTATTTTTTGAATATTTTTTTAATTTTTTTGGGCTTTTCTTTCTAGTTTTTTTATGTTCAATATTTTCTTGGATACAGTTGTGTGCTAAGCTCAAAGATGCAGCATAGCAAATAAATCATTGCATCATCATATTATTTAATAAAAATTATATCAATTTGTGGACAAGGTGCTTTTAAAACCTTCTAGCACTTTCAATGATATCTTCATAAATAATAGTCAGTATGGATTATTTATGAATATGAACTTGGGGTAATAAACAAAATAATTCTCTCTCATTCAAACATTAAGTATCATGTTGAAATTAGATTAAGCAACTCAATCCGGCTAGAATAGAAAAAATAAAATAGCCATTATGCAATTTAAAGTAAGCATTGATAATAATGGAGCCATCAAAACATCATAAATATAGTCTCTATTCATAATAACTATACATAGTCCACATAACTATTAGGAACACTTTTATACTATTTAGCCAATCCACAATTCATGATGGAACTTTCTCATCCAACTTAAAACTATCCATGTTTCTAGAATCTCCTTTCATGACAAACTTTTTTTGTTGATAATTTCACCATCACAACTATTTAAGATGGCATGACATGTTGTTAAAATGCTTTACAGCCATACTTAGACATTGCTTGAATGCAGAAATATATTTAAAAACTTTCTAAGATTAATCGATTCCTCCATTTGAGGCTTTGCATGTCAATAGACAAAAAATAATTCTAGAACAAATGAACAACTATGATAATGAGATACTTTAAAAAAAGTAGAAGTTACCAATGTGTGGCAGACCCATCCTGTTACATTTGTCAGATCCAGCCCGAGAAAGTGTGGCCTTCAAAGATAGTTTAATATTACCTCTCACATCCTACCCAATGCACATAATTGATAGCTCTTGGCCAACAGATACAACATCTGAGACTCTAGATACATGAAAAAATGATTTTTAACAAATATAGCCAATGTATGAAACTAATTATTAAATAATAATGAAACTTATATAGGCTTCTACTATGACCCATGCAGATTGCTTATAATATATTGAATCTAATTCAAGAGAACACATGTATTAGCGTTGAGCCTACAGACTTGTTGATACATGTGCTGAGAGCAAGGAATAGGTAATATACTAATCATACTGCAAAAATAGCTTTAATGTTCTAAACTAAGTAATGATTTATATTGTTAGACCAAAATATATGGATGATAGCCATTTCTACTTAAAGTAAGAAAAAACCTTAATATCATATAGAAAAATAAATATGCCCAGTTGAATTGAAATACAATAATTTCCTAACCAGTAACCGTAAACCATTAATTTATAACGAATAACTACCTAGAAACATCAACTCTTGCCATTCATAGCATCCTATATTTCTTTTTGACAAGCTACACTCCATCTTTTGTTTTTAACAAGATCTCCCAATTCACTTTCATAACATGAAAATTTTTTGAGGAATTTTTTTATTTGGAGTTTTTTACTAAGAACCCAATTATGATGAAAAGATCCCTTAAAAAATCTTTCACAAAAATAATTTACGAGAGATTTTTGGAGAAAATTTTTTATTAGAAAATTTCTACTAAGAGCTAATTTATAAAGAATAAATATCCTTCAAAAAATCCTCCATAAAATTAATTTATTGAGAGTTTTTCTTGAAATTTTTTATTAAATTTTTTTACTAAGAACCAAATATGATGAAAAGATCCCTTAAAAAATCTTTCACAAATAAATTATGAGAGATTTTTCAAGAAAATTTTTTCACTAAAAAATTTTCACTACGAGCTCATTATAAGGAATAAATCCTTCAAAAAATCCTCCATAAAATTAATTTCCAAGATTCTTTTGGAAAAGTTTTATTAAATTTTTTTCTACTAAGAACCCAATTATGATGAAAAAAACTCCTTGAAAAATCTGTCACAAAAATAATTTATGAGGGATTTTTTGAAAGAATTTTTTTATTAGAAAATTTATACTAAGAGCTCATTTATAAAAAAAATCTCTCAAAAAAATCTCCCACAATATTAATTTTTGAGAAATTTTATGAAAAATTTTTTATTAATTTTTTTTACTAAGAACCCAATTATGATGAAAAGATCTCTCAAAAATCTCTCTCGCAAAAATAATATACAAGAGATTTCCGAGAAAACTTTTTTTTGTAGAAAAATTTCTACTAAGAGCTCATTTATAAGGAATAAATTTCTCAGAAAATTCCTCACAAAATTAATTTGAGAGATTTTATGAGAAATTTTTTTATTCATTTTTTTTTACTAAGAACCCAATTATGATGAAAAGATCCTTCGAAAAATCTCTCATAAAAATAATTTACGAGAGATTTTCGAGAAAACTTTTTTTCTTAGAAAATTTATACTAAGAGCTCATTTATAAGGAATAAATCTCTCAGAAAATCTCTTGCAAAATTAATTTCCAAGGGATTTTGTGAGGAATTTTTTATTAAAATTTTTTTACAAAGAACCCAATTATGATGAAAAGATTCTTTAGAAAATCTCTCACAAAAATAATTATGAGAGATTTTTCGGAAAAATTTTTTTCTCAAAAAATTTGTACTAAGAACTCATTTATATGGAATAAATCTTTCGAAAATCTCCCACAAAAATAATTTTTGAAAGAATTATGAAGAATTTTTATTTAAATTTTTTTTACTAAGAACCCAATTATGATGAAAAGATCCCTCAGAAAATCTCTCGTAAAAGTAATTTACGAGGAATTTTTCAAGAAAACTTTTTTTGTCAAAAAATTTCTACTAAGAGCTCATTTATAAGAAATAAATTTCTTGAAAAAATTCCTCACAAATTAATTCCGAGAGATTTTGCGATGAATTGTTTTATTAAATTTTTTTTTACTACAAATCCAATTATGATGAAAAGGTTCATCGGAAAATCTCTCGTAAAAGTAATTTACAAAAAAAATTTTCGAGAAAACTTTTTTTTTGAAAATTTCTACTAAGTGCTTATTAATAAAGAACAAATCCCTCAAAAAATTTTTCACAAAAAAAGTTTTCAAGGGATTTTGCGAGGATATTTTTTAAAATTTTTTTACTAAGAATGCAATTATGATGAAAAGATCCCTGGAAAAATCTCTTGCAAAATATTGTGCGAAGGATTTTTCGAGAAAACTTTTTTTCTCGAAAAATTTCTATTGAGAGCTCATTCATAAGAAATAAATCTCTTAGAAATCTCTCACAAAATTAATTTTCGAGGGATTTTGCAAGAATTTTTTTATTTAGTTTTTTTTTTACTAAGAACCCAATTATGATGAAAAGGTTCCACGAAAAATCTCTCATAAAAATAATTTACGAAAGATTTCCTGAGAAAACTTTTTTTAAAAATTTCTACTAAGAGTTCATTAATAAGGAACAAATCCCTCAAAAATCTTTAACAAAAAAAATTTTCGAGAAATTTTGCAAGGAATTTTTTATTTGAATTTTTTTTTACTAAGAATGCAATTATGATGAAAAAATCTCTCACAAAATATTGTATGAGGGATTTTTCGAGAAAACTTTTTTTCTCAAAAAATTTCTACTAAGAGCTTATTTATAAGGAATAAATCCCTTAGAAAATCCCTCATAAAATAAATTTCTGAGGGATTTTGCAAGAAATTTTTTATTTGAAAATTTTTTTACTAAGAACCAAATTATGATGAAAAGGTTTCTCAAAAAAATCTCTTGCAAAAATAATTTGCGAGGGATTTTTTGAGAAAACTTTTTTTTGAAAATTTCTTCTAAGGGCTCATTAATAAGGAACAAATCCCTCAAAAACTCCCTCACAAAGAAACTTTTGAGGGATTTGTGAGGAATTTTTTTTTAAATTTTTTTTTTACTAAGAACCAAATATGATGAAAAAATTTCTCGAAAAATCTCTTGCAAAATAATTTATGAGGGATTTTCTGAGAAAACTTTTTTTGTCAGAAAATTTTTACTAAGAGCTCATTTATTAGGAATAAATCCCTCAAAAAATCTCTTACAAAATTAATTTCTGAGGGATTTTGTGATAAATTATTTTATTAAAACTTTTTTCACTACAAATCAATTATGATGAAAAGGTTCCTTGGAAAATATCTCGTAAAAGTAATTTGCGAGGGATTTTCTGAGAAAACTTTTTTTTGAAAATTTATACTAAGAGCTCATTAATAAGGAACAAATCTCTGAAAAATCCCTCACAAAAAAAATTTTCAAGGGATTTTGCGAGGAATATTTTTATGAGAATTTTTTTACTAAGAACCAAATTATGATGAAAAAATCTCTCGCAAAAATAATGTGCAAGAGATTTTCTGAGAAAACTTTTTTTCTTAGAAAATTTCTACTAAGAGCTTATTTATAAAAAAAAATCTCTCAAAAAATTCCTCACAAAATTAATTTTCGAGAGATTTTGAGAGGAATTTCTTTATTGGAAATTTGTTTACTAAAAACCAATTTTGATAAAAAGATTCCTTGAAAAATCTCTCGCAAAAATAATTTGCGAGGGATTTCCCGAGAAAACTTTTTTTCTCGAAAAATTTTACAGTTAATTTTTTTTGTTGGAAGATCCCTCGGAACTGCGAGAAATTTTTTTCTCAGTAAAATCCCTCGGTAAATCACCCTTTTCTAGTAGTACCTAGTCATGAGGAGATTCAGAAGATTTATGGGTAGAAGGAAATCAAGATATTGAAGGAAGCACCTTGGCAAAGGTGAACAAAGTAAGAGAAGGAGAAAGATAAGGATAAAGAAAATGAGCAACACCCATATGTTATAAATGCAAGAAGCTGGGACACTACCGTTCAGAGTGTTCTACATTGAAGAAGAGATATAAGAAGAAGAAGAAGAAAGCCATGATGGCTACATGGAGCGATAGCGATGAATCTACAAATAAAGAGGAAAAGACATCAAAGTTGACAAATATGTCTAATGGATCTAGAAGAATGACGTAACATCAACTAAACCCACTGATGAATTTACTTATGATGAATTACATACTGCCTTTTATAAACTATTAACTGAATACAAGAAAGTTGGTTTGAAAATTAAATATATGAAAAATAATTATGATATATTATTGAAAGAAAAAAATAAAATTTGAAAAGAACAATCTATTACAAAAGAATTGAATGATGTTTCTAAAAAATGTAAGGTATGCAAACTGAAAAGATGAGTGTTTTAAAAAGAATAAGAGTTTGCAAAATGAAATGAATAGACTCAAACCTCTTGTTGACAAATTGACTTTGAGTTATAACAAACTTGAGTTGATTTTGAAAAATTAAAGGATTTCTAATAATAAAGCTAGAATTGGATATAATTAATGCATACAAACAAGTTTTCAGCTCCACAACATTATGCATCAAAGTTTTCAACATCCATTTCTTTTCAAAAGCCAAAAGTAATCTTTTTGTTGTAATGGGGTGGGCATAATGCTTGTGAATGTAATCTGAGATGGAAGAATAAAAATAAAGTGAAAAAATTTGGATTCCTAAAGGAACCATAGTTACTAACCTTTAAGGATCCAAGAAAGCTGGGTACCTAAATATTCAACTTGATTATTTGCAAGAATATCTTGCAGCCCAAAATTCAAAGAGGAGATGGTATCTAGATAGCGGCTGTTTAAGGTATATGATGGATGATAAAGATCAATCATCATTGAAATGAAAGATGGTGGAATGTTACATTGATGATAATGTCAAGAAAAATCATTGAAATTGGTAAGATCAAATAACCCATTTCTACTTATATTGAAAATATAATAGTAGATAAAATTTGAAGATAATTTATTGAGTATAGGCAATTATTGGATGAAGGCTTCAAAGTGTATTTGAAATTAATGTATATATGGACACTAGCTCTCTTAATTCTAGCAGTTAGGTTCATGGTATTAGACTTGAAATCTATTTATATGTAGATTTGAATGATTTAGAAAGTAAAGTAGTATATAGTCTAATGACTTTGAATGCTAAAACCAATTAATCTAGTTTACTTTGGCATAGAAGATTGGATCATGCTAGCATGCATATATTAGCAAAATTAATTTTCAAAGACTTAGTTAGAGGTTTACCTAAATTTAAAGTTGATTTTGATCATGTTTGTGATGCATGTTAATATGGTAAACAAACTAGGAAGAGTTTTAAAAAAAATATTGTTTCAATATCAAGACCCTTAGAGTTGCTACACATTGACTTATTTGGACCAACAGGACCACAAGCCTAGGAGGTATGAAATATGGACTTGTGATAGTAGATGATTTTTTTCGATTTACATGGATTTTATTCTTACATACAAGATGAATCTTTTAAAGTTTTTTAAAATTTTATAAAAAATATTTCAAATCAAAAAAATCTTTCAATTGTTTCAATTAGAAGTGATTATGGTACTGAATTCAAAAACCAATATTTGAAGAATTTTGTACTAAATATAGCATTGATCATAACTTTTTAGCTCCTAGAATACCATAATAAAATGGTATTGTGGAAAGGAAAAATACAACATTGAAAGAGATGGCTCAAACCATGTTGTGTGAAAGCAATTTTTCAAGATACTTTTGGACAGAAGCTGTGAACACTGCATGCTATATATTAAATCATGTTTTAATTAGACCAATTTTAAAGAAAATCCCCTACGAGCTTTGGAATAATAGAAAACCAAATATTCATTACTTTCATGTTTTTGGATGTAAATGCTATATCTTAAACAATGAAAAAGATAACTTAGATAAATTTGATACAAAATCTGATCAAGGAATATTTCTTGGATATTCAACTACTAGTAAAGCATATAGAGTTTACAACAAAAGAACTTTAACTATTGAAGACATTCATATTATTTTCGATGATCTAACCTCATATCTTCAAAAAAAGAAGAGATATTGATAATGATGCAGGTTCCCTGAATGATGGAGTGAATGACTTAAGCTTAAAGGAAAAGCAAGTTGATCAAGAAAAGGAAAGGCAAGCACAGAATATGAGATGAGCTACCAAAGGATAGGAGGTATGCACATTCTCACCCTAAATTATTAATTATTGGTGATCCCTCATAAGGAATAAGAACTATGTCATCTTTTAGAGACACTTTTGATTACTTAGCATTTATTTCAGAAGTTGAACCTAACTGCATAGAAGAAGTTGAAAATGATCCATATTGGATGATGGCTATGTATGAAGAACTTAATCAATTTGAAAGAAATAATGTATGGACCTTAGTAGCTAGACCTAAGGAACATTCTATTATAGGTTCAAAATGGGTTTTTAGAAATAAATTAGATGACAAAGGTAATGCAGTTAGAAACAAAACTATATTAGTTGCTAAAGGATATAACCAAGAGGAAGGAATAGATTTTGATGAAACTTATGCACCTGTAGCAAGATTAGAAGCCATTAGACTCTTACTTGCATTTGAATGTCACATGGAATTTAAACTTTTTCAAATGGATGTAAAAAGTACTTTTTAAAATGGCTACATTGAAGAAGTTTTTGTAGAACAACCTCTCGGATTTGAAAATCACTCTTTTCCAAATTATGTTTTCAAACTAAACAAAGCTTTATATGGTTTGAAACAAATACCTAGAGCATAGTATGAGAGGTTGAGCAATTTTTTTTTAAAAAAGATTTCAAAAGAAGTAAAGTAGATACAACTTTGTTTATCAAAAGAAAAATGATGAATTGTTAGTTGTACAGATATATGTTGATGATATAATCTTTGGTGCAACTAATGAAACTTTATGTCAAGAAGTTGCCAAGTTGATGTAGGAAGAATTTGAAATGAGCATGATGGGTGAACTCACTTTCTTCCTTAGATTACAAATCAAACAAACAAAGGAAGGCATATTCATCAATCAAACAAAGTACATCAAAGAACTATTGAAAAAGTTTGAGATGGAATCTGTAAAAAAATTGGCACACCCATGAGCCCAACCTACAAACTTGACAAAGATGAGAAGGTAACAAGATTGATTAAAACCTATATCGAGGTATGATCGGATCTTTACTTTATTTAACTGCAAGTAGACATGATATACTATTTAGTGTTTGTATATGTGCAAGATTTCAATCTAATCATAAAGAGTCACACATACTTGCTGTTAAAAGAATCAAAATATCTTAAAGGTACATCAAACTTAGGTTTATGGTATTCTAAACCTTTATCTTTAAATTTAATTGATTATTCTGATGCTGATTATGGTGGTTGTAGAATTGATAGAAAGAGTACTAGTGGAACATATCAATTTCTAGGATTGAGCTTAATCTCATGGTATAGTAAGAAGCAAAACTCCGTGGCACTATCTACTGCTGAGGCAGAGTATATGGCTGCAGGAGTTGTTGTGCTCAAGTGTTATGGATTAAGCAACAACTAGAAGATTATGGTGTTATTCAATCTAAAATCTCAATCAAATGTGATAATACAAGTGCTATTAACTTAACAAAGAATTCTATTCAGCATTTAAGAACTAAACATATTGAAATTAGACATCATTTCATTAAAGATCATGTTCAAAATAGTGATATTGAACTTGAATTCATTTGTACTGAAAAATAATTGGTTGACATCTTTACCAAACCACTTAATGAGGATAGATTTTAAATGATTAGAGGAGAATTAGGCCTTTGTGATCCTTTTTAGAATTTTAACTTAATTTCTTCAAAAATTAAGGAAAAATTATCTAGAGAACCCCCATCACTTATCTAAGCTAGATACACACCCATTTTAGTATTTTCTAGAAGCAAAAATCATTTTCCTGAATTTCAGCCCTTTTTCTCTATTTTTGCTCGAGCCGACTCGAGTAGGAAAATCCTTTGGCCAAGCCGACTTGAACAGCGGGCCTACATAAGAGCCAATTGCCCTAAAAATTTCATTTCACTTTCCCATTCATTATTGAAACCGAACTCTAGGGGACCACTTTCCACTTTAAACTTTGGGACCACTCAACCCTTCCATTTTCCCTTAGATCTTGATCCTATGGCACCCAAGAGAGCTATGGCCAAGAGATCCAAGCGGGTGGCACCTAACACGGTTCAAGCCGAGAGGAGATAAAAAAGGAGGGAGGATGAGCGACTCATGAGGATCCCCAGAAAAGATATCAAGTTCCATAGAGGCAATAATCTTAATGGTAATCGTCCAGTCACTTTAGGAAGAAAAATAGATTTTACTTTTCTTGAAAATCAAGGGTTTCAGATTGGAGATTGGATTGAAACTCAGGGTTGGAAATATTTTTGTTCACTGGACATTCCTACTTACCACACACTAGTTAAAACATTTTTTGAGCATCTCACACTTGGAGCAAATCAAATACTCTCTAAGTAAAAGGGAATACAATTTCAGTTGATAAAGCTAGACTAAGCAGGGTTTTACAGTTACCTAGAGTTGGGAAGTATATTTTAATATCAAAGATAAGCAAAAGACTTTGAGGACTGTGCTTGAAAAGAGTAATGTAGATGGAATTATAAATGTACAAGCTAACATTCTTTCTGTTGCCTAGGTGGCTTTCTAAGAGGGGGGTAAATTGGAAATTTAAAAAGTTTAAGCAATTATGTGCTCTTTGAAAATCCTTTGAAGTGTTAAGTGCTATGATTGAAATAATTAAAAGCAGAAGTAAGATATAAAAAGGATGCACAACATAAATACAAGAAATTTATAGTGGTTCGGAGCAACCCAGCTCCTACATCCATTATCCAAGACTACCACTTAGGATTTCCACTATATCCTCCATTGGAATACAGTCGGATTATTTTAAAAAGCTCACAATCCAAACTTCTATACTTTGGTTTTTAAACCAGGCTCACCAAAGAAATCCAACACTTGATTTTAACAAGATCACCAAGAATCCAATACTTGGTTTTAACAGGATCATCAAGAATCTAACACTTGGTTTTAATACAGGCTAACCAGAACCTATTTGGTTTTAAACCGGGCTCACCAATACCCAACAATTCAAAAAGAATTGTAAAGAGAAAGCAACAGAATGATAAACAAATTTTGTCGGATGGTTGCCGATGCAGCTCAAGAGAAGCCCAATTGATTGCACTTCAATGCACTTGGTTGGCTTCTTCAACTTCTTCAATAAATGCTTCAAGCTTCAGATGTGAGTTGGTGAAGACTTGAAGACTATCTTGAATGATCTTCAGTGCTCGCTTGCTCACAAGCTCAAGTAAGCATTACATATTCATTCCTTTTTTTTTTTTTAAAGTAGTTCAAATCCCTCAAATATATAGTCTTGTACTCTTCTTAGATGATTTTAGTCATTGTAAACCATTGGGATGTGATATTTGACCATTGGAGCACTTTTTGGATTCAAATTCTAAGTTCTAGAGTAGCCATTATAGGCCTGAAATCGATCTTCGAGCCGGCTCAGATCTACTCGAGTCGGCTCGGATCCACAGAATAGTTCTGGTCTAGTCAGCTTTCTTCAATTAGTCGATTAGGTTTCTCAGTAGCTTGATTCCTTACTCTAGAAGAGTCGGCTCGCCTTACTTCGAGTCGGCTCGGATTCACAGGTATTTAGAAATCCAGTCTGGAAGAGTCGACTCTTTTTTATTAAAGTCGGCTCGGTTGGCTGTTCACTTAGAACTCTTTTTCTGGACTCTGGAGGAGTTGGCTCGAACTTCTGAAGGATTGACTCGGATATCTGACTGAATGATAGAGTCAACTCGGACTTCCTTTGGGTCAGCTCGCCTGTCTGATTCAGAAAATGGTACTATGGACGAGTCACTTCAGGTCCCTTAGAGTCGGCTCGGATATCTGCATGCCAGAAATCTTCATGCGTGCCATGTGTTAGAGTCGGCTCTCTTCTCTTCGAGTCGGCTCGAATGAATTCTTCAGTGAATTATCAGTTTATCTCCGTAAATCATCCAGCAAGTCTTCAAGGTCTCAAGATGCCTTCGAACTCTTCTAACCATATTTCTAAGGAATTTTAAGCTTGAAACATATCTAGAAGTAACCCATTTTCATGATTTTTACTTAACCTTTCTTTGGATTCTTCTTTACATGAATCACTTACAACACAACTCATTTCAAAAACTAAGGATGTAGGAGTTGTAATTGAGTGTTAGAATCATCCTACAAAACTTGTAACATACTCGAAGAGTTGTTAGTAAAAAAATGCATGCTCCAATATTTGGTTATCATCAAAATCACTTATGGGGTCAATAATCTCTCCCTTTTTGATGATGACAAAATACTGGGAATGAAAAATATTTATAATTACATGTATAACTGAATTTAAAAGTGAGCATTAACATGTATCAGAGCTAATTGTATTGCAAGTAAGTATCAGAGCTTTTTATGAAAACAAACTATACAGTATCAGTGTCAGTGCTTTTATATGTATCAGAGTGTTAAGACTAGCACTTTCACAAAGCATCATAGCTATTAATGTATGCAAAGTATTAAGGCTCAATTTGCAAAGTATCAGAAATGTATCAGAGTTAATGCTTTAAGATCTTCAAGGTAAGTTTGCAAGTTTTGAGAGCATAGAGCATGAACTAAAGGTGAGTTTCAACAAGTTTTTTTTCTTTTTATTTCATATTTATTCTCTCTTTTACTTTCTTTCTTTTTCGTGATTTCTAAACATTCTTCCCCTTTTTGTCAGCAATCAAAAAGGTTTTTAATTGATTTTCAAAGCTTAATTTTTATAATAGAAAGAGAAAGTTGATAATATTTGTTTGAGATAATTTTACTTTCTCTTCTCAACTTTAATATTCTAATTAAAATTCATTTTGAGAGTATTGCACAAGCCAATTCATACACATAATATATGCCAAAAATGTATTCATTTCATTCATAAAACTTTCATTACAAATTACAAAAGATTGAGATTTAAAAGTCTATTCACTATCACTAGGTATATCTACCTTAGTACTAGTGGATGGCCCAAAAGGTGGTACAAAATGGTCCAAAAGATGGCATTGAGGCTATTGGGTCCATATACTATGGCTCAGAATCCTGGGGCCTAAGATGAGGAGCTGGTTGCCTAGGGTGTAGAGTAGAGGTAGGTCCCGGTTGAGGTCTAGGTACAGGCCAAGGTCTAGGAGAGGCAAATGATAAAATGACAGTGGTGGAGAGCTGATCAAGTTTAAATTCAATTATCTATCTTTTCATTTAGCTTCTTCACCTCAGTGTTCAATGCAATTAGTTCAGCAGCTTAGGCATTCACAAATGCTTCAGCAGAACCTTTAAGTCTTCCGAACTCAGACCTAAGGATCCCTATGCCCTTGGTGTAGTCCTCCTCCATTCTTTTGCCTTATCCATACCTTTCATTCTGAATCTTAACTCCCTCAGCTCTGTTCTGAATTCTTTTATGCTTTGTTCAACTGATCTTTTTATAGTTTCAGAGGCAGATTGGAGTGTAGCTGCTAGGGGCTGTGGTCCAGCTAAGAGCAGGTCTAAATGACTCAAGTGAGTCAACTCTAGTGCGTAGCTCTCTGACCTCAGTGCTGAGCAGCTCTAATCTAGTGTCCACTGACTGGCGAAGCTCACCAAATATACTAGTCAAAGAGCAGGTCAGTGTATCTGCAAGTCCTTTTATTTGCTCGGCAATGAACTCCTGAGTCATTGTAATAGAAATAGTAGATGGTCTTGGAATAGATTCTGAAATTGATGGAGCAGGTGGAACTAATGGAGATGAAGGTATACATGGAGAAGCAGGTGAAGGAGAGATCCTAGGACTCCCCTCCTCAGTAGGCATAGTCTCCACAGCCTCATGTGCAGCTGGCTCAAGTGCAACAGCTCAGTAATAGGTACATCAATGACATGCTCCGAAGGCTCCAATGTAGAGGGTGCAGCAGTATCAGAAGTGATCTCTCTAGGTATTTCTGCACTCTCATCATCATCATCATCCTCTGTGCTATAAGCTCCTATGGCTCTTGCATCAGACCCTTTCCTTTTCCAGAATCCTCCACTAATTCATAACCCATGCGCTGTAAGTCTTTGAGGAATAAGTATCAGTATGATGAAGAGGTCTTCCATCTTCTCCTTCAAGGTTGATTATGGAGGCTTCGAATAGCAGTGTTAGTACCATGCCATATGGCAACAAGCTTTAACCTTTCTAACTGCTTCTCTCTCTCGCTAACCTAATCGAATCTTCCTGTCCTCGGAAGAAAGATCCGACTGATAAAATTGTAGAGCAACCTCAATTTCAGTGAGAGAGTGTTTGCCATGACTGTTCCAACCCCAGTAATGTCTTCTCTATTCAGTATGGTTCTTAGGATTTTCTCTCGGTCCTTTAGTACCAAATGCTTTGACCCTTCTGCCGCATTTCTAGCAGGCTGCTTAGTCTCTCTTCAGTGACAATTATCCTCTTTTCTTTCACTGTGGATCCTATATGATTGGCTTCAAGCCTCAATTTTCATAGAATGCTCTCACTAATGTTGGGTAAGTAGGCACATTTACTGAACAAAGGAATCCCCACCCCAATTCTTCAATGGAATCTCCATTTTTAGCCCTAATTCTTTCAGAAAAGTGAAAATAATTCTTCTACCACTGGTAACCAGGCGATTGGACATGAAAATTACTTGCCTTGGAGAGTGGTGGCAGCAACAGGTCCTCTTTCTTCTTCTTCCCTTTGTTCTTCTCTTTCCACTGCTTGAGTCAGCTCTTCTTATCGATGCTTTGTCCTTCTTTCTGTCTCAGCAGTGGGAAAAGTCCTTTGAGAGCATTTTTCGACAGCTCTCTTAGGTGCCATTGCCTAGATTTGGGAGAAATTGGAAGATTGGAACTTAGAAGGAAGGATTTTGGAGGAATGGGAGAGATATCAAGATGAATGTAGGGTTTAGAGTGGAAATAAAAGCATGAAAGCTTGGAATAGGTTACTCGACTCTATTAAAAAATAGTTTGCCCGATATCCAAGTCGGCTCGGCTAACCCTAAAATTGCTCGAGTCGGCTCGACCAGAGCAAAACCAGAAACATTAGAGATTCGAGTCGGCTCGACCTGAGTGCAATTGCTCAAGTCGACTTGAACAGAAATTTTTCACAAAAGTTGAAATTGATCAGAAATAAAATAAATTCAGGAAAATCTCATGGAGAGATGCTCAAGAGATTGAATTGATGTAGGAGGTCTTGTAGATAATTTCTCCTTATTTTGAAGGGATTATGTTTAGAAAATCTAGAAGGGATCATAAAGACCTAATTCTCCTATAATCATATCAAATCTATCTTGGTTAGTGGCTTAGTAAAAATGTCAGCAAGTTGGTTTTCAGTAGGGATGATTCTAGTTCAATGTCACCATTCAAAACATGATCTCTGATAAAATGGTATCTAATCTCTATGTGTTTAGTTTTTGAATGCTGAATTAGATTTTAGTTAAATTTATAGCACTTGTATTATCATATTTGATAGGAATTTTAGATTGTGTAATACCAAAGTCTTCTAGTTATTGTTTAATCCATAACACTTGTGCGCAACAACTTCCTGCAGCAACATACTCTGTCTCAGCAATAGATAGTGCTACCGAGTTTTTGTTCTTACAGTGCCATAAGATTAAATTTACTCCTAGAAATTGGCAGTGCCGCTAGTGCTTTTTCTATCAATTTTATAACCAGCATAGTCAGCATCCAAAAATCAATCAAATTCAATGAAGAATGTTTTGAAAACCATATACCTAGATTGCTTATTCCTTTCAGATATCTTATGATTCTTTTAACAGCAAGTATGTGATTCTTTAGGATTAGATTGGAATTTAGCACATATACCATATCTAAATTAGATCTCAGTGTCTACTACGTTAAGTACAGTAATGTCCAATCAATATCGATAGATTTTTGATCATGTTGGATCCATCTTCATCTTTATTTAATTTGCAGGTTGGGCTCGTCATGGGTGTGCTATTTGTTTGCTTGACTCCATACCAAACTTCTTGATAATTTCTTTGGTGTATTTGGCTTGGTTAATGAAGATTCCTTCCTTTATTTGTTTCACTTGAAGTCCAATGAAGTAGCTAAGTTCATCCATTAGGCTCATTTCAAATTCTCCCTGCATTAACTTAGCAAATTCTCTACAAAGAGTTTCATTAGTTGTGCCAAATATACTATCATCAACATAAATCTGTACAACTAATAAATCATTATCCTTCTTCTTGATGAAAAGAGTTTTATCAACATTTCATCTTGTGAAATCATTTTCAATCAAGAAAGTGCTAAGTCTATCATACTAGACTCTAGGTGCTTGTTTCAAATCATACAATGCTTTATTAAGTTTAAAAATATGCCATGATTTCTTACATTCATAGCATGTGGGCATCTATTCTTTATCTTTTTCTCAGTCCTTGTCCTTGTCCTTGGAGTGCTCACCTTGTTTATAGAATTTTCTATAGTATCTTCTTTTCTTCTTTCCATAAACCTTCTAAATCTCCTCACGACCATAGCAATATCTTCATCTTCTAGATCGTCTTCGAAGGAGGTGCAGTCATCTTCCAATTCCTCATCTTTGTTTGAATCCAATGCAGCTTTGAAGGCTATTGTTTTCTTCTTCTTCTGATTATCATCAGTCCTATGCTGCATGGCTAGTTCATGTGTGATAAGTGAACCCAATAATTCATCCAGAGGTAAGGCATATAAATCTTTTACTTCCTGGATGGCAGTCACTTTGGGGTCCACTTGTCCGGAAGTGATATGAGAATTTCTGTACTAGATCAGCATTTGAAAAAACCCTACCATGACTTTTAAACCATTAATAATATCTATAAAGCGAGTAAACATGGCAGAGATAGTTTCAGTTGATTCCATTTTGAAAAGTTTATAACTATGTACAAGAAGATTAATTTTCGAAGTCTTCACTTGGAAAGTTTCTTCATGGGTCACTTTGAGTTTGTCCCAAAATTTTTTTGCAGAAGAGCAAGTGAAAATTTGATTGAACTCGTTAGAATCCAAAGCACAGTATGATAGATTCATGGCTTTGGCATTTAATTTTCCCATCTTCATGTCATGTTCATCCCAGTCCTCTTCAGGCTTCGGGACATCCATGACATTAATTTTGATCATGAAAATATGTGGCCCTTTTAGAATGACCTTCCATAATAGAAAATGACTGCTTGAATATAGATTTTCATTCTAGCTTTCCAATAAGAATAATTTATGTCCATGAAGAGTGGAGGTCTATTGGTAGATTGGCCTTCGGCCAAAGATGTACTCATGGGATGAGCCATCAATCTTTACTCTAAATATTTTCAGAGGCACTGCTCTGATACCAGTTGTTGCCCAGGTGGCTTTTCCAAGAGGGGGTGAATTGGAAATTTAAAAAGTTTAAGTAATTATGTGCTCTTTGAAAATTCCTTAAAGTATTAAGTGCTATGATTAAAATAATTAAAAGCAGAAGCAAGATATAAAAAGAATGCACAACACAAACACAGAAAATTTTATAGTGGTTCGGAGCAACCCAGCTCCTACATCCACTATCCAAGACTACCACTTGGATTTTACTATATCTGTCACTGGAATACAATCGAATTGTTTTAAAAGGCTCACATTCCAAATCTCTATACTTTGGTTTTTAAACCAGACTCACCAAAAAACCCAACACTTAGTTTTAATAAGATCACCAAGAACCCAACACTTGATTTTAACAGGATCACCAAGAACCTAACACTTGGTTTAACACAGGCTAACCAAGAACCTATTTGGTTTTTAAACCGGGCTTACCAATAATCCAACAATTCAAAAAGAATTGCAAAGAGAAAGCAAAAGAATGACATACAAATTTGTCGGATGGTTGCCGATGTTGCTCAAGTGAAGCCCAATTGATTATACTTCAATGCACTTGGTTGGCTTCTTCAACTTCTTCAATAAATGCTTCAAGCTTCAGATGTGAGTTGGTGAAGACTTGAAGACTATATTAAATGATCTTCAGTGCTTTCTTGCTCACAAGCTCAAGTAAGCATTAAATATTCATTCCTTTTTTTTTTTTTTTTAAAGTAGTTCAAATCCCTCAATATATAGTCTTATACTCTTCTCAAATGATTTTAGTCATTGTAGACCATTGGGATGAACATTTGACCATTGGAGTACTTTTTGGATTCAAATTCCAAGTTCTGGAACTAGCCGTTATAGGCCTGAAATCGATCTTCGAGTCAGCTCAGATCTACTCGATCGGCTCAGATCCACAGAGTAGTTCTGGTCCAGTCAGCTTTCTTCAATTGAGTCGACTAGGTTTCTCAGTAGTTTGATTCCTTACTCTGGAAGAGTCAGCTCGCCTTACTTTGAGTCGGCTCAGATTCATAGGCATTTAGAAATCCAGTCTGGAAGAGTTGGCTCTTTCTCATTAGAGTCGGTTCGGCTGGCTGTTCACTCAGAACTCTTTTTTTGGACTCTGGAGGAGTCGGCTCGAACTTCTGAAGGGTTGACTCGGATGTCTGACTGAATGATAGAGTCGGCGGACTTCCTTTGGGTCGGCTCGCTTGTTGATCCAGGAAATGTACTCTAGACGAGTCGCCTCGGGTCCCTTAGAGTCGGCTCAGATATCTACGTGCTAGAAATCTTCATGCGTGCCATGTGCCAGAGTCGGCTCTCTTCTCTTCGAGTCAGCTCGGATGAATTCTTCAGTCAATTATCAGTTTTTCTCCAGAAATCATCCAGCAAGTCTTCAAAGTCTCAAGATGCCTTCAAACTCTTCTAACCATATTTCTAAGGAATTTTAAGCTTGAAACAAATCCAGAAATAACCCATTTTCATGATTTTTACTTAACCTTTTTTGGGTTCTTCTTTACATGAATCATTTACAACACAACTCATTTCAAAAACTAAGGATGTAGGAGTTGTAATTAAGTATTAGAATCATCCTACAAAAACTTGTAACACACTTGAAGAGTTGTTAGTAAAATAAATGAATGCTCCAATGTTTGGTTATCATCAAAATCACTTATGGGGTCAACTCTTTCATTGGAATGAGGTTGCTACATAACATTATTAGTAGAATGTTTTTACCCAGGACTAGGAGGTTCGACTAGGTAAGTGAGAGAGATCTGATCTTTATGAGGCACTTGATTGAGGGGGAGGCCCTCAATCTACCTTTCATTATAATGAGCCAGATCAGAGATGCAGCTAGGAGGGTCAGGGCATGTCTGCCCTATGGCATGGCTTTTACTATTCTATTCTAGGATTGTGATATATATCTCACTGGTGAGGATAGCAGACCTCTACTTCATACAGACAGATACTCAGAGAAATCCTTACATAGGATGGGATACCACCAAGTAGAGAGAGTTTGGATGAGGAAGATTTCAGGACAGAGGGCATCATATTCTGATGGTGATGACAGTGATGATGATGTTCCAGCAGATGCAGATATTGTTGAGCGGACTGTTGATGAGGATGAGTCAGAGGATGAGGCTGGACATTTAGAGCCAACTCCTACTACACCTCCGATAGTTCCATCTGATCCCAGTACTGGTGGGCATCATGATGCTGAGCAGATACAGATGCTTTGGGCTGATATTTCGATACTGAGATCTGATTTACATACTGTCCAGACAGAGTTACATTCTAGGATTGATCTGGTATAGACGGAGATGCGAGATGGATTCAGTCAGATTCTGGCAGCTATACATTAGACCACTTCGGCTGGACCCTCTAGATCATCTCCACCACCACCAGATCATGATGGTCAGGACTTTGATTACCAGGAAGATGAGCACGGCATGGACACTCCTGTAGTACTTGAGCCTGAGTAGCCTAAGTAGAGCTTTCATGATACCCCAGCTACTCAGATACTCATTGGGACCAGCACATTTGCTTTATTAGATGCCTTCACAGATCAGAGGACTCCTGTACTTTCAGAGCCTACTCCTCCTCCTGCACCCACTCGAGATACTCCGAGACAGTACCATAGGACTGGAGTTCCTAGAGTTCGACCCTTACTTAGGACTAGGAACTTGACACACCAGACTCCTAGATCTACTGCACATAGGATTATGGTTAATATTGTACTATACCTTCCATATGATGAGGACTAGCCTCACAGATGTCTTTTGTTGTGTCTCAAGTATTTGTGTTTCAGTGTATTACATGATTGAAATGAAATTCTAATGTTTATGAAATTTTACTTTTTATGGCAAATACAGTTATTTATTCTTGTTTCTCTTTAAATGTGTGATACTGTTGAATTCTATAATAAGGGGAAGCTTGTTTACTTTTGTTGATAACAAAAAGGTGGAGAAATCTATAAAGCATGGAAAATAATCATAATAATTAAGTAAAGCATGGAAAATGATAATCTAATATGATAATATTATATGCACAAAAAATATAAGGAAAATATGGATTACAATGTAAAATTATAATGAGCCTTGATATTTCACTTTAAAAGCTCTGATACTTTTGTTAAAGCTTTGATAGCTCTGATACTTTTGTTAAAGCTCTAATACTTCAGTCAAATTGCAAAGCTTTGATGCTTAAGTTAAATTGTAAAATGAACTCTCATATAAAGCTCTGATATTTAAGCTCTGATACTTCAATCATTTTGTAAATTGAATGCTCGATAGTTCTGATACTTAACTTGCAAAGCTATGATACTTATACAACTCTAATACTTAACTTGCAAAGCTCTGATATTTACTTAACTTGCAAAGCTCTGATATTTCAATCAAGCCGTGATACAATTATCATATACTAGATCATAATTTGAATAGACAATTTGAATTGCTCGATATATTATATAGCATTTTAAACTTATTTACTCTATTACAATTGTCATTTACTCTGATACAATTATAATGTAAAGGTACTTGTTATATTTTCATGTCCAATATTTTGTCATCATCAAAAAGGAGGAGATTGTTGATCCCTAAAATGATTTTGATGATTACAAAATATTAGAGCATGCATTTGATACTGACACTTTTCAAATATTTAAGAAGTTTTTGTAGGATATTTCAAATAACAATTATTCACCATATAGTTCTGAGATCATTGTAGTGTATCGATGTACTCACATAATAAGTTTCATGTATTAAGAGCCTTAGATAAATTTGTTTGTATATTCATGTAAAAGGACCAAATTAATGTAATTTAAGTTTAAAGATCTTAGAAATTGTTTAGAAGTTGTTTGGAAGCTTTTGGAGAAGTTTCACTCGAGTTGACTCAACTAAATAGAGCTGATACATTTTCTTGGCACGGTACAAAAATTTCATGATACAGTCATCCGAGCTGACTCAAGGGAGAATAAAGCTGACTCCTCCAGAGTGACAAAAAATGAGTTTTGAGAATCCAGTAATTTGAGCCAACTTAATTGCAAATGAGCCAACTCCAACAGAACTACAGAAATTTCTCTCCGAGCATCTGAGCCAACTCTAATCCCAATTTTTGAACAGTGATAGTTAGTAAATTTAAATTTCTTGAAGAAAAAGCCTCCTAAATGGCTAGTTTTTGATTTCCAAGGAATTCTAACAACCATATTCACCTGGAAACATTTCAAGGAGCTATAAATGATGAATTTAAGTGAGAAAAAAGAAGGTTTTTAAAGCTTTTACAAGAGAGAAGAATATAGCATTGAATATTTTGATGCTTTCAAGAGAAAAATACTTAAGTTCTTCAACTACTTCCCACCAACTTCTAGAGTTATTCTTTGAGAAATTAAGTGAGCCTTGAAGAGCATTGAAAAAGCAATCAAGAAGGCTTCATTAAGAGCTTTAACTACAACCATCTGACACTTTTGGTTTGTCTTTATGTTGCTTCTTTTGATACTCTATTTTGAGTTGTTTCAAGTATAGCAGGTGGCTGTAACTTGTGAATTATTTTAGATTATTGGTGAGCCTTGAAAACCAAGTGGACTGTTAGTGAGCCCAAGAAAACTAATATTGTATTGGATTTTGGATTGTGAGCCCGTAGGAAAATAATCTGGCTGTATTCGGGAAGAATATAATGAAAATTCCAAGTATGCACCTTGGGTAGTGGATGTAGGAGCTGGGTTGCTCCGAACCAATCTAAATTTGTGGTGTTTGTGATTATTTTGTCTTTGCATACTCATTTGCTTCCGCACACAATACTTATATACTTCACTCATCACACAAAGTTTTCAAAAGGCACATACTTGTTGAAATTATTTTCAAACCCAATTCATCCCCTCTTGGGTTGGCTAACTGGGCAACAACAAGGAAAATGTGTTTGGGATGATGCATAGCTTTGTAGCTCTCTATTGATGGATTAGATTCTTTTATGTTGACATGGCATAAATAATTTGATAGAATCTTGATAGCCTATATTAGCAATTGTGGATTGGATTACTGGATTTATTCTATAATTATTGGGGATTATTGGGTATGTTAAACTTCAAATCAAATTAAGATCTATAAGAAGATCTAGGTTATCATATGCTACTGATGTTGTATCGAGCGGAAGAAACTGGTATTGAAAGACTTATATGGGTGTAGCTTATATGGGACAATATTTTAGGTAGTTTGTTAATTGATGCTAAGAGTATGGTAAGATAGTTCTATGAGCAATAATATGATTGAATCTATTCATAAGAACATTGATTGGAAGACTTTTACCTTATTAGAGTAAATGATAACTTTTCAAGAGAAAAGTTTATCTAGATTGTTTAATTGAATTGTCAAGGAAGTTATGATTAATCCGGACTTGTACTAGAGTTATGGATGTTTAAAAGGATGGTGAAATTTATGTAAGGACTTTCAATATGGAAACTGGATTAGGATAAATCTTGAAATAATATGCCTAAGGTAGGGACATGATAAAAAGAATTCAAAAGCTTTACCTTAGTTACTTTAGACCTTCCTGGTACCAATGTAAGATAAGTTTGGAGGGATTTATTTAGTGAACCTAGATAGTTTAGTAAATTTTATCAAAGTGCGTAGTGGAAGCATAGTGGTTTGAGTTATCTTGAAATCAATTAAGAATATTAACTCTAACTTTAGAAGTGCTATGATGGATGCATTGATTTGAATTTTAGTAACAAGATTTTAGTAATAAATGAAAAGATAATGTTATTGATCGTTGGGCTAGTTTATAGGTGTTGCCATACAATTTCATCGATAAGTCCCCCTAGTATAGGGGACTCTAGTAAAATTTTGGAGATATCTAAATCTAGAATAATGAAGTGATGATCCTTTACCCAGCTAGGATCGGGATATTTTTGACACCAAGCTCTTTTAGTTATGACATTGTGATTTCTCTATTAAGGAGGGCTCGAGATTTTTGTAAGATAAAAAATTGATTGTAAAATCATGGAGAAGCTTAAGAGAAGAAAGAATGTTAAAGACCATGGCAAGTGTTTAATGCTCAAGCCTTCTTCTAATTTTTGATTAAGAATAGAATGGATCAATTATGATTTCCATGTAGAAGTTAATTAAGAAAAATAAATCTCAGGGGTAAAGAAATTGTGTACTTAATTCGAGGTTGAGACATTAATGTTCATTTGAAAGAGACTAAGAGAATTAGTATGTACCCTAAAATCATAAGGAGCAAGAATTGAGGTGTGATATAATTTTGTTATGGATTTATGAAAAAAATATTTTAAGAAAAGGATCATGCAGAAGCTTGAGGATGATGTTAAATTATGTATATCCAAGGTTTGGGCATCATAAATTTTGTATGAAATTAATCAAGCATAATTAATTGTATTGATATCGAAAGATTTGTATTCTTTTGGAAGAGCTCAAGAAAATTCGATATGTATTGTAAAGAGAAAAAGATCAAGTTTTGAATGTTATATAATTTCGTTACAACTTAAGAAGCAAGTGCCCTAAGAGGCAGACTAATTGGGAATTTGAGAATGACATAAGTGTTGGATATTTTAAGGTTTAAAGCTCAATCAAGCTAATTTCGAGGATAAATTATTTTAACAGAGGGAGAATGTAAGAACTGGTGTCTTGGGCCAAAGTCGGCAGGTCCAGCTGACTTCAACCCGATGGGAAAAAATAAAGGGAGAGATGAGATGCTGTGAAACAGGGGAGGTGTGTTCGCCCTCTTATCGGCCTATAACTTCACGGAGGAGTCGGAGGGATAGCCATGGAGGAGAGGGATTTCATCGATGACGAGGTTAGGGTGGGTTAGGACTCTGATCGGCCGAGTTTGTTTCCCGTACGGTGAAGAGAAACCTCGTTCTTCTCTTTAAAACCTAGACCTCTGGACCTCCTTCCCTTGTGCTTGCCGACGAGATTAGAGTCTCCTATTGGCAGCCTCGTCTTTTGGCAGTTCATGGTCATCGAATCTATCACTGGGCATGTCGAGCAGCACCATGGAGTTAGATCGCACGGGCGAGGCTTCCGACAAAAGGAGGTCCGGGTGAACCTCTTTCCCTCGTCAACCACCTCCCATAGCTTTTGAGGCCATGGGAGGCATGTTCGGGCCGAACCAGGGGGAAAGCTGGGGGGTTTGGGAGAAGAGAAGAAAGAAAAAAAAATTGCGACACATTGAAAGAATTTGAAAAAGAAAAACAGAAGAGATCTTCGAGGTTTCTCTCCATGATCTACCTTTGCCTCCGCCAAGATCTTTGGCCCAGGGCTAAGGTTAGGGTTTCTGAGTTTGCTCCGGGGTTTCCAGCATTCGATCTAACAGGATTTGGTCCGGCAATGTCCCGGTTCGAGGAGGAGGTCCGGAGGTGCCGCTCGGTTATGATTCTTGATGGTTAGCCTAAGATCTCTAGTGGCCCTTCCCGGTGACATGGCCGATGCTTCATCTATAATCCTAGTTTTCATTCTTAAGAACCTTGTAGATAAACTCTACGAGAAGCGGAAGAAAGCGGCCCTTGAGATTGAAGGTATCGTGAAGCAACTGGCGCTTGCGGGAGAAGAGAAGAAGAAGAGGAAGGAGAGGAGAGGAGAGAAGAAGAGGAAAGGAGGAGAAGGAAAGAAAGAAGAAAGGAAAAGGAGAGGAGAGGAAGGGAAGGAAAGGAAAAAAAAAGAGGGAGAACCCTGTTCGGTGGAGAAAGAAGGAAGGAGAAAGGGAAGAAAAGAAAAGAGAAAAAGAAAATACAAAAAAAGAAAAAGAAAAAAGAAAAAAAAAAAAAGGAGAAAAATAGAAGGAAAAAGAAAAAAAACGAGGAGAGATAAGGAGAGAAGATGAGGAGGAGAGAAGATAAGAAAGAGGAGAGAGAAAGAGGAGAGAGAGGAAAAAATATAAATATTGAAGGGGGAGATCGAAAAGTTTTTTCTGGAAATTCACGAGGATAGGATTTTACGGATGAATCATAGAAGAAATTTGAATAAAATTATTTATTATTGTGTGGGAACAACTTTCTGAGCAAAAAGGATATTGAACGAGTTCCAGATACGGACTAATATTAAATATACTAGGATTAGCTTCTAAAGGTAAGGATTCTGGATATGATCACAAGTTCTATACATTATTTTACATGGCATGATTTGAGCCGTGCATATGAACATCGGCATGCATGTTTAGTTTTTCATGAGATAGTTTGACTTTTTATGGTGGACAGTATGATTGTGTTGTTACTAGCTATGCTCCTGTATATTATATTTTATCAAATAAGTTATCTTTGTATGGGTTGGATCACGATGTTGGTTTTTTTGAAAATTATAATTAACATGACTTGATACATGATGTGAAATGATAAAACATTAATCAAGTGAATATGGTGTTTGGACTAGCCATGCCACGGCGGTACCGTGGTTACTCAGGTTACCAGTCATAGGCTAGAGTGTGACAAATTATATGCCAGTCACGGGCAGGATTGTGACAACTTTGTATGCCAATCACAAACGGGATTGTGACAAATAGTGTGCCAGTCACAGGCGGGAGTGTGACAATAGTGTGCCAGTCATAGGCTGGAGTGTGACCGTGGCTAGTCCAGAATCCTAAAAAAAGGGACAACTAGGGAAAAATGAAAAAAAAATATAATTAAAGGTTTTGTATTTGAGTTATTTGGTTGCATGATCTGATAAACTATTGTTTTCTAGCTATTTTCAAATTATACTATTGTTGGTGTAGTGACTGTTTGGAGACCTTACTAGGCTGTAAAGCTCACTCTCTACTTTTTGGTTTTTCTAGAGACTCAGGATGCATAGCGAGGATCGGGCTGGTCGTGAGACGGAACATCAACATTGTTTAGATAGTTTAGTTAGTTTTTCCGGTTGCTGATGCCTGTTGCATGTGAATCGATAAACCATTTAGTGATTTTGACTTGAATATATGGATTGTTTAATTATTGTTTAATTGTTTATATAATATTAATTTATTGAAATGATTTTGATTGAAGTGAATATTGTGTACATAGGCCTGGCATGATCTCTAGAATGTATTTTAGAATTTGTGACTGGTCGTGTAGCCGATTATAGTACTAGATTTAGAACATGACATAATCTATTAAGATTTAACGGTTTTTGTATCCAAACCTGGCCCATCATTAGCTTTACCTCTAGTATTGAGGAGTTAGTCTATGTTGGACTACTTTCCATAAGAAAGCGGATACTAGGATGGTTCTCCACCTCTCAATCCACCTAAACGAGGAAGTCGGCTGACCACTAGTTTGGGTGTTAGCTATGTAGAAACTAGCAACATCAATTTGAGTATAATAGGGCTCATTTGGTATCACTTTTATTTTCTATTTTTATATCCAAAAATTAAATAAAAAAGAATTGGACTAAACAAAAAAATAACATGAACCTTTTTTTAAAAAAAAAAAATATTTGACCCTTAAGAGCTTGTGGTAGGTAAGAATACACTACAACGGAATAGTGAATTTCCAACGATTTTATCCCGACGCTTTTGAAAAGCATCAGGAGTTCCCGCATACCTGCTGACGCTTTTAGAAAGCGTTGGCATCTTCCGACGCTTATAAGCGTCGCCGGACTTCAAGAATTTAACGATGCTTATAAGCGTCGCCGCCCGCAAACCCGCCGACGCTTTTAGAAAGTGTCGGCATCTTTCGACGCTTAGAAGCGTTGCCAGAAAAAGCGTCGCTAGCTTTTCATTTTCCCCTTCCACCCGTGCCCTAGTTTTCATTCGCCTCAGCCGCCCACCGCCGAACCCCATCTTTCTCCCCCCTCTCCCTCTTCCTCCTCTCTCCCTGCTCCTTCATCTCCGGCGGTTACTTTCGGTCCCTCACCGCCGAAGCTCGATCTCCGGCGCCTTCATCTCCGTCGCATTACCCACCCAGCTTCACTCGTCCGGTTATCAAGTATTTTTCTTAATTTCCTTGGGTTAATTTTTTTTTTTGCCATTTTAGGGTATATTCAAGTAGGGTATATATGTAGTTACATGATTGTTCTGTTCAAAGTAGTTCTAACAAATCGATGCTCGAAATGTAGATTAACAAATTGATTTTAAATTCATTATTCTTAATACATTTTTTTACATAATCATTTTTAACTAGATTGGAAGAATAGAGACCATTGAGGAGGTGGTACAAAATCAAGATCGTGGCAAGGGCGGTCACAATTGGAAGTGGAATGACTTGTGTTGTTGAACCGCGGAGATGTTCATAACATGACCGTTTAAATTTTTAAAATTGAAAACTGGTATGAAATCAAAGTGTATTAATTGGAGATTTTTTTATGGGATTTTTTTTTTTTTGGGTGCTTAAGTAGATTATTAAAAAACACCGAAAAAAATTTTTAAAGAAAGAATAAATTGAAAGAACAATTTATCTTTAAGAATCTTGGCTCTCCTTATTTAATAAAAAGGGAACCATGAAGAGCTCACAACCATAAAACTTTTACAAACAATTTGGCATCTCTTATTATTATCAAGAAGTGGAGCTCAAAAAATTTTAATAAAAATTGACAAAGATCCTCTATTATGACTATATGACGGAACTATGTTAAATAATTTGCGTAGTTAATATAATAAGATGGTTTTCTTAATAATTAATTTTTTTTTCAAAAAACTAGCTAAAAAGTATTATTTGAATTTCTTAGCCATGTAAAAAATATTCAAGACCTTGCTAATAAATAATTGATAGGGACTAAATATATATTATACGGATCCTCGTATATTTTCTTTTGGTACCTAAAGTAATGCATCATTGAGTGATTTTAAATTAGTTGTGCGACGGAGGGCCGAGCAGAGCTCCAATCCATCAATTGGATCAATGTCATGGTAGCCAGAAAAATCAAACTCTGTGGCCAATGGCAGGTGCAAGATTCAATCTCATTTTGTTGAGATAGGTATGGGCCAAGTAGCTAGAATATCCATATCTTCAGTACATTTAAGTTGGCCATATATTTTGCCAAACTGGAAACTGTATGTACATACACGAAAATAATACGTGCTTCATGTATTAGTTTGTCAGACAGTATGTAAGGTTATCCTCGTCTATGCATAGCCCAATATATTCCATGCGAATAAAGTAGCACCTCACAGGTTTGTACTTCACTATGTTATTCTGTTCTTACATTATATTGAGTTTATGGTTTTCAAAAAATCATCTTGATTCTTCTAAAGCATATATTATACTAGTCCAAGTACAGGAGCCAGAGTTCAAGCTTAAATAACTTGGTAATTATACACCACTGAGAAAATATGCTTTACCTGTTTTGTTGTCTTTCTTATCAGGTGATTGACTGCTTGGAGATTAAAGAAACTCTGTAATCAGTTTTAAAATTAGTTTAAGGTTTGTATATGTAGGCTATGATGATTATGCGATGTATGTTTGGCTGATTCAACTGTTCTAATGGCAACAATCTTGGATGGCCTTCTTTTATAGGCAACTGATTGTAGTTGTTTTGATTTAGTTGTAGATTAAATAGTATATAACTGAGCCTCCTCCTTATTTTTTATTATTTATTATTCTTTTTTTAGTAGATTATTTATGTTTATTTACAAATTTCTTGGTATATACCTGCATCTTACTGAACATGTTATGCTTTAAGGTTAGTTTCATTATTGCAAATCTTGGATTCCGAGGAAGGCACAACTGGTTGATTATGACAAGTAAGTAGTTTATAAGATGGTTTACATTTTTGCAATGATTATGTTATCTTTTAATTGCAATTCATTTCCGTTATAATTTGATTATAATGTTGACCGACTTGTTTTTAAATAATGCAGGTTAGGTACACCATGCCTCGAAGAAAGCGATTAGCAAATGTACAGTTTCAGTTTTTCCAGATCGAAGCTGGTACTTCTTCAGCACAGCAGCCCGAGGGCAGTCGATCAGTTTCACATCGGTCTGATGCCAGTCCTTCTATTTCTGTACATCAGGTCGATACTGCTATCTCTACACCTCAGGACGACGCTATTCCCTTCGAGTCCGCACATCACGATCCTCCTATAGATCATCCTGATGACGAGCCTATCGTTGATGATATACAGATACAGGGTACGTAATTTAATAATTATCTCATTCAATTCATCATGCATATGCAATATTTCAATTTTTTATATCTGTCTTTTTTTTTTGTAAATGGATCCGAGAGACTCAGGCATAGGCGAGGACCCACACTAGTCTGTGATGTGTGGCAGTTACCCGAGAGCGAGAGGATAGTGATAGAGTGCAACAGGTTAGGGCAGCCTATTAAGAAAGCTGCTAGCTTGTTGACTAGCTTTCTAGGGACAGTAACATGCCGGGGTCAACTATGTTTCCTGAATTATTCGAAGTGGAATGACATGCTTCCTGCTTACAAAGTAGAGATGCTTCGAGTTGTACAGGTAAAAAAATTGATATATTATTTTATATTTTAGGTTTTTAACAGTTGAATTGCTTATTTCATTTAAAATATATTTTATTGTTTATTTAAAATGTACAGCAAGTTCGTTCTCCTCCAAATACTTCTGATTTGTGCTTAAGTCTCTCAATCGTAAGTGAAAGAATATAGACGAAGTTGAAGGGACACTACATGCGAGAGGGTAGGACAGAGGAGCAGGTTGCAGCTACCTGTCCTCCTGATGTTCATCCTCATCAGTGGAGGGAGCTGGTGCATTATTGGTTCTCCGAGAGGGCACAGGTTGTGTAGCATCATCAAACACTTCGAAATTTATTAATTTTTACTCGTCATAATTATATTTATACAATATATAACATAGTTTTAATTTTATTTTGTAGACATATTTTGCTATTGGTAGAGCTGCACGAGCAGCTCAGACTGTTCCTCACACAGCGGGGTCCAAGAAGTTATGCACGACTCAGGCATGAGTTTGTGTGTTTCTCATCCTATAATATTTTAGTATACTTATAGTTTTAAACACCATGTATCATGGTACGGGGGTATGTGTTATTTGGGATTTTTTTGTAATATTTATTCTTTATATAGGTTGATCAGCAAGGGAGGGAGCTGGTGAGGTGGAGTTCTATCGGATTACTCACGTTCACCAGGATGGCAGTTTTGTTCGGGAGGGTCCAGAGATATATATGTATCTTTTTTATTATATTATATTATGATTTATATTTTATTTTTATTAAGTAGTGATATATGTATTTTTTATAAAATATAGAATAGGGCTACCTCTATGATCTCCGAGCGTGTTGGCGAGGGTTCATCATCTACTCAGAGCAGTCGCATCGAGGCTGAGGTATTCTCGGAGTTGATGGAACCAGAGTGTCCTGAACGAGTGAGGGGTTATGGGATTGGAGTTATCCCTACTTAGTTATCTGAGATGAGTAGATATACTCGGGATACTAGAGAGAGTCATGATCAGTTACATGTTCGTCATCTCCAGGATAAGATAGCAGAGCTCCGACAGACACGTGATGCAGACAGAGCAGAGATGCAGACCATTAGGTCTCAGCTAGAGCATGTTCATATGTACTGCATATGTTCATGTCATTTCGGGTAAGTAATTATTTATTAATTTTGTATGTATCTAATTCTTTATAATATATATAATGTATGTATCATAATTCCTGATGTAATCTTATAGATTTCTGGTGCATCTACAAGTCGCAGACCTGACGACGACCAGCCTCCCGTAGATCAGTGATGACAGCTATTTTTTATTATTTTTGTATACCTTTTTGTTTATTTGAACTGGATTGGCACATATAATATATTAAATAAATCTTATCATGGTTTGGTTTGTGTTTCTGTATGTTGGGTGTGATACAGGTTTGAATGTTTTATTTGTTGTGTGTATGTGGAATGTGATATAGGTTGAATGTTTTTATTTGTTTGTATATGTTGGATGTGATACAGGTTTGAATATATGTTTTTATTTGTTTGTGTATGTTGGATGTGATACATGTTTGAAGAATTTTATTTTGATGATGTATAGGTTGTATTGTATATATATAATAGGTATAGATATCTGTTTAATTTTTTTTTTTAAAAAAAGAAATTCTGTCGACGCTTTAAAGCACGCCAGTTTTAAGTATAGCGACATTTTAAAGCGTCGCTAGTTTTAAGTCTAGCGATGCTTTAAAGCATCGCTATTGCCGACGCTTTTAAAGCATCGGCAAATGCCGATGCTTTTCAAAAGCGTCGGCAGGTGGCGTCCCCACGCTTACATAGGCGACGCTTCCAGAAGCGTCGGAAAATTTCTTAGCGACATTTAAAAGCGTCTGTAAATGTCAAAAAAAGCGTCGGCATATCCCTGTTTCACTATAGTATTAGTGCTTTGAGATCATTAATTGGTACATCCATGTGCTGCATGCCGATGATTAATACTTTCAAAAGAATGTGAAAATAAAAAGCAAAGAATGGCAAAAGTTCTACAACCAAGGCTCTCTTCTTTAGCAGAGATAAGTAAATTATCGAAAAGATTAGATAATATTTAAAACTTGTAGCTCATGGCATCCATCAAAAAGCATAGGGTTTGTTTGTCAGACATTTAGCAGGATAGATTAGTTACATCACATTGCATCCTGCTAAAGATTACATTCAATAGAGATAATTATTTATTATTTAAGACTTAAATGTATGCAAGATTATTCATGACATACTATATATATATATATATATATATATATATCCTAGAGTCATACAGTTATAAAAGCTTTGGTTTCATGAACTATAGAACACAAAAAAGTTATATAGATAATGTAGATGTAGAAGATATGATGCTGATGATGTATTAGCCAGGACTACTACGAGTGGAAAGGGGGCTGATAGCAGTGGGACAACATATGGCTTGAGAGGAGTTACATGCTTAATTGACCCAGCTTTCATGCATGGCTGTCTTTGAGCTTTGAACTGAGTTAAAACTGGGATAGTCCTCCAGATTTATTCTTCTGGAGTTCATCGTGCACTTGGTGGTGTTGATGTCATAGCTTCTTTCCTAAAAAAAATAAATCTTGCTTTCTTTTTAGTATCTTTACACACAGATGTTGAAGTTATATCAAGAGAGGAGCTGTTAAAATGCCATGCAACTTTCATGGAGGATCAGAAAATAAGCATGTTTATGGAATCTTCCCACAAGATGGGAGTCGAATCACTACAGACTCTTCCAATATCAGCTAGAAGAAGTACACAATGATAATGCCAGCTCAAATGATATACTTAGCCCGAAAATAATCTTTCCAATGATAACCTAGCTGGTTCCTATTAACAAAGGCAACAAGCCTGCAAGTATTATCAGTTAAACTGGGATAGAAATATGGAATGAATTTGGCTTAGTTTTCAGAACAAATGGCAACCCTAACACTTAAATAGGAAGTCATATGCCAAGACTTAATTTTGGTGGCTTGGACCGAAAGAAGCACTCTCAATTTTCTATTCATTATCTTTGTCATTACACTTTTGACAAGCACAGAAGTTTCAACTCCATGGCTTGTATAGGCCAAATCTGCATTTAATTATAAATGCACATTCAGTATATCGATCTATGATAACATGGTACTATATATGTAGCAAATTAAAGCAAATTTATGACACATCTGACAATTTTCCTTAAGCCATATACATGCAATGATCGAACATCTGCAACAAAGTAAGTGCCTAAGATAATTTAGTTTAAATGCTTTCGAATAAATTAAAGAGTTAGATGGAAGATTGTTGTTAGACCTTCAATATGTATGGAAGTTTTGACCATAAGTACACATTCGATCAGTATATTGATTTGTGAGAACTATGGTACCATGTTTGCCATATATTGAAGCAAATTTATGACCCATCCGAGATTTTCCTTGCTCATATACATGCAAGAGCCAAATGAAAGTATCTACAACAATAACCTAAAATTATTTAGTTTAAAGTCATAAAAAAAAAGATTTTCCTTATATGGATGAAGAAGCAAATCCATAACACATCTAAGATTTTCCTTATTCTGTATACATGCAATGACCGAATGAAAGCATCTACAACAAGCCTTACATTTTATTATCCAGGTTTTCTGCCCTAAGGTTAAATTGGTTAAATTCAACTGCAAAAACAATGTTGCAGCCCTTTTAACTCAAAGAAAATAGATTATAAATCTATAATCTGTTACAATTCTGAGGGTCAATTTAAGTATTTTGAGTTATCTCATCATCCGGATTTAAGAGAACTAGGTCTTGTCTTCATTCTTTTATGTCCAAATCAAAAAATTCTCAGGATACTTTCTAAATCCTATGCTCCAAATTCCATCTTGGCCTCATCAATCCTCCTCTCACCACCAATTTCACACTACCTATTAGCTAGTCAAGCACTATTTTTAATTCTTGGATCCAAAGCTCACTTGGTGTGAAAACCCAATTCCCCAAAAGGAAACTATAACACATAGAAGGAATTCTGCAGAAGGAACCCTAAGAAGATAACCTCGAGATTATGTTCTCAATCAAGCAAAACTCAGAAGATTTTGTGGTAAAATAATTAGAAAACAAGTTTTGTCTAAACATGATTATGAACCATTAATCAGAGCTAACCAACCATTTTATCTAATATCAATTGTCCAAAGAAACCCTTACAAAAGTATGTAGAAAAAAAACATGGTCAAAACATGTCATAACAAAAGACTAATCAATCAATCCTCGATAGTTCTAGCATCGCACCTCAATGATCAAACTTGTCTGGCCATCGTTCATGAAAAAAAAACAAAAAGAAAAAGAAGATGGAAGTAGGTGCCACTAATCACTCATGTATGATTGACTTCCCTTCCTACGGTCTATAACAACATCAAAACCAAACTTATCTTAGGTGTTCAAAAAGGTACACCATGGAAGTGACACAATGCCGAGGCCATGGGCTAATTAATGCAAAGACTCGAAACATTAAGAAGGTAGCCTAGTTAAATCTCAACTTTTTTTTTTTTTTTTGGATCCATGACTGCTGATACGAGTGCGAGATCAGAATCTTACTTTTTGTCTCCATTCTACTGGCTAGCATCTTGATAGTACGATGTTGACCTGCTTAGCTTTAGACAGAAAAGTCTGCGAAAATCTGAAAATCTTGAATTGAATATTACTTGGCGGGACGGGGGATAGCTACCCTGAGATTTATTCCTTTCTCATCACTTTTGTTTACAAAAAAAAAAAAAAAAAAAAAAAAAAAAAAAAGAAAATCAAAAGAAAAAAGCACCAAACATGCTAATGGACAGAATAAAGCAAGATAACATTTTTTTTTTTTTTTTTTCTTTTTCTCCTCTTTTAGTTGTCACTTAAATAAGTCGAAAGCCAACGGAAACACAAAAGATGACTCTCTTAACAGCTCAAGCACGAATCTAAGGCAAGAAGACAAATACCTACCTCCGGCACTGCCGCCATATCTTCTGATCAAAGAAACAAATGCCAGAGCCGTTGCGGCCGCCAGAACCAGAATCCAAAAGACTAAAGTTTTAATCTTTTCCTCGGATCCTTCACTCCCCAACCAAAAAAAAAAAAAATAAAAAGCTTTGCCCGTAAAGAGCGGAACAGGGGAAAACAGGGGAAGGAGGTCAAGAAGAATATAAGAGAAAAAGGAGAGTTTTCCCTCCGTCACCACAGCGATATAATACACAAAGCCCCTGCGGGATATCTGAGAGAGAGAGGGCTTCCATATCTCCCTTGCTTTCTCCGTGTTGTGTAGCCTATTTGACATGCTAGCTGCTGGTGGTGAATACTTGTGTATATAAAGCACGGATATAAGATTTAGATTAGGTGGTTAAACTTTGTCAATCAAATATTTCATGGAGTAGAAGGTAAATTAAGTCAGCCTTCCTCCTCCTCCTCCTTTTCTTTTCTTTTCTTTTATTTTTTATTTTTTTTAATTTTATAAATATAATATAAAATTAAATAGGATTACAAGTATGACTAAATAATTATTTACGATAAAATAATTTTCTATCAATTATTATTATTATTATTATTATTATTTATGCTGCATAACGGATGCTACTAGTTGTTATAAAGCTGGAAGAATCGGTGATAATTCCGCATTACGTTTAAATAATGTTGTTGAAAAGTATTTATTAAAATAACTAATAGATTATCTTATATTTTGTCAAACTCATGTTGCCGAAGAATAGCTAATACAACCACAACATGATGCAAAAAAGACAGCCATAACATCTACAAGACCAATACTCATAAGGAACTATACATTTTGATGATCAAATCTTATAGTGTCATAAGATATTATTTTAAGCTAGCTAACATGTTTATTGGGTGCAAATGTAAGGAGCCATGAGCAGAAGAGTATAATTTCTGAATAAAATGGAAATCAAAGTTAAGCTTGTCAATAGGCTGTTTAAAAGCGAATCAAATTTAGTATCTCCTGTTCTTTTATAGATAAATATAATAGAAAAGTTGATCAACTTTTTTATTGATCGATTATGTTCTTGCACTTTTTAAGATGGATAAACTACTTTTCCTGAATAGTATTTGATATGGCACATTCATTGATGTGGAGCCCTCGCTGGCATTCGCCCCGGCAAGAGATCCGCCACCTGGACACGGTGGCCAAACAAAGGGCCAAGGCGAGCTCTCCTGCCGAGGTCAGCTCCTAGCCAGGGTCGTGCTCATAGGACGAGCCCTCCGTCCGAGGCCAGCTCCTAGCCATGGTCGTGCTCAGGCTGCCAAGGCGAGCCCTCCTGCCGAGGTCACTCCTAGCCGGGTTATGCTCATAGGATGAGCCCTCCGTCTGAGGCCAGCTCTCGACCGAGATCGTGCTCATGCTGCTAAGACGAGCCCTCATGCTGAGGTCAGTTCTTAGCCAGGGTCGTGCTCATAGGGCGAGCCCCCGTCTGAGGCCAGCTCCCGGCCGGGATCGTGTTCATGCTGCCAAGGCGAACCCTCCTGTCGAGGTCAGCTCCTGGCCGGGGTCGTGCTCATAGGGCGACCCCTCCGTCTGAGTCCAGCTCCCGGTCGAGATCATGCTTAAGCTGGCAAGGCGAGCCCTTCTACCGAGGTTAGTTCTTAGCTAGGGTCGTGCTCAAAGGGCGAGCCCTCCGTCTGAGGTCAGCTCCTGGTCAGAGTCGTGCTCATGCTGCCAAGACGAGCCCTCCTGCCGAGGTCATATCCCAGCCGGGTTGTGCTCATAGGGTGAGCCCTCCGTCTGAGGCCAGCTCCTGACCGGGATCGTGCTTATGCTGCCAAGGCGAGCCCTCCTGCCGAGATTAGCTTACAGCCGGGACCTTGCTCATGGGGCGAGCCCTTCGTCTGAGGCTAGCTCCTGGCTAGGGTTGTGCTCATGCTTCCAAGGGTGGGGCTTCCAAAGCGAGCCCCTTCCCTGCCTTGCGGAGGACAGAATTCCTGCCAGCGGTAAAGGAGGGAAGGATCAACAGAAATTCAAACTACGGCAAGGGGGTCCCCATTTACCTGTAGCCTCTGGAAGGAGGTGCATGCCCTGCCATTAATTCAAGCTCTGCAATGCACCATCCGCATGCTTTGTACAAGGTATGCTCTTTCAGGTTCTCGGTCCTGTAGCATATCGCCACATTGATGATCATGCAACCGGGATGTCAACCCTAGCGATACGAAACCTGAACCTCCCCCAAGAGGAGTATTTTATTAAGACCATAGGCCCTGCGACGCTCTGACGGTCCCTCTAGGAATAGAAATATCTCACCGTGGCTCGGGGCTCAGTGGCATGGAACCCGCCCCTCCCACAGGGAGCTGCACTACCAAGGGGACAAGGTTTGTGCCACGCTAGCGAACACCCTAATGGAAGGATCCCCTTTAAAGAATTGGTCCAAAGGGGAAAGCAAGGCAGACAATAGAGAGCCCCCCTCCAAAGGGGGCATCGAAAAAAGGACATCTCAATGAAGCCCCAACCTGGTCTGGACCATCGTTCTCATATAAATAGAAGAAAGAATCTCCAAAAAAAAAGGGAGAGGAAATCGATAATAGACGGAGAGCTAATAGGCTAGGAACCAGCTATCAGAACCTCCCAAGCTCTTTGATCCCAACTCGCCTTTGTCTTTACATTTCTCAGTTCTATCTTTCATCTTCTACACGTGGAGAGTCCCCAAGCTCTCCGTCGAAGAGGTTTTGTTTTCCTAGATCGTCCCACTGACTTGACTGCCAGTTTATCCTCGCCAAAATTCCCAGCCCAGGTCTCCTCTATTTTGCAGGGCAGCCGTCCAAGGAATGCATCGGAGCAGAGGACTGAGCGCCCAATGAAAACCCGACGCGCCAGCTATAGACTATAGCGATCTTGGCGGTAACAGATTAGTGTGCCAGGTAGGGGGGAACGGAGCACTAGAACTCCAGCGACTGTGGGAAGTCCAACCATGAGTCCCCCAATTGCCAGCATAGTACCTGCAGAAGCCCCAGAGCCCCATGGTGATAACTAGAGTGTGCGAGGCTTCCGCCAGTAAAGCGAGAGCTAGCGGGAGCCCCTTATCATGACGATCAAAGCTTAGAATTGGGGCTCCCCGCTCCACCACCGCCGCCACTTGCGGACCCCTAGATCACCGCACTCGCCCAGCAGGTCCATGCCCTGGCTGCGGCGGTGCACCAGCTCCATCAGAAACACCGGTCTCTGGCAACACAGCACATCCAGGGATGTCGGTGGCTCATGCCATCGACCCCCATACTAGCCTGCGGTCTTTCCGAGAGGGGCCATTGTATGCAGTCTCCCACCCAAGGGAGATCACCAGGCAGCCGGGAAGAGGTAGCACGATGGTCTGATCGGCTGGGAGAGTTGCTCCCCGGTCTCAAACCACGGTGTGCACTCTTACCAGCGACGCCGATGTGGCCGGGAACTTAGGCAAGGGTTCCCCCACTCCGTGCCTCCTTCACTCCTGACAGCCTCTACCGAAGGGTTCATTGATGAAGCCATCCGTTGCCAAGTGGAGAGACGCCTCGAAGAGCAGGAGTGCAAACTGGCTAAACTTTCCCATCGGTTTGCAAAGATTTAGGGCTCTGATGGGGGATGAATTTGATGAAATGGGTGTGTGGGGATGTGACCTACTTACCTAGCAACAATATATCATCATTAGAGCTCCAAATATGGCCGAATTCATGGGTGGAAGGGATGAAGAAATTCAAGCTAGAGACTAGGTGAGCAGAAAATCTGACACCCTTGTGCAAGCTTCCTTTCAAAAAAAAATAAAAGAGAGGATCTAAGGGCATAGAAATCCTCAATTTGGCTAAGTAACCTTTAATGACCTCAGATTCAAGGATCAAGAGATTTTTTTCCCAACAATGAAGAGAAATTAAGCTCAAGTGGAAGGGAAAAACTCACCACTCAAAAATTGAAGGCTAGAGGTAAGATCTCCACTCCCTTCTTGGATTCACCATTGGAGCTTGGATCCTTGGCATGGAGCCTTTATCTTTGTCTTCAAATCACCAAGAAGAACCTGCAAAGAGTCAAGGTGAGGTCGAAATTCAAAGAAATTGAGGGAAAAAGAAGGAATTAATAAGAGAAGTGAAGAGAATTGTTGAAATTTTTGGGCAGCACTTTCTCCTTTTCTTGGACTATTTGGATCTTGTGTAGAAGAACTTGGAAATGGAACTATGGCACTCCAAAACTCAAAGCACTCACTCCAATTTAAGATCAAACTCAACACTCCAAAGAAAATCAAAGAAAGCACTCAAAAATCTAGGAAGAACTCAAGAGAACTAGGCAAAATGGAAGAGAACTCAAACAAGGAACTTTCATTTATTCAACTTAATTCATTCTTCATTCAATGCTTACAAGAGGGGGGCCTTGGTCCCTATTTATAGGCCAAGGAAGAGGATTAAAGGACCAACTAATTCAAGTTTAGTTGGTAGCTAATTACAAGATTAGTTCTTCTAGCAACTAATCCTAACAACTAATCCTAACAAGAGAATTCTAGAAACTCCATGTGGTATTATTTCCTTGCAACACTTGGCTTTATCTCATCCTTCCACATGGTCTTTAAAATTTGGTCTCCAAGTAGGCTTTCATGTTAGAGAATTTTTTCAAGGCTTGGTTGGCCCATGGGCTTGGAGAAGGGGTCTTCAATTTGCTTCATAAAATTAGGGTCTTCAAGAGATGCTTTATGATTTTGTGGAAACCTGAAAAAAAGAAATGGGACTACAATGAAAGATCATTAGTTTGTATTTCTTCCTCTTGCCAATGTCCTCATTAATTCTCCCCGGGTGAAAAGAACTTGGCCCTGACGAGTATGGATTATTTAGGCTTTGGTAGTATTCAAGCAGATCTTGATTGATCCTTTGTAGTTCTTCTTGAGTGATCCATGAATCTTTAGAATTAGGTCTACCTTGCCAATGGACCAAGTATCATTGGTAATCTTTATTCCGGGTAGTGACAATCTTGTCATCTATGACCCTTTCAATTTTTTCCCCCGCTTTGGTAGTGTGGCTGGTGGATACTCTGGGGTTGGTTCACTTTCAAAGGATGGATCAGGTTCTAGGAACTCACTGGGAATCATTGTGGGCTTCTTGTAACCTACCAGATCTGAGATATTAAAAGTAGTGCTAATGCCAAAGTCAGAAGGTAGGTCTAGCACATAAGCATTAGGTCCTATTCTTTTTATTATTTTGAAGGGACCTGCACCACGGGCGTGGAGTTTCTTCATAGTTCCTGGTGAAAACTATTCAGTTTTAGCCTGATCATCACAAAGTCCCCTACTTGAAATTCTTTGGCTCTTCTATGAGAATCAGCCATATGCTTGTAGCTCTCATTGCTCATTTGGATTTTCTTGCTAATCTCTCTATGCAAATCCCTAAGATGTTGTGCATATAATTTGGCAGACTTATGCATGGATGACACCAAATGACAAAACAAACTCAAATGATACTAAAACAAAAGACAAGCTCAAATGGGCTTTATTAACTAATGACTGAACTTTATTGTTGGCTATGAAACAAAAGCTCCTAATTTCCAATATTTTTCTTAAAGGTTTCTAAGACTCTTGCACATATCTTTAGGTAAGTGGCAGTAAATTTTAATTTGGCTCCCAACATATACCATAGAGTCTTAAGAAAGTAACTATTGAATATCACTGGGACCAGATCAATGGAATGGTAGATGTCCCAATCGGATGGGATAGAAGAGTGAATGAAACGTAATGGTGGATCGGGATGGTGGATGTTCAGAAATGGGGAATCAGGGATAGAAAAATTGTTAGGAAAATTATTTTGCAGGATTTTCAAAGGCTCTACAACTTCTTGGGACTGATCTGTAGGGGTTTGTTCTTGGGTTTTCCTGATGGTCAATATCCCAATATGTGATCCTTCATTAATCTCTAGATGTAAATCCTTCATATTGATTATCTCCTTGGATTGTTCTTCATGATTTTGTCCATGGATTTCATCTTCTTTAGGTTGATTATTCCCATTGTTGATTTCCTTAGGCTGGGTAATTATTTTATCCTCAAGCAATTGTTCTTGTTTATATCATCCACTAAGTCAGACCTAGCTTCATAGACTTCTTCCTTAAATTCTTCATCATGTTCAGGGGATTCTTTTTTTAATTCCTCAGTTGGACAAGATTTAGATTCTATTTCATCCTTAAATTCTTCAATAGGTTCAGAAGATTTTTCTTCTAATTTTTCTATGGGTTTAGTCTCTTCTTCATCTCCCTCATACTTATTAAATTTGGCAATATAATCAAATTCAGTTGTATCATCTTGTCTCAATTTGTACCATTGGTCTAAAAGTTTTTGCTCATAATATTATCTAGGTACTTTTCCCTTAGTTTACTCTTCATTTCTCTTCAAGTATTATTTTATCCCCCCCACTATAATAACCTTTTCGCTCAACTTCTCCCAAATATGCTTTAGCATGTCGGACTAACTTTGATTTGGCAAATTGATACTTTGTTACTTCAGACATTTCATCAATTTCAAAGTATTGATCCATTTTCTCTTCCAATCGACATGCACCTTAGGGTTTCCATCAAAAGTGGGTGCATGGGATCGATTGCTCCTAAAGACTCTCTCCTCCTGATCTACAAAGTCTTGGTAGGGGTATCTAGGGTTATACTCAGGGATGAGATCATGACATTAGGCTATTGGACCAAGGGGAGGTGGACTAGGTGATTCAGGCTTAGCATGGATCCTATGGGCTTCTTCTATGAAGTCATGGTGAAGTCATCTTGAATTGTATTCAGTAGTGAACTCATGATGATAGACTCTTGGACCTCGAGGAATTGACCTAAGTGACTCAGGTTCGATGGGGATCATTGGGGTCTCTTCAAGTGTCCCAACATGGTCCTTCACTTGACCTAATTCCTTTCTCATTTGTCCTAATTGCCCATTTATGGTATCAAACTTTTTAGTCAGGGTTTTCAAAAATAATTCAAGATTAGGGTCCATGGGTAAAAATAGACTGAGGGTGGATAGAGCTTATAAGACACAGTACAAAGATAATCAACTCAATGGACAAGTAAGCAAGACCTAATGCTAGGGTTCCTAGACCGCGAGTTTAAGAATACAAGACTTAACTAGGCACTACTTAAGAATGTAATTATTCTATCCACTGGCCAGGTAAGAGGTGGGGTTGCGGGAGGCTCCCCTCGCTTTCGCGAGGTCCTAATTAAAAATCGTAAACGCTTAAGGCGTTTGCCATTTGACCTCTTGCCTTAGATACCAATTTCAAGGAATAAGTACAAACTCAAATAATGCTTTGTCTTACCTTACACTTAAACCCCACTCGTGGGTGTCCCTAGTTTAGGTTCCTACTTGATTTTACTTTAGGGTTTAGGTCAATGCAAATGTGGATGATTGTTTTGGGCTAAGAAAAGGTAATGACCTCCTTCCCTTATGTAATATTGAATGCCCTTAGGATATTTTAAAAATGGATGCACACAATTTCAGCATAACAATGAGTACAATCACTATACCTAGCACAAATGCAAGAAATTTTAATCTAATTTAAAAAATTTTTAAAATTGCAAATTTAAATTGGTTAGTTCAAATCTTGAAGTCTAATTCACAGTAACCAAATTTAAAATTTAAAATTTCAAAATTTGATTAAAAAATTCGTTCTTGGAAGTAAAGTGGTTTAAATGTAAATTTCAACTTCCAACTATCCTCCAGCTAACCTGAATTTGAAAATTCGAAATCTAAAAATTTTTAAATGCAAAAAATTCAAAATAAAATTGATTTGGTTAGCTCTCAGATATGGGATCTCAGATTTTAAACTTCAACTTCAAATTAATTCAAATTTTTGGTTGAGAAGGTAGTTTAAAACAGTTGTTAGAAGATTCCAGCAGTTCAGCTAACTCTTAACAACCTAAATTCAAATTTCAATTTTTGAGCTATAAACCTCTCTAAAATTAAAAAATTCAGTGGGAAATAACAAAACTTGAAGTCTTGATCTCAGATCTAAAACTAAAAATTAAAAAAATATTTTTCTATTTTTTAAAAATTAAAGGAAATGGAAGGCAGAAACAGAATTCTGGATAGAACTGCAAAAATGACCTAGGAACTTATATTTCTAAATCCAAAATATAGAGAATATTTTTTTTTTTTTTATATATTTCGAAACCTAACACAAAAAGGTACTGAGAAAATATTTTTTAGATTATTTTGATAAATTTAAAAAATATGAAAAATCACTGAATCTCAGAAGACACTGAGACAGAATTTCCAGTAGCCTGCAAAGCTTAACCTAGAACCAAAACTCTGATACCAAAAAATTGATGGGGGATGAATTTGATGAAATGGATGTGTGGGGATGTGATCTACTTACCTAGCAATAATATATCAGCATTGGAGCTCTAAATATGGCTAAACTCATGGGTGGAAGGGATGAATAAATTCGAGCTAGAGACTAGGTGAGTAGAAAATCTGACACCCTTATGCAAGCTTCCTTTCAAAAAAAAAATAAAAGAGAGGATCTAAGGGCATAGAAACCCTCAACTAGGCTAAGAAACCTTTAATGACCTCAGATCTAAGGATCAAGAGATTTTTTTCCCAACAATGAAGAGAAATTAAGCTCAAGTGGAAGGGAAACACTCACCATTCAAAAATTGAAAGCTAGAGGCAAGATCTCCACTCCCTTCTTGGATTCACCATTGGAGCTTGGATCCTTGGCATGGAGCCTTTATCTTTGTCTTCAAATCATCAAGAAGAACCTGCAAAGAGTCAAGGTGAGGTCGAAATTCAAAGAAATTGAGGGAAAAAGGAAGGAAATAAGAGAAGTGAAGAGAATTGCTGGAATTTTTGGGCAGCACTTCCTCCTCTTCTTGGACTATTTGGATCTTATGTAGAAGAACTTGAAAATGGAACTATGGCACTCCAAAACTCAAAGCACTCACTCCAATTTAAGATAAAACTCAACACTCCAAAGAAAATCAAAGAAAGCACTCAAAATTCTAGGAAGAATTCAAGAGAACTAGGCAAAATGGAAGAGAACTCAAACAAGGGAACTTTCATTCATTCAACTCAATTCATTCTTCATTCAATACTTACAAGAGGGGGGCCTTGGTCCTTATTTATAGGCCAAGGAAGAGGATTAAGGGACCAACTAATTCAAGTTTAGTTGGTAGCTAATTACAAGATTAGTTCTTCTAGCAACTAATCCTAACAACTAATCCTAACAAGAGAATTCTAGAAACTCCATGTGGCATTATTTCCTTGCAACACTTGGCTTTATCTCATCCTTCCACATGGTCTTTAAAATTTGGTCTCCAAGTAGGTTTCATGGTAGAGAATTTTTTCAAGGCTTGGTCGGCCCATGGGCTTGGAGAAGGGGTCTTCAATTTGCTTCATAAAATTGGAGTCTTCAAGAGATGGTTCATGATTTCATGGAAACCTGAAAAAAGAAATGGGACTACAACCAAAGATCATTAGTTTGTAATTTCTTCCTCTTGCCAATATCCTCATTAGGCTCCCCCAATGAGCCTATGGGTTATGATACTCGCCCCCCTTTCTCTCGTAGAATCCAAGAGAAATCGATTTCCAGCCGGTTCCGCATGCCCTAGGTTGATCCCTATGATGGGATTACTGACCCCCTGACTACTTGGAAAGCTGCAATGCCCTTATGAGGGTTCAGGGGGCTACTGACCTCTCCTCTGCATTGCCTTTCCGGCTACCTTATGGAAGGCTGCTCGACCCTAGTTCTCCAGACTTGAGTCGGAAAGCATTGACTCCTTCTCCCAGTTGGAGAAGAGATTCGTGGTGCACTTTGATGCATGCAGGAAGGTGCCATGTGAGGTCGACAGTCTCTTCTCGATTCGATAGTAGGATGAGAGTCTCTTCGATACTATGTGTCTCATTTCAAGGCTGCCATCCTGGAGATTTACCATCTCGATGAGCCAGTCGCTATGCTAGCTCTGAAGAGGGGGTTATGGACCTGCCACTTTACCTACTCCCTCGATAAGAAGCCTTCGAAGATTTATTGGAGCTCCTCCTTCGATCTCACAAGTACATCCATGCGGAGGAGGCATATCACACCAGGAGGGAGCTCGACGGGAGGCCCCTCAAAGGCAGGCCATTGGGAAAACATCCATTCCCTAAGCCCAGAAGTTGGCATTGGCCCCACGGTCGGGGCTGAGACCCAAGTCGACCCCGCCAAAGAAAAAAAGTTCACTCCTTTCCTTGCCCCGAGAGCGAAGATTCTTATGAAGATTGAGGGTGAGTGCTTCCTGCACCATCCTCCTCCTCTGAGGTCGTTCGTTGGACGTGACCGGTCCCGCTACTTCCGCTTTCACCGGGACCATGACCATGACATGGAGGAATGTCACCATCTAAAGAGGGAGATAAAAGACCTGATCAAGCATGGCTACATCAAGAAGTATGTGGAGGGAGGAGTTCCCCCGGTAGTCCAGAATGAAGAGCCCCATCCACTCACTATCGACAACCGACCCACCAAAAAGTAGGTAGGAATGATTTCCTGGAGGGCAGGCCGAACCCCGAAGAGGGCTAGGGGGAGAGAGGAGAGTGATGATGTACTCCCAGAGGGGTTGGTCAGGGTAAATAATCCAAATAATGACGCTGTCATCGTGGAAATGACAATAGCCAAGCATTCTATAAAGAGAATCATGGTGGATAGTGGAAGCTCTACAGATATCCTTTTTTACGATGCTTTTGCAAGGATGAACTTGTCTACTAATCAAATAAAACTGGTATTCATGTCCTTAGTGGGCTTCATCGGGGACTCAGTTGGAGTTGAGGGAGAGATCACACTCCCAATAACTGCTGGGACCTCACCCCGACAAAGGACAATGTTACGACCTTCATCGTGGTGAGGGTCCCTTCATCTTACAACACAATTCTGGGGCATCTGGACTCAACCTGCTCGACGCCACTATTTCTACAAGGCATTTCTTCATTCAATTCCTGACCCCTCGTGGGATTGGGGAAATGATGGGTCATGCTAGCCCATCCAGCACTACTTGTAGACTATTTTAGGGTCGTGAGGAGCCGATCCAAACCCAGTCATCGACCAGTCGAATCCGGCAGAGCCGGAGTGGAAGGGTGGACCCGTTGAGCCCTTATCGTCCTTCCCCTTAGGAGAAGATCCCTTAAGAACGATGCAGGTGGGAGCCCTACTGCCTGAGGAGGAGAGATCCTATTTGCTTAGCTTCCTGTGGGCCAACACGGACGTCTTCGCCTAGACCATCGCTGACATGCTCGGCATCCCTCCAGAAGTGATCACCCATAAGCTGAACGTCGACCCCAATTGTCACCCAATTCGGCAGAAGAAAAGGCTTTGCCCCGGAGCGGCAGAAGGTGATCGACAAAGAAGTGGAGAAACTTCTCGTAGCAGGCTTCATTCGCGAGGTACGCTACCCTGACTAGCGTACTAATGTGGTGATAGTCAGGAAAGCCTCTAGAAAGTGGAGGATCTGTGTTGACTACACCAATCTCAACCGAGCATGCCTAAAAGATAGCTTCCCACTCTCCAAGATCGACTAACTGGTGGACACAACCCTCGGGCTACAAGTTCCTCAGCTTCATGAATGCATTCTCTGGATACAACTAAATCCGCATGCATCCGGGGGACGAGGAGTGGGGGGCATCTGATGTGGCACATTCGCTAACGTGGAGCCCTCACTGGCATTCGCCTGGCAAGAGATTCGCCACTTGGATACGGTGGCCAAACAAAGAGCCAAGGCGAGCCCTCTTGCCGAGGTCGGATCCCAGCCGGGGTCGTGCTCATAGGACGAGCCCTCCGTCTGAGGCCAGCTCTCAGTCGGGGTCATGCTCATGCTACCAAGGCAAGCCCTCCCATCGAGGTTAGCTCCTAGCTGGGGTCGTGCTTATAGGGTGGGCCCTCCGTCTAAGGCCAGCTTCCGGTTAGGATCATGCTCATGCTGCCAAAACGAGCCCTCCTACCGAGGTCAGCTCCCAATCGAGGTCATGCTCATAGGGCGAGCCCTCCGTCTGAGGCCAGCTCCAGGTCGAGGACATGCTCATGCTACCAAGGAGAGCTTTCCTGTCGCAGTCAGCTCCCAGCCGGGGTCATGCTCATAGGGCGAGCCCTCTATTTAAGGCCAGCTCGCGGCCGGGGTCGTGCTCAAGCTACAAAGGCGAGCCCTCCTGCCAAGGTTAACTCCCGGTTAGGGTCGTGCTCATAGGGCGAGCCCTCCGTCTGAGGCCAGCTCTCGATCGGAGTCGTGTTCATGCTGCCAAAGCGAGCCCTCCTATTGAGGTCATCTCTTAGCCGGGTCGTGCTGATAGGGCGAGCCCTACGTTTGAGGCCAACTCCCGGCTGGGGTCATGCTTATGCTGCCAAGGCGAGCCCTCCTGCCGAGATCAGCTCCCAACCGGGGCCGTGCTCATGGGACGAGCCTTGCGAAGGACAGAATTCTTGCCAACGATAAAGGAGGAAAGGACCAACAGAAATTCAAACTACAACAAGGGGGTCCCCATCCACTGTAGCCTTTGGGAGGAGGCGCACGCCTTGTCATTAATTCAAGCTCTGTAATACACTACCCGCATGCTCTATACAAGGTGTGCTCCTCCAGGCCACCGGCCTTGTAGCATACCGCCACATCGACGATCGTGCAACCGGAGGTCTCAATCCTTGTGATACGAAACTTGAACCTCCCCCAAGAGGAGTATTCCATTAAGGCCATAGGCCTTGCGATGCTCCGATGGTCCCTCCAGGAATAGAAATGTCCCACCATGGCTCGGGGCTCAGCAGCACGGCGCCCCCCTCCCATGGGGAGCTACACCACCAAGGGGACAAGGTCTGTGCCACGTCGACGAACACCCCTAATGGAAGGATCCCCTTCAAAGGACCGGTCCAAAGGGAGAAGCAACGCGAACAACAGAGAGCCCCCTCCAAAGGGGGCACTGGGAAAAGGACATCTCAGGGAAGTCCCAGACCTAGTCTGAGCCATCGTTCTCATATAAAATAGAAGAAATAATTCTCAGAAAAAGGGAGAGGCAATCAGTAAGAGACGGAAAGCTAGCGAGCTTGGAATTAGCCAGTAGAACCTCCCAAGCTTTTTGATCGTAGCTCGCCTTTGTCTTTACATTTCTTAGTTCTATCTTTCACCTCTACGCGCGGAGAGTCCCCAAGCTCTCCGCCGAAGAGGTTCTATCTTCCTAGATCGTCTCCTTGACTTGACCATCGGAGTGTCCCCGTCGGATCCTCGGCTTGGGTCTCCTCTGTTTTGCAGGATGATTGACCGCATCGGAGCAGAGGACCGAGCGCCTAGTGAAAACCCGAAGTGCAAACTACAGGCTACGGCGATCTTGGCGGCAATAGTATTTATCCATGAAAAAATCTTATCCATCTAAGAGATTGCTAAATCATTTTTTACCGATCACTAAAGTAAATATTTAATTTTATTTCTAAAATGCCCTTCTCCTTTTGATTTCCAATGCTTTCTCATTTAATGTTCAGTAATTTAGTTATCCACTATCCCAAACTTTAGTCTCCATAAAAAATGTTATAAAAAATTTGAATAAATTTAGCAATTTATCCATGACAGTAATGATGTAAAAAAATATGGATAATAAATTTCAAAACTACTTTTCTATATATAAAAGAACATGGATAAATCACTTTTCTATATAAATGTTGCCTAAAAATATTTATCCAGAAAAATATAGATTTCCAGCTAAATATTTTATCCATAAAAAAATAAGCCCTTGGAGTAATTAAAACAAGCTAAAAATATAATAGAGTTCTTAGATTCGTTCAAGGATTTGTGAATTATTAGGCTGATCTCATGTATAGTTTTGGACTTCTACAGGCGTGTATGTTGCTCACTATTGGATTAACCATTGTTCCAGCCTGTTGGCTTGTTCACATTATTTTGGGTAGGACATTTCCCATGGGGCGTTCATGACGGGCTCAATTCCGTGAGGTCTTGGGTCCATGGGCCGGGTCTGGATCAGGACCGGAGCGACTCTAACCTGACCTAGTTAGGTTTGAATCAAGCCTCTAGAGTAGGATCCAATCCATTTACTAACCAAGTTTGGTCTGTGGAAGATTTTTTAAACCCATAATATCGTTCAAGCCGAGATGGGTCAATCATCACCCATGTCCAAACTAATGCATTCAGGACCCAATTGGATTTGCTCTAGATAAGGATTCAATGAGTAAATCTAATCCATTTACTAACCAAGTTAGGTCCATGGAAATTTATTTAAGCCTATCACGTTGTTCAAGCGGAGAAGCATCCATCTTGACCCATATACAAACCAATGCATTTAGGACCTGGTTGGATTTGCTATGGATTAGATTCAGTGCAAGATAGAGAAAATTACAGTATTTTTCTGCATCTAGAAGGAAAGCTAATAATGATGTGGATAACGGTTGGAGAGTGAAAATGGGAATTAAGTTGGGTTGCTTTGCAACCACTAAAATTATTGATGAAGAAGCAGTTCAACGTTAATAGAGTCTTTTTATCTCAAAATAATGAGCCTTGATACATAACCTACAAACCTAATCTTTGCAAAGGAGGGTGAAAAGGTATTAAAGATTTCAAAATCATAAGTTTTGGGATTGAATTGGTTCGAGCGAGGGTGCGTCGACTCATGTAATTTTGTTTTATCAAATCTAATCACTTTTTTTTCAGAAAGATCATCTTTCGAATCCGAAATCTCATCATAAACCTAAAATCTTATTAAACCAGGCCTGATCAGAACCATAACAAGTTAACCGATCCATTTATAGCCTACTTAGAACACGGTGAACCAATAAAACTAAAAGGACTATGGGGTAACACGAACCCGCACACTCTAGAAGGTTTTTCCCACCTTCTGGAGCTTGACATTATCACACTTGTGGTCATGAAAGTTTAAGGGTTGGAACTCGACAAAACTCAAATTCAGTTGCGAGGTCCTCCTTTGACCCCTGTTTTGGTCGGGAGGTGTAGTTTAATTCAGGTGTATTTAAATTACAAACCAAACAATGCCTTGCAAGATGATTAGGTTTGTTAAAATAGGATGGTCATGGAAGTTCTCTTGCTTCATTTTGACTTGAATGGATATCATATTTTATCCAGTCTAGATTTAAGAAGGCTACATGATGCACAAGAGAGAGCAGAATGGTCCTGTCCATTTGGTATGTTTGCTATGAGGTGTTTGAGTCTATGCCAATGTATTGGTCTTAACATCTTTGCATCAAATATTTGTGTCAGCCTATGGTGTGCTCGTGCTTATCTCTTTTATAAAAGATTAAGAGAGATTGATCCTCGCTCTTTACTATTTTGCACATCCTATTCGGTTCCTGCACTCGTGTTAAGTGGCAACGAGCGATACCATCCAGGCAACAGCCTGAAGTTGCTTGTACACATTCCATTTGTTATTTATTTATTTATTTCTTTTTTCTCTGTTTCCATTGTTGTTAGTTGTTCTTGACCAATTCATGTAATAACTATAGATATTAGATAGTTGCAACAAACTAGCATGCTAGTGTACATTGAGCCAATGATGTGCTGGTTTGGCTGGCGAAATACAATACATTATTAGCTAGTTGGGTTGGATCTGGGCAACTTTGGTGATGTGGTCAATCCGCAATAGGATCTGTTGCCGATCTCATCGCGGTGGCCTGTAGCTTCAAAGCTGGCACCGATCTCAGACCGTCTCACCTCGAGATCTCCGAGCTTCCGGTCCTGCAAAACATGGTCAAAGACCCTGGCTAGGGTTCTGGCGAGGGAGCTCCGATGGTCAAGTTAGAGAGCGGCGAGATGGAACAGATCCCCTAAGACGGGTTCCCGAAGGATTCCCAGGCTTAGAGGAGAATTAACAAAAGAAGTCTGTGAAAGAGTGGAATTGAGGCTCAGCTCCTTATGCTGAGTTCACCGAGCTCGCGCCTGAGGATCCCTCTCTCGGTGCCCCTTTTTGTTCTCCTTTTCCATTACCTCGCTGGCCGCTTTTACCATCCCTTTTATACCATCATGTTGCCTCCAGCTCCCCCCTCCCCTCGAGGGGCTCCCTCCAGCCTCTCGCCTTCTCCCCCCGCCGTTCCTTTTCCTCTTCGGGCCCGGGAAACCCGGTGGCCCCTTACCTTCTTGTCGTGCCTAGCGAGAAAAGGGGGGGGGGGGGGGAAGGATACAGGCGAGGCTTTAGGGCCGAGCACGGGCGCTCTCTCTTCCAAGGCATTGACGATGAGTGCCCCGCCGTCGCGGCATCTTCCCGCAAGGATTCCGCTCCTCGGTTGCGGGGCCCATTCAGCCAATGTAAACGAGGTTTTGCGCGTCACTGCAGACCGTACCGGTTCCCCTTACGAGGCATGGCGCGCGCTACCTGAGTGGCGATTTTGAAACCCGCATCCCCACTTCTCGGAGGCCTCGTTGAACAGGGCCGGCCCCGGCCGAGGTGGTCCCGTCAGGGGGCGCCACCTGGCGGAGGAGCGGGGAGAGGCTTGACTTCGGCTACGGTGGACCCGTCTCCCTCCGGGTGCTACAGGCGAAGGAGCAGGAAGGCCTGGCTCAACCTCGTCGAAGGTGGACCCGTCTCCGATGCCACCCTGCGAGGGAACAAGGAGCCGCCAGCTTCGGCCGAGGAGGACCCCTCCTGGGTGGATCTCTGACGGAGCGACAGAGAGGTGCTCACTTCGCTAGGTGGGCCGTTTCCGGGCACCACCTGGCGAAAGAGCAGGAGGGCCCACTCGACCTCAGTAGAGGTGGACCCATCTCCGGGCGCCACCTGAAAGGGAGCAAGGGTCCTCCAGCTTTCGGCCGAGATGTGGACCCCTCCTGGTGGGACACCTGGCGAGCGGTAGAGATGTGCTCGACTTCGGCCGAGGTGGGCCATCTCCGGGCACCACCTGGCGAAAGAGAGGCAGGAGGGCCCGGCTCGACCTCGGTAGAGGTGGACCGGTCTCTGGGCGCCACCTGGTGATGGAGCAAGGGCCGCCAGCTTCGACCGAGTTGGACCCCTCCTGGGTGGACACCTGGCGAGCGGCAGAAAGGTGCTCGACTTCAGCCGAGGTGAGCCCATCTCCGGGCGCCACCCGGCGAAGGAGCAGGAGGGCCCGGCTCGACCTCGGTGGAGGGGGACCTATCGGCCGAGGTGGACCCCTCCTGGGTGGACACCTGGCGGAGCGGCAGAGAGGTACTCGACTTCGACCGATGTGAGCCCGTCTCTGGGCACCACCTGGTGAAGGAGCAGGAGGGCCCGGCTCGACCTCGGGGAGGTGGACCCATCTCTGGGTGCCACCTGGCGAGGGAGCAAAGGGCCGCCAGCTTCGGCCAAGGTGGACCCCCCTCCTGGGTGGACACCTGGCGGAGCGGCAGAGAGGTGCTCGACTTCAGCCGAGGTGGGCCCGTCTCCGGGCGCCACCTAGCGAAGGAGCAGGAGGGCCCGGCTCGATCTCGGTGAAGGTGGACCCGTCTTCGGGTGCCACCTAGCGAGGGAGCAAGGGTCCGCCAGCTTCGGCTGAGGTGGACCCCTCTTGGGTGGACACTTGGCAGAGCGGTAGAGAGGTGCTCGACTTCGGCCGAGGTAGGCCCGTCTCCGGGCTCCACCTGGTGAAGGAGTAGGAGGGCCCGGCTCGACCTCGGCGGAGGTGGACCTGTCTCCGGGTGCCACCTGGTGAGGGAGCAAGGGGCCGCTAGCTTCGACCGAGGTGGACCCCTCCTCGGTGGACACCTAGCAGAGCGGTAGAGAGGTGCTCGACTTTGGCCGAGGTGGGCCCGTCTCCGGGCACCACTTGGCGAAAGAGCAGGAGGGCCCGGCTCGACCTCAGCAGAGTGGACCCATCTCCGAGTGCCACCTGGAGAGGGAGCAAGGGGCCGCCAGCTTCGGCTGAGGTGCACCCCTCCTGGGTGGACACCTGGTGGAGCGGCAGAAAGGTGCTCGACTTCGACCGAGGTGAGCTCGTCTCCGGGTGCCACCCGGCGAAGGAGCAGGAGGGCTCGGCTCAACCTCGACGGAGGTGGACCTATCTCCGGGTGCCACTTGGCGAGGGAGCAAGGGGCCGCCAGCTTCGGTCGAGGTGGACCCCTCCTGGGTGGACACCTGGCGGAGCGGCAGAGAGGTGCTCGACTTCGGCCGAGGTGAGCCCGTCTCCGGGCGTAACTTGGTGAAGGAGCAGGAGGGCCCGGCTCGATCTCGGCGGAGGTGGACCCGTCTCCGGTGCCACCTGGCGAGGGAGCAAAGGGCCGCCAGCTTCGGCCAAGGTGGACCCCTCCTGGGTGGACACCTAGCGGAGTGGCAGAGAGGTGCTCGACTTCGATCCAGGGGGGGCCCGTCTCCGGGCGCCACCTGGCGAAGGAGCAGGAGGGCCCGGCTCGACCTCGTGGAGGTGGACCAGTCTCCGGGTGCCACCTGGCGAGGGAGCAGGGGTCGCCAGCTTCGGCCGAGGTGGACCCCTCCTGGATGGATACCTGGCGGAGCAGCAGAGAGGTGCTCTACTTCGATCGAGGTGGGCCCATCTCCGGGCGCCACCTGGCGAAGGAGCAGGAGGGCCCGGCTCGACCCTGGTAGAGGTGGACCATCTCCGGGCGCCACCTGGCGAGGGAGCAAGGGGCCACCAGCTTCGGCCGAGGTGGACCCCTCCTGGGTGGACACCTGGCGGAGCGGCAGAGAGGTGCTCGATTTCGACCGATGGTGGGCCCGTCTCCGGGCGCCACCTGGCGAAGGAGCAGGAGGGCCCGGCTCGACCCCGACAGAGGTGGATCCGTCTCCGGGCGCCACCTGGCGAGGGAGCGAAGGGCCGCTAGCTTCGGCCGAGGTAGACCCCTCCTGGGTAGACACCTGGCGGAGCGGTAGAGAGGTGCTCGACTTTGGCCGAGGTGAGCCCGTCTCCGGGCGCCACCTGATGAAGGAGCTGGAGGGTCCGCTCGACCTCGACGGAGGTGGACCCATCTTCGGGTGCCACCTGGCGAGGGAGCAAGGGCCGCCAGCTTCGGTCGAGGTGGACCCCTCTTGGGTGGACACCTGGCCGAGCGACAGAGAGGTGCTCGACTTCGGCCGAGGTGGGCCCATTTCCGAGCGCCACCTGGCAAAGGAGCAGGAGGGCCCGGCTCGACCTCGACGGAGGTGGACCTATCTCCGGGTGCCACCTGGCGAGGGAGCAAGGGGCCACCAGCTTCTTCCGAGGTGGACCTCTGAAAAAAAAACAACGTGGTACTGACCACGTCCAGTGGGACCTGAGATGCGCGCCACGTCAGCGTAGTAGCCATATCAGTTGCCCCCCATCCCCTCGTTCCGCCAAGGCGTCGTGGCTCGGGACATGGGGATTTAATGCGGAGGTGACGTGGGGAAGGCGAAAATCTCGTGCCATAATTGCCACGATCCCTGTCGCCATTTCTTGTTACGCCCGAGGTCCTATGAGAGGTTTGCACGCGTTGCGCTTCCGACGGCCATTAATGCGCCGTTTCGAAAAGGGGGCAGTTTCCATCGAACCAAAGCATCGATGTCGGGCGTGCGTCCACGCGGCATCCATCTGGTGGTTCGGAACGGAATGAGGGGTACGGCCGCTGTCGATCGAGTTTGAAAAGGAGGGGGACTTTCCGGAAACGAAGTCCCTCCACTTTCTCGTGCTCCCCCGGCGGTTGCAGTGGGCTTTCCTTCACCTTCCGGGGTTGCCATCTCTTTACACAGAGTATCTTGGTGAGTGCCCATGTCTCCTTCCCCCTTCCATCTCTCGACCCTATCGACCCTACTGCACTTCTTCTTTTCCCATGGCGCGTCGTCGTCATGTCTCTTCTAACCCGGACGAGGCTGGTCCTTCCCGGCCGAGGAGTCCATCGCCCTCTCCTCGAAAGGGAAAGTGATTCCGGATGAGATCCGCAGGTAGCTCCAACCGGGGGTGTAACCATAGGCATCCTAGGGGTCCTAGGTCTCCTCCCGTAGTCTCTGCCCATCCGATTTCTTCTCTTCCCCCTCCGGCCATTTCTCCTACTGGTCCCTCCGGTCACGTCTCAATGATGACCAAAGATGACCTTTCTCTGCTCCGGGAAGTCTATGGTATCCCAGATTCGACTCGTCTTTCCCTCCCGCGGCCCGGAGATCGAGTGACCGGGCCCCGGGCGAGTCACCTTCTACGAGGACTTCCTCCTCGGGGGTCTTCGGTTTCCCTGCACCCTTTCTTCCTTTCTTTCCTCAGCCACTATCGCTTGGTCCCGCCCAGTTGGCTCCAAACGCCATCTGGGTTATCTTTGACTTCATTATTTTTTGTCACTTCCACGGGTTCGTTGCCCGTTTCTCCCTCTTCAGGGCTTTTTTCATCCTGAAGCGTTATTCCACTGATGATGGCTGGTGGTACATTTCATCTCGGCCTAGGTGCCTCAGGTTCGACCTTTCTTCGTCTATTAAGGGCTGGAAGAACTGGTTCTTTTTCGCCTCGGTCGACGATGTTGACTGGGCCTGGAGCGAGCCGGACCGGTCTCTGAACCAGAATTCCCAGGTCAATCCAGCGGACCAAGAGGTCTTCACACAGCTACTGAGTGATGCGGTCCCGACCCTCGATGTTCTGCTCTCGGAGTAGAACTTGTTCGAGGCGAGGATCAGTCCTATCCGGGAGCTGGGTGAGGCTCGGACTTCCCTTCCGCTTCGCATTCCCCCTCATTCTTCTTCTTTTCTTTTTAACTGGTCCGGCTGACCTCTTCTTCCTTTCAGGTATGAAGTTCTCTCTAGAGAACCTGCTGGAGGGTGCTGCGCAGAGAGATGCCGCCGAGGGGACGAACCCCCGGTGAAGAGAGCTCGTACCGAGATGAGCCGGGAGGCCACGCTGACCTCAATCACCGGACCTGTGGCGGTGGCTCCCGTACCCAGGCCACCTCTGACCCGGGCGCCCGATGTCCCTGTCGTCGACCTCGACAGTATCGTGGAAGAGGGGGGGGAAAGTCCCTCCTCGGGTAGGGCCTGCTTCAGCCGCCGCGTCGACCGCACCCACGGCGGTCACCAGGACGGCGACGGCTCCACCGATAGCTGCTCTACCCGGTGAGGGGACGGTCACCTCTGCTGCTGCTGACGCGTCTGCCCCGCCACCGAGTCTTACCAGCCGGTGCTCCGTGATCCATGACCAGGGCCTCGCGGAGAAAGTCATGGAGTTCGCCCGCACCTCCCGGGACCGCCTCTAAGGGGTGGCCAGGATTACAGCGACGCGCTGCTCGGGATCCTGCCGTAGCTCTTCACAGTAAGTCCCGAGCTTCGAGTTTCCTTCCTTTTAAAGTTCCAGTCGGATTATGCCGACCCCTTTCTCTTCTGATGCAGATCGGGACGGATGTGCTACTGCTGAGGAACTTCCTCGCCGGCTACGCCAAGAAGGCCGAGAAGGAGGAGAAGCTCGGCAAGCTTGCAGCTGACGTCAAAGACCTCATGGAAAAAGGGTCGAGCTGCAAGGGAATAACCAGGTCCTTCGAGGCGACCTGGCCCGTGCCGAGGGGCGCATCAAGGAGCTCGAGACCACTCTGTCGGAGGAGAGGATCTTGAACCAATGCCACACCGAGGAGGATGCGGCAGAGAAGACCCGCCTCAGGGCTCAGTCCTGGTCGCTGGAGCGCGGGTGGAGGAGGTCCTGAAGGAGCTGAGTGCAGCCAAGGAGAAGAGCTCCTACATCAACGGGCTGCTAGAGGCATCAAAGCAGGAGGAGCAAGAGGCCATCCCGAGGTTCCGGGCCTCGGAGGAATACGTCGCAGAGGTTCGGGAGGCTGCCGTGGACTCCTTCTTGAAGGGGTTCCAGGTATGTCGGGAGAAGGTAAGCTCCTTCTATCCCGAGATTGATCTCAGCGGGGTAGTCCTCGGGGGCAGAAGGTAGGAGCCCAGTGGAGGAGCTCCGACAGCAATCGGTGATGAGACGGCGACTCCGGAGCAGCCTCCCAAGCAGTCACCCGTCGACGGCGCAGGCGGAGAAAGTGCACCCCAGCCCGAGGAGGATGCTGCCGTGTCGAAATAGCCTCCCCGGCACTATCATCTTTTTTTTTTTCTTTTCCTTTGTATTTTCTTTTTCTTTTTGAGGACTCCCGGCCTGTCGGACTCCTCATGTGTACCAACATTCTGAAAGCAATGAAGCCTCTTTTCACCAGATCGTTGCTTCACTCTCTCCTCTTTCTTTTTTTTTTTTTTTTGGTACCTTCCGGACTGAACTCTGGTGCCGGGCACTGGGACTGAGTCCCGTAGTGCATTCCGAGCTGAGCTCATGGGCGGATTGAGTTCTGCCCCACCCTCCAGAC